>VZTZ01022483.1:0-319036 GCA_013400955.1 Drymodes brunneopygia | reverse complement strand
TCATGGGAGAAAAATTCCTGAAGATAAAAAAAGAAAGCCCAAAAAAAACTAGATCCAAACTCCAACAGTTGATCACATAGAAATTCAGACTTCTGCCCCAGAAATATGGTGGCATCAATAGCCCAACTGAAGCGCATCTACACCAGTGCACATAGAATGAGAAAAAAGCTAGTGGAGCTGGAAGCTGCTGTGCAGCAGGAAAATCATGTCACCACATGTCATCATTGTCATCACAGAAATATGGTGGTTGACTCACAACTGGAGTGCTGCAGTGGCTACAAAGTGTTCAGAAGAGATAAGCAAAGACAAAGAGGCTGTGGGGTAACCTGTATGTTTGGAAGCATTTTGACTCTTTAAAGTTTAATGATGGGGATGATAGGGTAAAGTGTTTATGTGTAAGAATTAGGGTAAAGGCTGACAAGGTATATAATGGTACATCCCATACAGGATATAGCTGAGAGAACTGTCATGATCACAATCCCAAAGAGCTATGGTGAATGGAGTTAAACCTAGTTGGCAGCTTTACATTCAATTACACTTAATCTCCAATATTTCTACTGCTTACAACAGTGGTCATATTCTCACTTTATTTTCCTTGGGTCAGCAGTTTGTTTACCAGAAAAGAACAAGGATACCTTTGGGAAAGGACTGTTATTAGACCAGTCTTTATCCCCTTCTTATAGAAAATAAAAAAACTGTATTTATTACTACAATGTACAGCAAAGGACAGAGGGGAAAGGGTATTAAAAATTTCTTTTATTGAGGTTTGCTTTGAAACAACCGTGTTTTTATTTTGTGCACCACTTCATCTTTGTGATTATCAATGGATATGAAAACAGGACAAGCCATAAGGCAGAAATTAGGAGATGAAAGCATAAGGAAAACGTCTTGATCTGCCTATAAAACAGAAAAGATTTAGGGGGGTGGGGGAAAAGGGGACATGATTTCTTCACTGTTTCATTTGTGGTACTCTAAGCGTATATGAAAAGTATCCTGTTTCTCATATCTAATACCAACCTGAGTTGTTGAAAGCAAGAGAATATTCTATATTAAACAAAGTAAGAGTGGAAAGGAATAAAGGTCTTAACATAAAATTTAAGTTGGATACATTGACATTTTAGTGTATATGGAGAATATTGAAGATGAATGGCAAATCAATTCACTATGCCCATATCATTAATCCAAAAGGCTGCACTGAGTAGCCTCTCAAAAGAACTTTTCATGTTGTAAGGAAACCTCATGTTAAAGGAAATTCTTAGTTTTTGTATTTTAAAGCTGATTGCTGTCTTAGGGCTTTCTGAAATACAATTAAAAATACCCAGGCAATGATCTTGAAATTAAAAATGCAGTTGACACATGGGGGATGAAAACACCTTGCAGAGTGAAGTAGAGTTTGGCTGTAACAATTCATATTATTTTCTTTGAACCCATAATTTCCATTTCTCACAAATTTTGGCTTAAGCTTCAAGCCCAACATCTCAAAAGACAGATCCAATGAAAAGCAATGGATCTGGACTCACTTAATACTGTGCCTATTTTCAGTTAAAATATTTACTTGATTTTTCTAAGGAATTAATGTTTATCATTTTATGTTCCTCTTCTTTTAACATTCTATGTCATTACTGAGGGAAAAAATGTGGGATAGATCACTACAGACTAGTAAATCAAGGGCAATTTATACTCTCTGAGATTCTAAGACAAATTTCCACATACCTATCTGAGATTCTAGGACCATTTTCCACGTTTCAATTTTTCACTTTCTCTGTGAAAAATTTCTCACAGAGTGAAAATTCACTGAGGGAAGGGGAAAATCATACATTTTCGCCAAATATTTAAAAACCAAATAAAAGTTGGTCTTCTGAATTACTGCTTTTGACTTTCTGTACCTGTATGTACTAGTGATTGGTCTTTACTTGTTGCAGTTTGTTTAAAGGAGCTAATGAATTTGGTTCAGAATGACAAACCATTTTTTTACGGTGTCAGCAAAAAATGTATTATTGCACTGCTCTGAGATTAAAAACCAAAAATTATAGTACACCCCGCATTTTTTAAACACGCCATTTGGTTCAGACTCCAGTATTTACAGCAATCCGTGGCAACAGCAGATGTAACATCAGATATCAATGAAACTCTGTTCAGCAGAAAGACTTCAGCTACACAAGTTTCTGCATAAGAAATAGTCTGAGAAAATCCTGATCCTGTTATGTCATTGTCCTGATGTGCCACAGGGTTCTGGCTCTCAAGTAAGAGCCAAGGGAATACATTTTCTATACAAATATTTAGATAGCACCCGCATGCTTCAAAGCACATATAAGTGTTATAGCTCCACGAACAGTTAATTCTGAAGTGTTACCAAAGCTGATTGCAATGTTTTTAATATATTTTAATATATGGGCAAGGTTTTTCCTAAGGAGCTCTTTTGACCATCATCACAGAAAGCAATGATGCTTTATTCTGAAAAAAAAAAAATGGAAAATCTTCCTTTTTATCTTGTTTAGGCCAGGACCAAATAAATTTAACATTGCTTCTTACTGTTTTTATTCAGAAAAGGAAAAATTATTTTGCTTACATGGGCTGTAGTGCTGTTGCCCTTTAATTTGACAGCCCTGCCTGTACTGTCTTCCTGTAGACATCAGTTTGTTTTATTCTCCTGTTTGAGAGAGATGAAAATCTTTTGTCTTGCCTATAAACAGGATCTCTCAACATATACTATTAAGAGCAAAGAAACCAAACTTTTAAAGACAAAAATAAGCATTCCAGAAGTTCCTAGGTAATTTCAAGCTTGAATCAGCAGATGAGAACCTCAAACACTAAATTAAAGAGACAAACCCAGGCAGGATTTTTCAGTCCTTGTTTATGCTGCTCTTTCCTAATTAGCTAAATATATACTGGCCAATGTGGAAGTGAATTGCTGGCCTGCTAGCAGGACTTTCACACTTTCTGTGGCAAATGGAGTTTGGGGGTCTTGCTTCCAGTGATTATTTCATGTTTTTTGTGAAGAAAAATAAAGGAACAGAAAAGAAGGAGTGGATCACTACTGTATCTTGTTTGAACCAGTTCCTTGCAAAGCTGGAAACCAAATTCAGTCCTAAGTCAGGACAGGCAAATAAAGTCAGTTTAGGTCTTGATGTTAAGTCATTAAGGTAACAGTAGAGCCTCATTTTCCTTTGAGGATTCTAAAATCTCCTTCCTTCAGTCTTCCCTCCTCAGAAAATTTAGGGGTGCTTTTACAGTGAATTTTACTTTAGTCTAATTTTAAATCATTATTATTACTTCATAAAGAAAATAGATAGCAATAGGCAATACTGTATCAATTGTCTTTGAAGACTTAGAGCTGCAGGGAAAAAAATTATTTAACCTCTGCAGCGTTAGTTCCCTTTTCTACCTACAGATTTTGGAAGTTGCAGCCAATGAAGCATTTGCTTTGTTCACAGAGAGAAAATAAAAAAACATTACTAAGCAGGGAAGTGTCATCTAGGTCTGCACAACTCCCCTTTCATGGCCCTTGAAAATGTAGAAGCAAGTGTTGAAAAGGTCAATCTTGTTTCTTAACTTCTGTATAAGAAAGAGAATTGCAACCTCTGGCTGACCCTAGTATTTTCTATTTAAGCTGCTGGAACAAATGAAAATATTAAAACTGTAACAGTAAAAAACTCACAAGGAGGACACAGCAAAGAGAGTAAGAAGAAGAGGGAAAGGCCTCATGAAAAGAGAAGAAAAAGGAAGAGGCAAATGCCCCCAAAGTGAGAATTGTAGAGGAAGCGCTCTGCATTTGACCTCTGCTGCAAAAGGATCTATTGAGACAATAAAGATACCTATTGCTTGAGATTTTAGACAATTGTCCCTGAATATTTTATGTGGCCTCTCTAGTCCTTCAATAGTTGTTGGAAACTTTATTTCTAAGTCTAAATAATATTAAAATGATGTAATGAAATTCAAGGAGTCTGACAGGTGAAAGGAGAGGAAAAGAGTAAAACAGCTCTGCCAGTATCATATCAGACATTTTACTGAAGCATTTGGAACTAATGGGATGCAGAAAATCTGGAAAGTAAAAAAAAAATGTTTTGACAGAGCAATCATTAATTTACCTGATTGTTACAATGCATTCTATCTTAAAGCATTTACAGATCCTAAGACTGTACTTGCCTAAAAATATTGCATTACAAAGCTACTGTCACTCCAAACTCTCAAGTATAGTCGGGCAAAGTTTAGACAGTTGTGGAGCTTCACAGTCCTTCTATCCTATAACTTGAGAAAGATAACCAAATAAGTAAGTTAACCCAGAAAATATACACCACTGTTTGACATCTTTGAAAGCACGTACACAAGTCTTAAATAATTAATATTTCCAAGATAATTTGCGAGTTTATGCTATGATTGCCATTTTTCTTTTGCAAATATAATGCGAATAAAGCACAGGAAAGTGAGACAATGTCATATTCAAGATTAAGATATTGATGTTCCTTCTAGTTTATTACACAATGTTGCAAATCTGTTCTTTTTCTCTAGTTCTTCACCCTGATTAGCAGAGGTTACAATGTCTCAGAATGTCTTTGAGGGTAAAGAGGATGTTCTGAAAAATGCCATTTTCACTTAATGGTGGAAAGGGAAAATATATCACCTGCACAGTACATGCACCACAAGGAAGCCTCTGAGCTTCTTACATGAACGTGGCTCAAATACACACAGTAAATCTACCATGACAGGATACACAATTTGTCATTTGTACAAGTGTTGCTCATGCAGTGCACAGCACAAATACACTTTTTCCCCCTCAGAAAATCCTGTATAGAAACCAGAGACCCCTATGAAAATGAAAATCCTAGCAAGCTGGGTACATCTACTGAGAAACAATGAATGCTCCATCAGTTTTTAAGAACTGCCTCTGTTAAGAAATTAGCTCACTGATGGTACCCATCCTTGTCATGAAAACTAGGTTAATGAGTGGAACTAAATCTGATAATAAAGATATTTAAAAGAGTATCATTTATTTAAGAAACAAAGTTAAATCAGTTTTGTTTCTGTTATGGACATATTACATCAGCCAAGTAAAAACATCCATTCTTCCCTTCTGCTTGCAGTTTGAAAATAAATGTTTCATTAATAATGGAGAAATCCCAGAATACTTGTACTGTACAACCCATTTGCTTTGAGAGAAGCTCTGAATATTGGACTAATTGAGGGAAGCTGAGCCCGAATATTGGACTAAGTTAGTAAATCTTAAAACTGGTGAAGATCAGTGATCACATTCATCATCTCCCATCTACTCTGATGATGCAAAGACCTAGTAGCCTGCACAGGTAAATAAGATTTAAAGTAGATTTCTGTTTCAATGCTAGTATAAAGAATTTGATATATAAATATAAATATATATATATATTTATTTATATGAATCTGTTGATTCACAACGGTAAAAGTCTATGACTATTTGCATGCATGCACAGTAGATATTGTTTATATAAAGCTGTTTCTTAATGATTATTCTTTCTGGTTCCCCAGGATACCACTCATGAGAGGTCCTAACTAAAGGGAAAAATACCCAAAACCATAAACTCCCTCAAATAAAAAAAGCAAAGTCATTACTTTCTGTCTAGTTAGGCTAGATACTCATGATAATCTCAGTTGCCTAGCAGAAAACACATTAATGAAAAAATAATAGCTGTTTTAGATTAAACAGCAGGGCATTAAAAATAGAGATAGAAGACAGTATTAAATAGTGCCATAAATCTTTTGCAGTGCTTTAAAGATATACTCAGTTACAGTTACATTCTGTTATAGTAATGGACACTCATAAACTGGTGTCTGCTAACAATTGGCACCCAACAGCATCTCAACTGTCACATATGTTTAGATCTCTTAGCCATAAATTCCTTTTTCACGTATTTTGAAAATTGCTAAAATGAGCTGTCAGCTATTAACAGTCTCATGCTGTGAAAATAGCTTTACTAAAATATTTCTACTTTCTAGTCCAAACAATTTCTGCCCAATAATGTTTCTAATGACATATTAGCCTTTGTTACTGATCCTTATGTAAAGACTATCTTCACAACCCTGTAGAATAAACACAAAAATAAAGCAATCCATTAGAAGAAAGAAATTATCAAAGTGTAGGGCGTTCCTCTTGTTCTGTGGAGACAGGCTGGGAGAGCTGGGATTATTCAGCTTGGAGAAGAGAAAGTTCTGGGGAGACCTTAGAGAAGGCTTCCAGTGCCTAAAGGGGGCTGCAAGAGAACTGGAGAGGGAATTCTACAAGAGCATGTAGTGATAGGACAAGTGATGATGACTTTAAACTGAAAGAGGGCAGATTTATGTTAGATATTAGGAAGAAATTCTTTACTGTGAGGGTGAAGGGGCACTGGAACAGGTTGTTCAGACAAGTTGTGGATGCCCCATCCCTGGAAGTGTTCAAGGTTAGGTTGCATAGGTCTTTGAATAACCTGGTTTAGTGGAAGGTCCCCTGCCAATGTCAGGGGGGTTGGAACAAGATGACCTTTAAGGTCCCCTCCAATCCAGGCCATTCTATGATTCCATGATTCTATGATTCATTTGCTAAGAACAAGTCCAAGAATGGGCTAAATTCCTATAACACTGTCAGTAACCAATGCTGAGATTGGTTGCTGTTTAAGATTTAAATGGTGGTGTTTAAGATTTAAAGATTTGTGTCAATGTGCTAATGAAATAAGAGCTTAAATACCTGTCATTTTATTATTATCTCATCTGGGAATTTGATTCAACAAAATATTGTACACACTCCCTTACCTAACTGAATATTGGGCCATCCTCTTTCACTTCTTTTTAATTTCACATAGGTGTAGAGGAAATCATGGAAATTCTTCATTTCTGGTGCACAGCAAGCTCTGTAAAGGATAAGAATTGATGTTGCTGTCATGCCAGTCAAAGCTAAAAGCTTTTTTGAATGAGCATTCAGATCAAGCTGATACTAAATGTCACTTCTTTCCTACCTCATGGCTGAAAGTGCTATAAATTCTAAGTTATCAGGAAAAAAGACTGTGTGCATTTTGGAGCAACCACATGAGCTTAAGTACTGCAAATTGAAAAGGAATGGAAAGCAAAGCTAGAAGTATTCAATAATTTTAATTTCATTATTAAAAATAAAATTATTAGAGTCAAAAATGCAATAGTTACAATACAGAGAGATAAGAAATTACCTTGTAACACAAAGTATAATAAGCACTAACTTGTTCCAGAGAATAAAAAAGTTCTGTGACAAAATTCTGATTTCATCTAAGGGTGACTCAGAAAAATTTTAATTTTTTTTAAAAAAATTAAAATTAAAAAATTTAAAAAATAAAAAAATAATAATAAATAACCGCAGGAGTTAAGGAATAGATCATTATCTGACAGATATGTCAATTGATAGTAGTAACAGTTTTGGCTTTAAAACTTTTATTTCTCTGGGTAAAATGGAATAAAGATAGACTGTTATGTTTTGCAGATATGTGTATTTACCAATATTGCAAAAGCATATTATACAGAGTAAAAATCTATTTAAAGATTCTTCAAGATAAGTAAAAGATCTGTAACCAGAACTAGAGTTTAATAGCTCTGCAGATATCTTAATGGTCTGGATACAAATTAAAAGCTAGGAATAAGAACATAAACATGTTGGGTAAACAGATTTAGAAAAAAAGACAGGGTGGTGTTATGTCAATTCATTTTTCAGTCAATCTTATCTTGAAAATCTGCCTGCAAATACCATCCCACCTGAGGCAGAAGGCAGAATTATCTTGTAAAGAGGCAGAGACTGAGTTCTACTGGGTCAAAACCACCCTGAGACTCTGTTCTATGACCCAGTTACATGGCATTTATTCATACCAGAATCTTTGAAATTTAATAAAAATATGCACATCCACAAGCCAGTTAATTTAATATATTTCCTCTCTATTGGCTATAAAGGTGTAGACTGTAATTTGCACATAGACTTGCAACATTTAAAAATCTAATTTAAGCAAAGGGAACTCATTGAGAATTTCTATGATATGCAGTCATAGAAAGCATAGAAAATTACTTTAAACTTAGCCAGATAAAGAAGTGTGTGGCATTTACCACGCTAGGATTCTACTGGATTTTATTTAAGGACCAACTAACTATCACACCTATAGATAGATAGATAGATAGATAGATAGATAGATAGAGATACAGATGATAGATATCAATATAGATAGAGATAGATAGATAGATAGATATAGATATAGATATAGATACATAGATATAGATGATATAGATATAGATAGATATAGATATAGATATAGATATAGATATAGATGATATAGATATAGGTGTAGATATAGGTATATATATATATAATAAATACTTTATGTCATAAAAGAGTATGTGCAACATATGATGCATATATAAAACTCTAAACATGTACAAACATGTGCAATGTGGAAGTGCATACAAAAATTAAGCAATTTTCTGGGAAGGCCAAGCAAAAGGAAAATATTTTCTTCTTGTTAAATATTTTCCATCTAAATCTTCTGTGAACATTTACAGCTGTTAGACAGACAATAAGCAAGAGATACCAAATACAGAAATCCAAAATCTCTGATTTATGTGCCATGCTAGTAAAGCATTCATCCAGTGCACTGTTATATACACACTTGGAAATAAAGCATAGTTACTTGAGCCAAACAGAAAGATGTTGAAACCTCAGAACATAAATCTGAATTTTAAAGACCATCAAGTTAAACCTATTAAGTCAACATTGGACAAAGAAGGAAATAACTCATTTTCTGAAGAAATTTTGCATATATAAACACAAGAAAACAAATTTAAATTAGCATAGAAAATTTCTTTGTTTCATGCTTAACTTCTCTTTACTATTACTTAATTTAAATTTTGTGCAATACATGGCACTTACATAACAACTCCAGGGATTTGTATTTAAAGTTTCATTGCTTTGAACTCTTTTTAGTAGTAAAGGGTTTTAGCATGGTTTTTAATGCACACTGATAATGAAATTCTATATACTTCTGCAAAGCTGGAGATGCAAATTCAGGCAATGAACCCAGTCCTGCAATTAAACCATGCTGGAAAGTGTAAGGGACTCTGACATGCAAATGAGCTTCGTCACCACTCCTAGGTCCAAGTAGAGACTTTGAATAAATCAATACATTTTATTTTGAATATGTCCATGTTTTCAAATTAAACAAGAGATGCCTGAGTCATTAAAGTAGATATGAGCCACAAGGCAGTTTCTCTCATGGATACTCCCCAAAATTTTTTTCAATTTTATTTAGCATGTAACATTACAGTCAAGCATATTGTATGAGAGTAGTTTAGGAAAGCTGAACATAAAAGAAGTATGAAAAGCAAAAATTGGATATGAAAACTAAGACTATCAATTCAAATTATGAATGCAATTATAATGCAAAGGCAAATCATTCTTTCTGATTCAACTGGTTATAACTACTATATGAGATTTCCAAGAATCTCTGTCAGAAGAATGGGAATAACAAAGTGAATGTGTGTTCTCATATGGGCCCTCAAGTGCTTCTGAGAAGTGTTGAAAATATCCCCTTGGCCTTGATGCTCTGGTAGCTTATCTTAATTGCTCTTTATTTGGCCAGGCTGAGCAGCTGGCAAAGCGAATTCATGTCACAAAGGACTGAGTTCAGTGCACAGCACTCTAATACTTTATTATGAACTTCATCTTATCTAACTGTAACTGCTTAAAAATCAGTGTCTAGGGTAAAGCAGATATTGAGGCCTTTTTGGAGACAATGCAGAGCAACAAGTGCTTCTGGAACCTAATAGAGCCCAAAGCAAGATAAGTTTAAGAGTCTTACCTCTCCTTGTTAAAAATAGAGCATAAAGAACTAACTTAGATACTTACCTTATGCATGGCAAGGGTTGTATGAGATTAATCACCCTCTAAAGGAGCAATAATTTTCAGAGAACATCTGGCAGTACATCTTCCTTCTCTTTTTCAATTATGTGGAGCATTTCTGCCACAAACAGCCAGATAGCGTGCCTGTGGCCAACTGAGTAAGCTGATATTATGAAAGGGCTGAATACATATAGCCATCTTTGAGTGAAATTTAGTAGCATTTAGAAATAAGGAAAGAGAGCAGAAAATAAGAAATGATGGATAAGAAAAGTGAATGTCCTTAAGATCAATTGTGATTCAAGGACAACAATATGAGAACCTCTGTTCTGGACAATTTCAGAGAAATGCATGGATCTCCCAGTGCTGAAAGACACATTTCCCTTTGTGAGTTATATCAGTTTGCTTCATCACTTTAGCTCTCAAACTCTGCAGCAAAGTTCTCCATTTTGTCCATTTAAATTTATACAGTGCAAACTTCACAAAACATATTGCAGAAGCTATAAGGTACCCTAAAACTAGTCCTCAGAATAATCAGAAGAACACTGATGCAGAAGGAAAGCATGCTGCATCAGCAATAATTCATGCCTGTGTAATGTATAGAGAATGCTACATTGGAGATGGTTGCACTCTGCTGGACTGTATAATAGTTATGCAACATCCAAGTCAAAAGGGAGTATAAGGACTTCTGATTCAAAGACTCCCACATCAGACTTGTCTTACTGGTTTAGAACATTACAGTCATGATTTGGCCATGGGTAAATCTTCACTATGGAGATACAAATGCTGTTCCACAGAGTTACCGGTTTTTATCCTTTTACTGTGAGTCTGATGACTCCAGAGCTGAAAAGTCCAATAAAATATTGATAAAATGTATTTTGAAAAAAGAAAAATGAAAAAAAATCTTCTTTCAGCTGACTGTAACTGCAGTTTCTTTGTATTTCAGCTATATTCATGACTTTGAAAGAGCTTAATTTTTTTTTCTGAATATTTAAAATTTATAATTTCAATGTCAGTACCTGTTTCAGTTTTATTTGTTTGTTTTTGAAAAGGATCCTGATCTATCCTGGACTGGCAAATCCTAGACTTCAGGATCCTAGCTAGGGGACCATAAAGCAATTATTAAAGTAAAACATTATTTCAAACTCAAATAAATAAGCTGGCCACCAAAGAACAGCTTTCTTTGTTTATTAAAAATAAAAAATTCTAGTAGGCAAAAAATCTGTTGTCAAGGTAAAAAAACATTTGTTCACACTGGTTATTGCCTGCTTGAGACCAATAGCATACTGTGGGTAGACCAAAATAAAAGACAGGGTCATTTGTAGCTTAGCTCAAAGTGTTTCCCAAAGGGAAACTGTAGCTTCTCTACACAGTGGGAAATGTCATCTGAGGAGAGCACACTGTTCAAATGGATAAGAATGGTACTGGATTTACATATCCATACCCCTGCATGCCCAAACAGAAAGATCACTGCTGCAAGCCCTGTGTGTGCAGCCATGGAACTGCTGCCCCTCCTTAAAGGATAATGAGTTGATTTTTCAGGTAACCAGAAAGGCAAAGTGAGTGCCTCATGTCTCTAAATCATTGCACGAGTAAAGTGAACAGGCAGATGCAAACTAGGCATGTACTATTTTTTCCTTCTGTTTCAAACTCGGGGCAAAGAGATAATTTTTTTGAAAGGATATCTGCTCCACAAGGATATGGTTCACATAAATATCATCTCACTGCCCTCCGTGCTTCCCTGTCTTCTGCCCTCCACATCCCAGCCTTCCATTTCAGGTATCTGAGGATGCTTCAGGGAGTTTTGCTGACAACTTGGGGACACACAAACAAGATACTAGTGTAGCTCAGATATTTTTTATTTCACAACCTGCAAAAAACATTTTAGCTCATGACCTGCAAGAGAAACAAAGTAGCAGAACCTCAGCTTCTTAAGATGAATTAGAGAGGATTTTCTTTGAAATTTGTTTAAAATCCTAATTTTCCCTATTAGAAATGGTGGTAAATAAGAAAAATATAGCCATTACACTTTAAATGTCTATCTTTTTCAATATATGATAGTAAGAAGGCAAAAATTTTTCAACTCTTACTGAAACATGTAAACATGGTAGTGCCCACATCATGGTTAAAATCATCATGCTCTCTTTTCTTTTTCCTCCTTAATCTGCACTCACACCTTGGAAATAGCATTGATCAAATAGACATTGCAGTATGCTTTGAAGGCTGTAGTATGTGTTCCTCTGAATGAAGTTCCTGTGTTTCTTTAGAGATAAACATTACTCTAAAATGGTATAAAAAAAAATAGTGGATAAATCTGAAAGCAAGTTTTCTGGCTTGAGATGACAGAGCTCCCTTTTTATTTCAAGTGGTAGGTATGAACCCAGCGGGCAGAGACCTGAATTCCTGTTTTGCCACCCACTTCTCTGTGAATAAATTTGTATACCTGCTTACTTTGGAGATATTAGTTGAGCATGTTTTTATTAAAAGTATTGTAATCAGGGTAGGTATCATTAGAGCAGATACTAGAGAAGAGTCAGCTGAACACTGAATGGTACTTAGGATAGGTTGGTGCTAAGAAAGTTCCCTTCATCCACACTTTTACAACATTTTGCTTTCTACTGCTATTTCTAAAAGCTGTTATGCAAATATCGTGTCTCTGATGCCTGTCCTCAGTGATCATTGCATTAGTTCAAAACACCCTTTAAAATTCAACAGTAGCTCTTCCAGGCTACAGCAGCAGGGTATCTTTCAAATGAATCCAGCAGAATAGCAAAGCTACAGTGCTTATGTTCAAGGCAGGTACCAAATCTAAAAGCAATTTCACAGATGAAAGACAAGTTATCAACAGCATTACAGCCACACTGGCATGTTTTCGTTGGAAATTGTCTACCATATTTTAGAGAATAACCATAAAGTGGAAACCAACAAGGCCCTCTGCCTCTGCAACTAGCTTCACATGTGGCTACTAAAAGCCATCAAATTATGCCCTGTACCTGTGTCAGGAAACTGAATGACAATGCCTCTTCACTGTGCTTTGTTGTGCAGAGCTGATTGACAAAGTGACTAACCTACGCTTCAAATGATGTGGTAGATGTGCTGCTCTCCAGAGCGTCTGTAAGAAAGTTACTGCTGTTAAGTACATCTTCAAAATACATGACCTGCTTACCGAGCTTGTGTGCAACTCAGGCAAACATTTTCATTAACTTTTCAGTTCTTCTTCCAAGACCTAGAGGAAACGTGCCTCGGCTTTCACGGCTCAAGCTGTGTATTTCTAGTAGCAACAGGACACAAGCAACACAATATCTGGCTCCAGTAGCCAGTGTCACAGGACACTTGATTAGATTTCTCGTCCTTCTTTCTACTCAAGCTGAAATGCAGATAGTGACATGAAGAGCTGGCATTACTTTTCTGTGTTGACTTCATTTTATCTAAGTTAAAGCCTCATGCAAAATCTGTAGAAAATACTGGTCTTGGTTCCTACAAAGCAGCAGTTATTACACTTAAAGTACATTTAGACCAGTACCACACAGGGTGTCTTGTACAAAATTCCAGATAGGAGAAACAGTTGCAAATTGAAGAACTCCTCCTTGATATTTATTCATCAATGCTACTTTTGCTACAGTAGGGAAAAAAATATTTTGCACTTACATGCAAAGGACAAAATTCTTTGATTTGCAAACACAGTAATGAGGTTTTGAGGGAACAGCATTGATATCTATTATTCTGTGACTGTATTTGTAAGGTAGGCAAAGCTGAATAAGTAAAATAAGACATTAAGCAAATGATCAATGCAGAAACCTTCACTGAATTTGGAAAAAGACAATAGCTGCTGAAGAGTACAGTCCAGCTTTTGTATGTGACTGAAGACCTCTGAATGAACAGTGAGGGTCTCAAGGAACTCATTAAAAATATCTGATATTCCCTATTAACGATAATAATGTTCTCAGACTCCTGCCTCTGAGACAGGAGAAAAGGTTATCTAGGTGCAATAAAATATATTGAAAAAATTATTTCTATGTCATACAGTCACTTTTCCAGGAGAAAAAAAACCCCTTCCAAGTTAATCCACAATGATAAATATAAAAAATTTAAAAGTAAATACAAAATCAACCTGCTTGCTAAGCGTGGAAACAATACTTATCCCTGCATTTCCATTTTATAAACTCACATTGACCTACACAATATATTGTCAAATGGTAAAACATTAATAAAGGTCATTAGGCCTTTAGGCCATTAGCAGGTACTCATGAAACTGCCAGCGCTCTCATTCTACTTTGAATCTCTTCTCCCCACAAATAAAAAATGCAACACTGGACTTGTAAAAATGGACTTCTGCTAGAAAATCTGTATGATGGCGTCACTAAATGTGTCTCTTATTTCTTCTAATATGTCCATTTTCCTCTGCTGTTTCTCATTTAGTTTTTCCCTTGCTCTTTGTCTTCCTTGTATTTTCTTTATATATTTTACAAAAGATTCTGTCAAAGTGGTTCAGTCACTTCCCTCTTAAGGTATTTTGTGCACTTTAACTTGTTATTGAAATGATATTAACACATGTCACACAGCATCAGCATCATCTATTAAGAGAAAAACACCATGCAGAGATTGCTAGTTTTGTGTTGATAATTAATAACGTTTGTAATGGAAATGTAAAAAGAAATGGAAAAAAAATCTTAAACGCACACATGTAATTAAGTAGGGAACAAAATGGAACTAAAAGGCCCTGAAAGTCCAAAGCTTCATGAATAAGTAAGTGTTTTGACTCTAACCTTGGAATGTTTGCATAAAGTGTAAACACTATTTTCTAAACTTTTTATAAAATTCACAAACTTCATAAAACAAAGCTGTTTAATTAGTAATAGCTTCACACAGTGAACTGTCAAGTAATGTACCTAAGAACCAGCATTTTCAGCTTACACAGCAACATAAACCACTCTGGTTTGTCTTTGAAAGGCAGAGCTCTAATAGGTATTCAGGGACACTGCCCAAGAGGAACTTTTACAGTCAGGCAGCCATTATACAGGAATGCACAACAGTAATTTGAAAGGCTAAACTTGTTTTTCCAATGCTAGACTAGATTTTTCTAGTTGCTATGAGAAAGCCATAGTCTGTTAGAGGTCTGGTGTTGGGGTTCATTGTTATTCTGACAACTCTAAAATAAGGAAGACCTTAATCATTAATGCTGGAATAAAAAGAACAATGTTCCTCACCATCTTTCTTTTGTTCAGTAATGAGCAAGATCCAGATTATTGTGTTCAAGTATTTTAAATGAATTGCTTAAGTTGCACCAGTTAAGTCTGCTTGAAACTCAACTAACTCTTAAACAGCATAGAATGAAGAAAGATAAGTATTATCTGCCTTTTATAATGTTCAGAAATTTGGGAGTGTGGAATTCAGATTCAAATCCCATGTGACTTTCACTTCAGGCTTGCTTTGAAAACCAAAAGACTTAATTTAATACTTTCTTCTTTATGCACAATGTATTTTAAAATTAATTATCCATTTCTTTGCGGGGAGAGGGATTGCCTATTTTCCCCCAAAGGAATGTTTCTGAGGAGTTCCCAAACCGATCTGTAACAAACACCATAACCAAAAACCAAACTTCATATTGCTTTGACAAAACTCATAATGCTATCTGAAAGAGCCATTCATCAGTTTCACTCTGCAGATGATGAAATGGCTCTATGAAAACAGAGGACACCAACAAGAATAACTGGAAACCTTTATGTGACCTGCAGTAGCTCTGCTCATGTCAATAATTAAATCAATATGTGATTACATATCAAGGAAGAACTTAATATGCAGTCTCCTGGCTATCTGCTCCTCATCCTAACTGTGGTTAACTGCTTGTGGAACTGCTGTTTCTGAGGTAATTCTACAGCACAGTTTGATATTTAAGCTCCCAGAATCAAATTTGGAACCTCTATTTCACAATGAGCCTTTTTTAATTCACAATTCAAAGATCACTTTTTTCTCCTATTTGGTCTCCTAAAATCATCTCATTTACTATTTTTTCATTCTTTGTTCCTAGTTAATTCTGTTCTTATCATTTTCATATGATTTTGTTCTCTACCAAGGAATTGCTAGTGCTGCTTATGTGATGATCAAATGGACTGGATGAACTAAATCATCTTTTTCATCTTTCCTTACTTTAAAGCATAAATCACGTCTTCACTCATAAACACATTCAGGTCTACAGCCAGAGGTTATAGAATTAGCCTGGGAGATACAAAGTTCGTTCATGTGTTTCTCAGCCTTCTTTTTCTTTCTGAAAGATTTCCCTCTGCTACCAGCAATTTAGTGAGAAGCTGAGACATGAAAATAACCTCCTATCTTGTTTATTCAGGAAGAACACTGAGCAAAAACTCTCAGCAGACTGTGCATGGCAAAAAAGATTTTTTAGATGGGCTATTTCTGCAAGGAAGAAACTCTTAATGAAAGGCATGATTACATGCATCTTCTCACCCTGCATACTGGAGTCTCAGATATATGGGTTTTTTCACCATAAAACCCAAACTAGACACTATAATTGGTCTAAAATGACAAGCTCCTGTCTAGAAATGAGAAAGATTGGTTCTGTTCTCAGTTCTGCATCTGACTGTATCTTGCTTTTTTCCCTGTGTGAATTGATGAGAGTGTTTAAATTTTTTCATAGTTCTCTTTGAGATCTAAGAAGGAAAAGAGGCATGTAAATGTCAAGTGTTATATTTAACTGCCTATATATCTTCTTGGTAACATAGCTGTGTTGTCAAAATAGTATTCTGGAGGCAGCCACAGACAAAGGAAAAGAGTACAAGTGAGGAGAAAGATTCACTTTATTCCATGAGTCTTTTTAATGTAGTTAGAGCAGAGATGGGGACAGAGAATTATAGAGGGACTACTGTTTGTGTGAGGGATAAAACCATAAATATTTTCCCAACATATACTATATTTTCAAAAGGGAAGTAATGTAGAAGAAATTTATGTAAATTTTATTGATAGCTAAAACATATCAGGAGGTGTCTAAGATACAACTGAAAACACATTTCTGATGCCCACAGTTCTCACTGACCTGAAGAATTTTCTTTCCTTTCTGAACAGAAATACCTTGAAACAGCAAGATGCTTTTTTATTTCAAATGTAACTCCCCAGTGCATATACTTATATTGGAAGATCTTGTATGCCTGTGAATTTGATTTTTCCTTTCTGTTTTTTCACCTGGTTTAATAAAACCAATTCCATTTACCTGCTAACTTTTTCTTTCCTCTGTTATCAGACTACCATAGCTTAACCGCCCAACTGTTTCTTCCTGTGCCATTATCAGAGTGCAAGAAGGCTCTCAAAGGCGCTGAACTTTCCCTTCTTTTCCGGGCTGTTTATTTGCCCCCCAGCCTGTGAGTTAATACAAGGTAGGATTTAATTTGGCTTGCTTGATTAGGGCTGCCCTATTTGAACAACAGATCTTAAGACATCATGCAGCAAGGCTAGATTCACCTTGCTGCCTTTTCCTTAAAGCTCACCTCAGAGAAGCAAATGAAATAGCGGCATAAATGCAGAGTTCTGCAGATGGTCAGACAACAGGCGAGGCAAATAACAGGGGAGAATAAACAGAGTCAGGGCTTCATCTGAGCCCTGGGGAGTCCTTGAAGACTGCAGAAGCATATTGTCCACCTCTTGCTGTAGGAAATACTGCAGGATATGAGGCTTTATAGACACAGCATCAGTTCCAGCACGTCAATATTAATGACATTTTGAGTCAGGAGTGAAATCCAGCTGACACAGACCAACCCTCCTTGTTGACTAGGGAATATTTTCCACACCTAACTCTCATTTAGGATTCTTCAGTGCTGGCTTTCCTACTTTATAGCTGTGAGCTGACAAAGCTACAAATGAGGCCTCTAGTAAAAACATTTCTAAAAAACCAAAAATTAAAAAATAAGCAAATAAAAAAAAACCAAGCAAAAATAAAACAAAGAAAACCCAACAAACAAACAAATAAAAAACCCCAAACCTTGAAAATTATAAACTGGATTGCCTCATATTTAAAAAAAAAAAGAACACAAGAAAGTGAAACTGGAAAGCATCAGTAAAGAATATCTACACTTCAGCTGAAATTCGGCTTTGTTTCTTACCTGTTCTTTACATTTGTTTGCCAGCTTTGGTGATGGGTAGTAATTTGTTAGCTGCAGAAATAAACAGTTCTTGCAGTTTCTTATGCCGAACAGTAATATCATGGATTCCCTGGCTTAGCTATTCACAGGGTTTAAGCAATTTCTTCCAGGAGCTTAACACTATCAGGTATTATTTGTTATATACTCTGTTTTTTCTTCTTAGACTTCCATATTTGTGCTCCCTTTAGCATCCTGGTTATTTTGTGTTGAATGTATCCATTTCTATAAAGAAATAGATCTCAATCACTTGGCAAGACCATTTATATGTCAGGACAAGAAATGCAGATCACCTTCGAAAAGTTAGAAATGGTTACATAAAATGCAGTAATGTAAAAATGCAATGATAAAAAAAAACCAGAAATCATCTGTTCTAATCCAAATTAGATGTCTAATTATGAATTAGAAAAAGGTAAAATTCCCTCTCCTCTAACAAACAATAATAGACAGGCACTAGTAGAAGAAAACACATCTCCCCCAGAGATGGTTATTAGAAATACTAGGCTTAGAATGACTCACCTTTTGAAGATGTTTATTGTTTGACTGCCCCAGGCACAGATGTTTCATTCTTGATATCTAAAGACAGAAAAATCCCTTCCTACATGGAAAGCTATGAATTAGTGACTTGGGAGATGGACTGCCTGGCATACAATGACAAGTGTGTGGGAATTTGCAGCTCTTCAAACACAGGTGTTATTGGCTTTTTACATGTTATGAATTCATGTAACCCGCAAAATTACTCAGGCTCACTGTTCTGTGAAAGTAGGAAGGTAAAATTACCCATATGGTCTCCAATTATGAAAATAGATGCAACATTCTGCCAGTGCTAATGGCACTATTCAGTGTGACTATTCCTGGTACTGACATACAATAACATGTAAATTTCTACATCATTAAATGCCGCCATATCCACAAAACAGATCCTCTTACCCTTCTTATCACTCTGAATCCCACTTCCAATCATGATTTTGTTTGCCTTTAGGATCAACGTGATGTCCTTCAGCTTTATCTTAAGCAGAGCAATTCCTCTGAGGATACAGCTTGGCATAGCACCATGCATTCCTGAGATCTACCTCAACATCAGCTGGAAAGCTAACTCTGCTACTTTTCCCTGAATCACAATTACTTTTCTTTGTTCCCTCATAGAGTTAACATTTGTATGTTGAGATAACAAAATTTAATTCAGATTATTGTTATGGGCCTAATATTAAGATCTTGATGCCAACCTAAAATGTCCATGCAACAGCTCCACTGATATGGCTGGAATTCTTCATAGGAGCAAGAAATTGCTGCAATGTGATCAGAGCCTGAGGAACTCCCTGTGAAAGTAGTGATTTGCATCACTCAGAAATCTCTCTGCTACTTTATATGATCATCTGTTTCTAAATGAAGCCATATGTCTTCTAATCAGAAAAATCTGAAACTTGCTTCCACAAAACTCAACATGCAATATATATCTACCTTGCTGAGGAATAACCTTCTCACAAAGAAAATAAAGCCTTCAAACATTTTGCCCAGTCCCTGTGATCTCTCTCCTTAGATACTCTGAAGGCTACGTCAGCTCCGAGCAATCTAGTCCAACCTTCATACTCACCATGCGTTCAGTAAGAAGATGGATATTATCCTGAGGTCTCTTCCAGCCTGAATTGCTGGAGTCAGATGCTGAATTGAGCATCTAGTCACAGCTCAAAACCAAAAATGCCTAACACTTGTTTTTCTGATATGGTGGAACACCCTACTGGCTAGCTCTGGGGTCTGCTAAAAAGATATCCTCTGTTGCACACACTTCTTTGAAGCCTGCTTTAGAGCCCATAATTTTGTGATCATGAAGGGATTTTCTTGGACTAAGGATGTCCATCTGTTCCATTCCCCTTTGTGCTATGAGGTCATATCATCAACAACAACCCAAAAATGTAGAGAATTGTAATAGAAATAACAAAATTATCGTGTGTGAAGGATGGAATTTAGCAATTGTTGTGGAAAAAAATGGAAGGAACAAACACCAAGACAGAGTATATCAGAATGCAATAAACTGATGTCCACTAGATTTACAAGTCACTGGGACCCCAGACATCCGAATCAAGAAACCAAGTACAGTGATTAAATCCTGACAAGGTACACAGCTGGTACAGAATAGAGGAGCCCACTGTCAGATGAAGTCAGAACAGCCAGTAAGATTCCCAAGGCACCAGCCAAGTTCATGGAGTTTATTCTCAGTATATGGAGAGCGGTCCACATCATACTTTGAACACTGTGATTCTGTAAAGGAAAAAAACAATTAAAATGTTTGTTTATTCTTTCTACTCATTGTTCTCAGACACTTCTCAGAATTCTGTTGTGTTCAGTCATTTAAATTATATTATTTTTTCTAGTTTTTTAGTATGAAATTTTCTCCAGCTACGGGAAAATTTCTCAATAATTAACTGTATTTTTCAGTCCAGGCAATCAGTCTATTGGAGTTATTTTGTACTATACTTTTTCTGTCAATGTCTACTCTGGCTTTTAGTATCAGGAAATTTTATCTCTGCTGCACATCTCTTCCTCTGGGTCACCAATTTACAAAGTGAGCAAGTTGTTTTTGCAGACATTCCTGCCTCTGACCATCTATTTAAAACATTTTCTCTCTCTTGGAGTTCCAAACCAGCAGGTCAGTTCTGTAATATATTCACCGTATTTGCAGGTATATTTCAAAAAGCATTTTTACACCCACAATTTAAAAGCAGGAAATAAGGTTTCATTTGCTTTCTCTGATAGAAATTACTCAGCTAATAGCCTGCATAGTACTTAAAAATGCAGTTGTAAGTTAATGCATGGACATACTATGTCTATGACTTTCTCTTATCAGTCTTCTGTTTCCTCTTTTCAGAAAAACATCAAATATCGACTATAATCTTATAGTTTACATAAACATACTGATATATTTAATTAAATTACTGTTTACTAGATTGCACCCTGTGACTGTCACTGATTAGCATCTCTGGTTTATTGACACTGCAGAATTCTAGCTTAAATGTCCACTATTACTTGACATTTCCTTAATTCACTTTCAAAATACAGATGAAACACAAGACTCTATTTCATCAGTTCCACAATCTGCTTCTATAGGTACCTATACAAAAATGTACCTTTTTTTGAACCAATGACAACCTATACCCTTCAAGCATCCTCTTTTAATGATAAAGGAAAAATAAATATAAAGCAAAGGACGATTTAAAGGACTTTCCATCCTAAAGTGCCTGGAGAAGTCGACCTGAGTTTATGATGTCAAAGTTCCAGCTAAGTACAGATGTCATCAAGGAAGACCTGCATGACTGCAAAGATGTTTTCTATAGATGTGCAGACCAAACAGCAAAAGTTTCTTTTAGCCCCTTAATAACTGAACCTCTTCATGATTTATTATTTTGCATTTCTCATCAACTCAACTCGTATTTTAATGGCATAGGTTGTGAAATAGATTTGGCAGGAGATTAATCTGAAAAGTATCACCCACAGGCTTGCTTAAGGAGCTATCATCTCTACAAGGGCAGCAAATGGTAGTAGTCCCTAGACATTAAATTTCCTTGCTGGTTTACCCACTCAGGCACTGAATATATCAATGAAGCAAGTGGCTCAAAGGGAATAAGTGCCATTTGTATCCTCACCATGCCAAGTGTGTCAGTCGACTTCAAATGCATTTATTGCTTCTATTTTCCATCAGACTTAAGATAAATCTATTAATTTAAATAAATATATTTTTTTTTCATTTTTTCAAAGAAAACTGTACTACAGTACAAGTAAAGAGTTATAATTTTTATAATGTATCATATAGTTTTGTACTTCATTTTACAGCTTCTGGTGGCCATGAACTTTCTCATATTCAAAACAGATTTCCCATATTATCAAAACAGATTAAAAAATGTGCTCGAAAGCTTTGACTTCAGCTGACCATGACACCTGATATTGAAGATTAATTTGTATCCTCTAAAAGCTAAAAAAACCTCTCACTTTTCTGGCATGAATGTTGTTTTTTGTTGTAATTGAGCCACAATGCCACATATAAAAACAGCAGTTTCTTAAATAATAAACACATTAAGGGGAAAACAAGAGCTACATTTTTACTTGCCTGAAAAATGATAAATAGTGTTGCTTTAAACTGTAAGACAAGCCATAAGACAAGTTGCAAGGAAAGTAGTACATAAACAAAACACAATCAGAAACAATAAACCCAAAAGTGGTCTGAAGATACACAGTTCCTGTTGCTGTTACTTTTTTATTCTTTTTTTTTCTTGCATCTCATTCTGAGTATAGTATGTTTGGTTTTAAGCTGAAGAAGGGTAGATTTAAATGGTACAATAGGAAGAAATTCTTTCCTGTGAGGTGAGGCCCTGGAACAGGTTGGCCAGAGAAGTTGTCAATGACCCATCCCTGGAAGTGTTCAAGGTCAGGCTGGATGGAGGTCTGAGAAACCTGGTCTAGTGGAAGGTGTCCCTGTCAAACACAGGGGAGTTAAAGCTAGGTGATTCTTTAAGTTCCTTCCGACCAAAATCATTTTATGATACAGTGATTCTATATGTTCTGTAGGGCTGAGTATAAGATATAAACACTTTTTTCCCAACTCAAGCTCTAAGAGATAAGAGTTATTGATAAATACCCCAAAATTCTCATTTCTGAACATAATTTCTCAATATTTGTATGTAAAAATCACCTATCCTTTTAGCAGAAGAAGAAAAGCACCATTATCTATTTACTTTACTTTTTGTCAGACTGTGGAAAGAGGGAGGCAAGAAAAATATATAAAGCACTTGCTACCCTTGTGAACCCAATTCTTTAGCTTTCCAGAGCCATAATTTAATTAGGCATACACCTATTCAAAAACAAGTGAAGGGTACATCTACACTGTGAAATAACTTTGCAATCAAATTTTCTCTTAAACCTTGGTCTCTTTCTTTGTGTTATTTGGTGTGGATAGAATACTGCATTAGACAAGTTTTACTCGCCTCCAACATGGCCTTCCAACAACATGTCAGCAAAACTTTATGTCTTCAAATACCATCAGATATACCATTCTGGTGAGTGGTGCTAACTCTGAATTGAAAACAAAACAAAACCCACACACATAAAAACTGCTTTTTTTAGTCCTAAATTCTGCACTCGGGGCCCAGGTGAAATGCAGAAATAAATCTTATACAACATGGATGTATCCAGCCTTTCTGGGAAGGAATGTCCTTGGCCATGTGGACGGGAAAATTCATCTCCACCAGGTTTGGCTTCAGAGCTCACTGTCGAAGGTAGAGGTACTTCCTAGTGTAGACCTTCCAAAAACAGGGCAGGAGTCCACTGATCAACCTTCCCAGCAGGGTTGGATACTCACAGGAAGGGTACTGGTAGCATGTGTAGTAGAGTGGTGATTTTTTTTTAATGTATTTCATTATTTTTTTTAATAACCACTTCCTTTCTATTTTCTCAGAGACTAGCAACAGTTTGGAAAAGTTCAGG
This sequence comes from Drymodes brunneopygia, assembly GCA_013400955.1. NCBI lineage: Eukaryota > Metazoa > Chordata > Aves > Passeriformes > Petroicidae > Drymodes > Drymodes brunneopygia. The sequence goes on along the minus strand of VZTZ01022483.1, from coordinate 295,567 downwards.
GACCCTCTATATTGGCCGAGATAAGAGGCAAAACAGCAGAATAGCCCTTGGCAGACATGAGAGCAAAGTGATGGGCTTCACCTCATAACCTCGCCTTACAAGAGCCTGTGTTTTGCCTCCCCATACAAGAAGCTTTCAGTGAGTCACAGACTGGGGTGATCAGCTGGGACCATCACAGAGGGTCCCAAGCTGGGAAAATAAATGCAGCACAGCATAGCAAGTGGGAGATATGTGGGTCTATGTTGGTATGCTAAGATTCGTATCTGTAATTCTCACTATTACTGTGTAACCTTGTGGTATGTCTAGAGGTTACAGATTTAGAAATATTTAAGACACATAAGATTAAAACTAACCAAGAAGGAGTTTTAAGTTACTTTGCTTTGGCATAATGTATAAATGGATTATAGACTGACCTTGTTTTTTGTGGATTTGAGATTTAAAGTTACTTACTCTTAAGGGAGCATATTTAATGCATTGACATCATTCTGCAGCCACCTGTGAATTACTGATTAGACAGAATATGTAAGAAACAAAAGGTATCTTTGGGAAAATATAGGAACAAAAAATGTCACTGAAACACTATTGTGTATTCCCTTTGGAAACCTTAATTTAAGGTAATAACACTTCAGGAGTGAGCAATGCTTTTCTAATTGCTTGTATTATCTCCTTACCAGTGTTTCACAACAGGTAGTAGATAGATTGTAACTGGCAAATCTCTAAAGACTCTAGACAGAAGCATAAACACACAAGAAAAAAATATAATTTCAGTGATTACCTTCCAAGACTTTAATAAAAGTAGTTAAGGCCTGATTTAAAAGCCTCCCCTCTGATGGTAATAGCCTATTTGTCAGATGTTATTATACAGTGATGATAGTCATTGTGCAGTAAAATGCTTAGCATTTAGCACTAAATGCTGATCTTTTTTCAATTTTTTTTCCTTCTAGATGTTTGTATCATGGCAAACAGTGAAGAGATTGGCCTGAAGACTGGCTCTCTAACCCCAAATCCATCAAGATTTTAAATAAATTTTGGAAATGTATACTTATTCATATATTGAAAGGAAAGCTATTGCACATTAACAAATAAAAATGTCTAAGTGCCAACATGATATAATTCTTAAAATGAAAAGCATTTATATTCATTCTAAATAAACGCTGAACTACAGTTTAGCCCATTACAGATGTCACCTTTAAGTTGAAACAGTCTCTTCCTTTGGACTGAAATGGGACTTCCATTAAAGGATATATTTCTCTGTAAATTCTAGCCCTCAGGTTCTGTCTTTTAGAATATTATATTGTCTGTCTTTCACAGTGTTCTATTGCATGACTTTATGAATTAGTCAGATCTTGGACTCTATCTATGTAGCTCCTTTCATAGAATATATGGTGTGGATATCTGATCACTAGAGAATATGTGTTACAGGAAAATTACAATTAACCCTCTCTGACAAGGCAATGCAATGGTCTTTAAAATCTCTGATTTTTTCCCCATAAATTTACGTTAAATTAGATTATGAACTAATAGGGATGAAAGAAGAAAGACTAAAAGTTTAGTTTTAGGACATAGAAACTGAAATACTTCATTATTTACTTTTATTTTATTTATGATGAATTTTGCATATGGTCTTTATCTAAACCAGCAAAGTTAATAAGTGAGTGTGAAAGCAATAAGTGCTCTGGAAATAACCTTCAGATTATATTTTCTATAATCAGCTGTTACTGTATAAATAACACTGTATAAACAAGATACTTGATATTCAGTTCATGCAATGCAGTAGACACTTCAAATCATTTACTTAGTGCAAGAAGAAGTCTTCTTTTTCTTCCAAAAAATAATCAGTCTGAAGTATGTCAAATTTACTGTGAAAAGAACTGACATTTTCTGTGCAATGACAAGAATGACAAGATATGCACCTAATTGACAACAGATTCATGCAAAGAAAATGGGAATGTGCTCATTGCATAGAAATGATAAACTGGGGAAAAAATTAGAGAAAAACACTGAACCATTGCTAAAATTCAGTAAAGATCTCCTGTTACACTGTTGAGTGGTTACGATCACCTGGAAAAAAATTTTTCATTTTATTCAAAAAATACTTTAGGAGTATATTATATTTATTTCATTACCACTCCCAAATTTTCAAGAACTAGCTAGCTTTTATTTATCCAAAATGTAAAGCGCTATTAATATGAGATAAAATGTTTAATGATTTTATTGCTATAGTAGGTACTGGTTCATTGTTTTTAACGTGTTATCCTTTATGAGTTTTCTTCCACCATTATTTCTAATTTAGTTTTCAATAATTTGCAGTAACAGATTAGTTTGCTATCAAGGAATAGAAGTGCACACAAAAACCATGTTAGAATTGGCTGCTAAACATAGGAAGACAGTGTTTTGGTGACTTTTCTAGATAAGAAAGGACCTTCTGCTATTGCACTGATAGCGGAGAGAGTTGTATCTAACAGACGTGTGTTCCTATGTGAACAATGTCCCAATAAACTAAGTTTCCCCTAAAAATATATTCAAATAAATGGATAACAAAGAAAAATATTATTATTGCCAAAATAGTTTATCAGGTCAAGCAGAAAATTCCTCAAAATTTCACAAAAAATTATTTAATTCCACAACAAATTCAGCATTGCATACAGTACTTAAATATAATACATATCTGGTTTTGTGCTGAACCAGAAAGAAAGTGTATTGTATCACTTTCAACACAAATGTTTACTAAAGCTATAGATATGCTGCTGAATACGTCCCACACGGGATCCCTGGTCAAGAGGGGTTACACAGGCTTGTGCCCACTCTCCTCATTGCCTGCCCCACCTGTATCAGATTGGCTGCATCAAGATCTCATAAGTTTCAGCCCTGGGTCTCCTGGCTCTGTACAGCACTTTAGTTGCCACAGGACAAAACTGGATGAGGAAGACTGGATGTTATTCTCAGTTCAATGTTTTAAACATTTTGAGGGCTGTGCTGTGGCCAACTAGACTTCTTTTCTGAAAACAGGAAGATGTGACTGTGTTGCATAATAGCAAGGTCCTGTCTGTCAGTAGGTATCTGAAGGTTCAAAACTTTCTGGGATAGTACTGAAGGGCAGAGGATGCAAAAACCTGGGCAATCTCATCCCCACTGCTTACTTGGAATGAGTCACTAACACTTCCTACACTATCCAGGAGAAAAAGGTCTTAGTTTCTTCTGAACTGTCTTTTGCAAGCAATGCTCCTCACCGAAAACTCTATAAATCAACTTCCTTTTAGCACCAGAGTCTGATGATTTGGGACCAGTTCTTCAGTGTTGCCCTTTCCTCTCACTGTATGAACAAGTGATCTCAAAAAACCTGAGATATTTTGAAAAGCTAAAAATTTATATTAAGCACTTAATAGAAATAGTGCAATTTGAAAATCTGGCTTTAACTCACACTAAATCTGCCACAGTTTCATTAACTATAATGTTCTGATAATATTAGCACTTACTCCATCAAAATATCACAAGGATTGTCTAGAAAGTGATTGCAAAATAGCTTTGCTTCAGCTGAGGAAATAATCACTTTTCAGGAAACTCTTAAAGCAGTCACTTAAAATCTTTCCTGACTGAGGTTCACTAAAGTTTGGAAGATTGTCCTCAGGACATAACTCTGGTGCTTCAACAGATTTTAAGATGAAAGATAGCATCTAATGATTGTGCTCTACAGGGAGCAGCATCTGGATTTCTTTTTTAAGCAAGATGAAAATATAAACAGAAATCCAGATCTGTATATAATCTCTTTGGTAGATCAAATACTGTTACACTACACTCAGGCTCTTCCTAAATTCCCAGCACCCAAAAATTTGATTCAATTTTTGTCAAAGATGTTAAACACAAACATTATTAGGTATGGAAACATAAACAAGCATACTGTTAATTACTTTTGGTTATATAATAGCTTTTGGGAATATCCCCCTTTTATTTTTTCCCTCTTGACACACTGTATATGATGCTTGTTTATTGAAACAATAAAAGATACAACCTTTAATTTATTTTCTTCTGGACAAAACCTCTTAATGCATTACACATCCTGAAGAAAAGAAAATTGCAATATTGTGTTGAATTTTCTGTCTCAAGAAACCTGATAGCATGTCAAATATGTTACCCAACAGAGTTTCAGAAAGAGAATTTTGCACATGTAAGTGATGTTTAAAGAAAAAAAAAAACTAATGACTGTTTAAAAGGCAGACTCATTCTGTTCTTGCTTATACATTCATTATTGCAAACATTACAGCCACAATACACTGCTCCATTGTTTTTTAATGTTTGATTTAATGTTAGTATATAAACCCCACTATCATCATCATAACATTACTTACTGAATTTGACAATGCTGCAAATCACAATGGAAAGCTTGAAAAATACAATGCAGACTGCACTGAGATAAAACCATCTTAAATTCATCAGGAACAAGTTTTTAAATGTCTGAGGAGGAAAGCTATACCACAGTCTACAGCTATTACTGAATTTCTCATGGTAGAGACTTTAATAGCATCCTCTCACGATTCTGAAATTGCAGCCTGAGATGTACACAGCTTTTCTCAACTTCCTTTCATCCTTTAAGAACTTTTAATTACTTTTCTGTGACGGCAAAAGCTACCATGGAGATTTCATAATTATAGACACTCTCATGTCTTTTTCCAGGAAATATCAGGCCATTTGCAGTTTATTCCTATGAATTACACAGAAGCTTATTCAGCGAATCCACATATAAAAACTGTAAAAGGTATTGATGAAGTAATTGTTCTTGCCAGTACTATACTACATTACACATTTTCCTAAATCCCTGGGTGAGAGCAACTGTCATTAAAGTTCTCGGCTATTCAAGACTAACTGCCAAATGCTCAGAGAGATCTCTTTTTAAAAACTTTGTGCAATTCTCTGAAATGCTTTTGAACCGTATTGTCTGTTGGGACACAGACTTGCTCACATGGATTGGTCAACTATTCCACGTGTGGAAAAAAATTGGTTTTACACCACTGACTAAGAAAAAAGCTGAAAAGACTGAAGCTGCACTTCCTGCCATGAGATATTTGCTGTCTTAAAATGAAAAGCCTCAAATTCAACAGTCCTTGTGGCTGAACAGGTATCCATGTTAAGCAATATGCAGCATGAAGAAAGCTGCAACATTTTCTCACTGGTCTGATAGATATTCTTTTGTACTGGGTAGAATTATGATTTCCAAGTTCTTTTATGTCCTTTGAATTCCTTATCAGTCAAGTAAGTATTGTGGCCCCTTCAATGCAGAGGAACAGTATGATTTCAGGAGACAACGGATTTTAGTATCTACTCTTAAGGCTTGAATTCTAAGTGAAAATCTAAAAATACATCAGTGATTCACTACAACCTGTCTCCATTTCACAACTGCTAGACAACATGAGCATATTTTAAAAATATAACCTCAGTTCAACTGTTTTATTAATTCTTAATATATATATAAAAATAGATAGATTTTTATATAGATATATAAATATATTCCGACTTCTTTTCAGCCTATAGTCAGGTAATTATGGCTGCCCCTACATCACAGGATCCCCTGCATTGCAAAATTGTATCCTGACTCTCACCATGTTATGGTTTCTATTGGATGGAAATTTGTGCATGGGTAGGCAGAAAAGTCACAGTGCTCTGTAGCTGTTTCCCTGATCTGGATGAACAAGCATTTTGTGGAATATAAGTGCAGCACAGTCCAATTTCAACCACTGATACAAAGTAAAGTGCCAAATATATGCAGAAGACACAGAGTGAAACCTAATCTTCACTACATCTGATTATTATAATTGCAATATTAGAGTGCTGGGAGAGGGCTGCCTCTAGAATGGAGCAGTTGGATAAGATTCAGCTGTGCCTCAAGCTGAACCCAATCAGATCAGCTATATTTCTACAATCTCCATTCAGGTTGGCAGTATCTCTGCTGTTACATGATATAAGGCTTTGACCTATCTTGATGGAAAATTATCTGGACTCATTTATTTATCACTGTTCGGACAGACAGTGCCAAGGACATTTCTGAAAGAATGACACCCTCAGTGTTCTGGTATTCTAAACTGAGACAGGTGCTTCAGCCCATCAGATCTGCCCTGAAGTAACCAGTGCATTCTCACAGCATTAATAAACAAGTTCAGTGCTTCTAAATGCTTTATGTACACAGGCTGGGAATTTCAGCATGTAAAAAAAAATGTGGGGAAGATATGATGGGGGTATAATAGGATTCAATAAAGTCATGAGTTGGGCAAACAGCTAAATAGGGATTGACTATTCATTATTCTTTGAATGAAAGCATCACAGGCTACCAAGAAAACTAGATGTGACCTCCAAAAGAAGAAAATGTGGACCTTTACACATGAAGCAAATAATCTGTGGAACTTCCTGCCACAAGACATCGTAAATACTAAGCGGATTTTTAAGTTCAAGCAGGGACTCTGCAAGTTCATGGAAGAATCAGTAGTTATTAATTTCAAACAAATCAGATTTTCTTGTTCAGAAATTTCTTCTGCTGCAAGTTTCTAAAGACTTTAAGACAATGTTGAGAAATTTTAACCACATTTGTTCCATTCCTATACTCTTTTCTAGATATCCACATTTGGTTAATATTAGATAGATGATTCATGATCTTTTGACATGGCTTCCTACAGTGATTCTATCTCCATCATATCTTCTTTATTATGAAAGCACTCTGCAACCATAAGCACAAATATTTGAGTTCTATCTCAAAGAAAGAAGGCCAGTGGATGAATCTGAGCAATAGATAGACCCATTATCTATCCTTTTCCAAAGTCATTCCCTGGCTTTGTGCTCATTTCCTATGTATTAAATTTCTGGGCAAGGGCAATCCAAAGAAGTCAGAGTTAGGGAATGAAACCTTCTAATTGTCTACAAGGCAAATATGCTGCACTGCTGGAAAGTGTAAACATAACCCAGCTGATGTCCCTGACCTTATGATCATGGATTTGTTTCTGGCCCTAATTATATCCTAGCATAATTAGAAGCTTTTCTAAATAATGACCCCAACATCATCAAGGTTTACATTTACAGGTTGAAATATTGTATTACACATATTTCTTCCTTATTGGGATAGGCAGGAATAAACACAGGACTAACATTAGTCACATTTTTTAACTTGGCACTGGGAGGCACTTGGATGTGAGTGCAGTATAAGAAACTAGACATTGTGGAGGAGAATTTCAGGAAAAAAAGGGATGAGGTGCAGACAGAATGAGTGGCCTCCAGAGGTCATAGCAGAAGTTTGTGTAAAAACAAGAAATAAATCTTTGACTTTCCAGTCCAATGCTTTTATCATTAAAGGATCATCACAAGAGGGAAGACCTCTGTGGTTAACACTGCATGCTCTATTCCCAGCTGTGCCATATTCTTGTGACAGCAGCTATCAACCGTTACAAAGCAACTTAAGACCTTTTTATTACAGCATTAAGCCAACCTTTCATAGACATAAAACTGAATCAAGATCTTGATTGCCAGTCTGCCTCTGTTTAATAGCTCCACAGAGGAAATTTATGAATGCTACTATCTTAACACCCGCTTTGTTTGTATGGCTTTGTTATAGCCCTGTCCCTAAGATTTGACATATTCTGTACCACTGAGACCTGATGCCCCACGTTTAGTGCATATACAGAACTGTAGCCTCTCCGATTTTTTTCCAATGTATTTTCCCAATGTCAGAAGTACAACTGTAATCTAGTCATTCGAGACAAAACTTTAGAGTTCTGAATTCTAGCTCTGTCCTTAATCTCCATTTTTGCAAGTAGGAATAATTCTTCTCCATCTCTCACAAGAGTTACAAGGACAAATGTTATTCTTAAGGTAGATGAGAATCTGTGCAGGAAATTCACTGTATGGGCTGAAAGTCTTACTAGGGCCTATCCTTTTGATTCACTCTACAATTTGTCAACACATGGAGAATATTTTGTGCTGAGTTGTGATACCCTAGTCATAATGGAACAAGTGTTCCACAGTCACGGCTACAGCTAGGTTGCTCAGTGCAGGTTTAGCACTGTACAGACCTCTCCATAATATTCTATACAGGTGTTTTGGGGGCTTTATACTGAGATTCAGATATCAGTTATCTGGATGTCTGCATCTGAGGTAGACATCTGACTCTTTTTTCCTGATCAATGAAATGGAATGGGTTCTATTAGGACACAATTCTTATGATACTTTTAATCATGTCTAAGTTAGAATGAGATGAATCAGTGATCCTGAGTGGTTTCCTATGAAAGGAACAAAGATAAACTCTTTTGATATTGACATTTGCACTGGCAATGTCCATATTTCTCAGAGGAATTCTACCTTTCACTGTGTGTATTTAATGGACCACAGTCCTCCACTGGCAAGCCGAATAGTTAAGTTTTCAAGTTTTTACTGTTCTTTCCTTTCTGCTCCACTGTACATCCTTTTCTGTAATTTCTGGTATAGATTCTCATTTTTGTCTTCCACTAGGGAAATTGGGACTAGTGACAAAATATTTCCTCTCTTAAGGTGGATTAGTGTGTGTCAGTTTGGACAAGAAGTTGCCTGGTAGCAGCATAGAAGAAAATATGAAGTGACATATAGATCAACAGCTTGTGAAGTTGCATCAATGCATAAGGCTGTGATTCAACCACAGAAGTAAATGAAGCTTTAGAACTCCTGGTGCTGGATAAAATATTCCATCCCAAAAAGCACTGATGTGGTATCAACTCTTTTTCTAATCATTTGAACACAAAACTATTGCCTCAGTTCAAAACTTTTTATGGGCTCATTTCTAGGAGGAAAAGATTGATCTGTGGCAATGTGTGAGAATATCAAGAAAAAAATATCTTTTTTGGGGGGGGGTTGTGCAGATGTCATTTCAGAACTGCAGGCCAGCATTAAATCTCCTCTATCCATTTATAAAACTGTGGCCATCACTCACTGTTATGAGCATCACTGTAAACTTCAGATATAAAAGGCCAAAACTCCCCAGCAGTAACTAATACCTTCTGCGGTTCTGATTGTCTCTATAGATTTAAAGGTTTAAAATTTTTCAGAGGCTGTGATTTTTAAGTCCCACATTGAACAGGACAAGAGGCAGAACCCGTGTCCTTATTTTTACTGCTCCTTTTCATTCAAAAGTCGGTTGTCTGCATTGGCAATTTCACCACTGTTCTTTGAAGTTTATTGTGAAAGAATTCAAGATGTCAAGTGACACCACTTCTATTTCATTTTAGAGGTATATTTGTTTGCAGACATTATGAATGTTAGTGCTGTTGAAATGCCCTTGTAGTTTTGGATCTTCTTACTTGACTTGTAAAGTCTTTAATTAGATATTAGTTAGTCATTGGTTATGATTCATTTACACTGTCTTTAGTTTTTAGCTCTGTAGACCACTTATCACCTATCCTCCCTCTACAAGGAATAACATCCCAGTCCAAAATAGATACCAAGTGGGATGATCTGCCCTCTGCAGTACTAATTCTAGTTAAACTTCATGGATTTCCTCTTGGATTACAGAAACTATTTATCTCTTGCCTTAACTAACATCACATGACTGTAAAGGGTGCATTTGGGAGACTAAGGGGAAGTTGCCACTTCCTCTTGCTGAAAGTTATTTGCTTTGTGCCATGACTATACACCACATAATCCAAAATACCCAAAGGGAAAAGAGAGCTTCCCTATGAACACTGTGACATACAGAGTAGGGGAGGTTCTTAAGTTGACATAAGGAGTCCAAAAACTTCTCTTCCTCCAAACAACAGATGCCAAAGGCACTGACTCAGAGGTGCCTAGTGTTCCTATTCTGAGTACTAGGGTTATTTGAAAAATTTTAAACTTACACTCTATTCACTGACTATGACTTTTCCTTGCATTATATTTTATGTTATAATTATATAAATTCTATGTGATAGCTTATGAACAACTTCCTAGATATTTGTAAGAAATACCACAAATAGTTTTCGACAAACTGTTTTCATCTTTAAGATCTGTGATGGCTTGCATGACCAGAGTGATGCAATGGAAGGGTACAAGATCATTAGGAAGGATGGGCCAGGAAGATGAGGTAGAGAAACCTGGAGTTACTGTTGAACAATAATTTGGACATAGCCAGAAATGTGCCCTTGCAGCACAAGCTTTCTCAGGCTGCCTTAGGCAGGGTATGAACAGCAGATAGAGGGAGGTGATTCTTCCCCTTTATTCAGCACTGCTGAGGCCACACCTGAAGTAGTGCATTCTCTTATGGGCTTCCCAGTACAAGAGGACATACTGGAGACAGTCCAATGAGGGGCCACAAAAAAAGATCAAGAGTCTGGAGCATTTCTCCTACAAGGGAAGCAAGAGAGATGGGAATGTTTAGCCTAGAGGAGGGAAGGCTCATTGGGAAGATCTCAGTTCACATAAATATTCAGCAGGAGAGGGTGAGGAGGATGGAGCCAGACTCTTCTCAGTGGTGTCCTGTGACAGGACCAGAGGCAATGGACACAGGAAGCTCCCTCTGAACATCAAGAAACACTTTTTCACTGTGAGAGTGACTGACCTCTGGCACAGATTGCCTGGGAAGGTTGCAGTGTCTCCAACCTTGGTAACATTCCAAAATCAAATGAACTTGGTTCTGGCCAACCTGATATGGGGTGACACTGCTTGAGCAGAAGTGTTGATCTAGATGACCTCCAGACGTCCCTTCTAATCTCAAATACTTATGAATGAATCTTCTGGAACTTTCCATGAATGGATGTTTTATTTCATGTGGTATTTCACTGGAGTTATAGCTCAGTGTGCTTTTTTCTTTATACGTTGTTAAATATTTCATGAAAATATCATAAATATTACATGACAATTTCAGAGAGATTTCTCATGAGTGTTTCAGGAAATATCTTATGAGCATTGCCATGACATTTCATGAACATATTTATGCTTGAGGAAAAAATATCATCAAATATTTCATGAGTCTTTTCAGAATACTATCCAAGCTTCTTATGAAAACTACAATATTTGAGAGATAGTTATGTTAAATACTTATTGATTACTTTCTAAGCAAGCTTGCTTTTATTTTCCCCTCAAATATGCTATCTACTTCTGAAAACAAATAAAGCACCAAAGGACAAGCATTTTAATCTCTTCAGGTATTTCTAGATGCTAGTTTCAATACAAAAAATGACAGTGTGGATTCATCCAAGAACCTTCATAATCATACACACTGTCAGAAGGTGTAAATACATGTCTGGAAATTCAACTTGCATCCAGCCATGGAGTTTCCTAGGGAGGGTGGAAGAATGTCTCCTTTGCATATTTTCTTTTCCACAACTACTACCAGGTTTTGCTGTAACTACGTGCCACATAAATCACTATTATGTGTATTTCAGGCATTCTATATGGCCACTTTTTAGTAACTTGTGGTGTGATGCACCTTAGGAAAATGTACCTCTTGGTTGTGAAGTAATTTTCACACTGTCTGATTTGAGGTGAATATGAGATACAATATGTAATATTTTCCAAGAGTGATAGGCTGCCTGAGTTACCTTTCAGCGGTAGGCAGAAAGGAGACAGCTACAACTGTTTTCAGGTAAAGCAATCTTCAACACACACCATTTTTCCTTGGCACTTTCATAATGTCTTGAGCTCTGCTGAATCAGCTCTTTATTCTGGCTCTTCTAAGCCCACAGAAACTCCATTCCAGAGATACCTTACTCCTGTCCTTTGACACACCTAGGAGGAAAAAGAAAACAAACCAATTGTTTTTGCTTCCCCCAGCTACCTAGTCACAGCAGTTGGAAAATGAATAACACACTTATCCTTGAGTACAAGACCAGTTACAATTTCAGACCTACGGTGATGAAAAAGTAACAAGAAGTTGTTATGCCCTATACACTTTATTTTGCACCAAAGATGGTATATATATCACCCTAAGTTATGGTATAACAGGTTCAGCTCTTCTTCCTTCCCAAAATTAAAATAGTCTAGAAACAGTAAGATATTTTCCACCTTACTTATATCACATTCTAGAACTATACTGCATATACAAATTATGTACTATTTGAAACTGTTCGAAAAATGCATACAAGTCCTGTGCACTGCTTTTAGGAAATGCCTAGAAGTATACACTTGGCTGATTCATGAGAAATGGTTGGGTGATTGACTGGAGTCACTCCCTGCCAGTCAGCCTGAGCCACTGTAGGAACTCCCAAGCTAACAAAGAAACTTGGCTGATATGATACTTTTGGTGATACTGTGGTGGGGCTGTGAAGACCAAGTAAAAAGTCATATGTTCATCTCTGCAGAAACTTCTTGTGCTAGAAGAGGTCACAGATACAAGTTGCCACAAAAAGAAATTTGCAACCAAAACTGAGATCTAGCTGTGCTTAGGGAATATTTTAAATCCTGTGCAATCCTCAAAATAAAATTAATAGCTTTTTTTTCAATTAGTGCTCAGAACCATAGGGGTTTAAAACATTCTTTACTAGTTGCTCCCCTCTTTCTTAGTATCTCAGTAAATCTCCATCTATGCATTGGTATCTCTTCATCTATTTGCAATTATATGTTGTGAAATGTTCCCCCAAAAGAGTTGATCCACAGCTGCAATATTAGTCATTTTACGAGATAAAAATTCCAGATAGAATTTTATGATTAAATGTTATGGTAGGATATTGTCTAAACACCTGTGAAATGTCTCAGAAATTCTGTAATTTTCTATAATTTTATCCATAGCATCAACCACATGCTGCAGAAAATGTATTTGGATTGTGTTTTCTTTTTACAGCAACAAATTCAATTGTGTTAATAGTAAGTTGCTACTTACATATGGTAAGAAAGAAGGTTTCAAACAATAGTTAGCAGGGGACAGTATACAAAACTGTAAGGATAAATAAATGTTTTGAAAGAAGCTAAATCTGGTTCCAGGCAGACAACATAAGATTCCCATAGCTAATGTGTTTTGCATATAATTCCTCTGGTCCCATCCATGTTTCAAGCATCCAGTTGGAAGGAAAAAAACTTGAGCCTGCTCCTGTAAAAATCAATGGCATCTAACCATCTTAGAGTACTTAAAAAATTTTCTGAATAATATTTCGGAATGTCTTTGAAATTCATCATAATATTTCACAAAAGGATATCTGATGCCCATATCACCATCTTCTGAGTTGCTTCAAATTTTGTCAGGTATTACACATCACTAATACAGTATCTTCCTTGTCAAAACTTATCTTGTGGTAGGAGAATGAACTAAATTGCTGTGCCTCTTTCTATCAGCAAATAAAACCAATCAGAAACTGCTCTTAATGTCAGCTATCCCAGTATGTCATGTGTTCATACAGCTAAAATATTTTGCCTCACCAAACTACACATCTGCATCTCAAACCAACAAGCTGGGAATGTTTCTTGGCCACTGCTCCCTGCCAGAACCTTCCTGTCATCTTCTGCCAGAGCACTGCTTTGTCTGCATTGAAATTTTCCCTCAGAGCACATACAGTAACTGCACAGGCGACCATACGCATGTACAAACATAGGTGCCCTATAACTGTTTTCTCTCACTTTTAGGAGAGGCCTAGGTAGGGCTAAGGTGTTTGTTCATCTCATTGCTCTCCACAATAAAAAGAAAATCTTTTGATCCACAAAACAAGACTTCTCCCAAGGAAAGAAACCAATGCCAGTTTTCCTTAACATGAGCAGACAACATAAATAGGAGAAGTTTGCATATCATAGTAATTTTTTTTTTTGCTAAATCTTCCAGGTATCTCTCTTTTTTTCTGAATTGATATGACCCTCATTCCACTGTTAATAAAAATTTTTTACTCTGATGAACAAAGAAATCCAGTGGACTAAAAAACCCTCCCCTAGAAGGTAAGGCAGAGGCACAAGAAAGAGTAGTATATTTTAACACTGTAAGGGTGTGGATCAATGTCATTGATGACAGGAACATGCAAACATATGCTCCAAATCTGGTTGTCATATAGTATTTAAATATGAAACTTGTACACAGTCCATATGAACCTGAAAAATAAAGTCACACAGAAGTCTGCTATTGACTCATGCAGGATACAAACAAGTGATGGCTGGAGGACTGCCAAGCCTGGGCATGGTAGCAGAGCATCTGTGCAAACATTAGTCAATCCTAACACTGCAAAGTAAATTTGATATTGAAGAATTCAGGTTACACATTATCTTGCTCTAACAATTGCATGATACGTGCACTGATTGTTTTAAAAGGAATTAATTAGGCTCACTGAAAAGTAAACCACACCAATCAAGATTATACGAGCATTTGTGAAAGGAGGTGGAAATAGAGCTCAATCAGATGTCCCTTCTTATTACCACCTATCAGAACAAATCATTAAGCAACGTGCAGGAGAGCAAACTACAGTTTGGAGTCACTTCCACTGAAATCATCAAATGTTTTCTGGAGAAAGATGATGATGATAATAGGGAATTATTATATCTGTGACGTGACTAAAGACAGTGGACTACTGTTGTCACATGTTAAGAATTTACATTCAAGAGTAATATTTGTTACCTTTTTTCATGACACATGGCATTTTTCTTTGTGTGAATACAGTGATTAAAATAGCAGCTTTCAGACTCTTTATTTTCCAAATTTATTTTCCAAATCTCCCAAAGGGGAGATTTAGGTCAGATATAAGAAAAAGGTTCTTCACCCAGCGGTTGGTTGGGCACTGAAACAGACTCCCCAAGGAAGCAGTCATGGCACCAAGCCTGACAGAGTTTAAGAAACATTTGGATAATGCCCTCAGGCACATGGTGTGATTCTTGAGGTGGTCCTTTGCAAGGACAGGATTTGGGCTTCAATTACCCTGATGGGTCCTTTCCAGCTCAGGATATTTTATGATTCTGTGATTTAAATTAATAATTTTCCACTCCCAACCTTTCTGCTTGTTACCTTCTTCACATTTTTTTAAATCCTCACCTTGTCAAGTTCATTTTTCCCATCTCTATGCCCAATTTATGATGCACTCACTATAAAAAATGCTGATAAATACATTTTATGGAGAGTTAAACTTTTAACAATGAGTGCATTTCATGATTTATGTTTTAATTGCCTTTTGTACTGATATATTCAGGTAACTACAGGTCCTACATATCATGGCTGCATGATCTTGGCCAACATCTACTTTCTGAAATTGTACCTTGTATTAATTGTTCAAAGCATCAAGAATGTTCAAGATAATTGGTAGGAGCACAAAAATTCTAGGCAGTTTGCAGGGGAGAGAAGGGAGGCAATCACCCAGCTTTTCCTTCCAGAGAATATTCTGCTGCCAGAATAACTCCAGCTTTCCAGTATTGCCAGTTCCTGTGAAGGTGTGCATTGCATTAAATTCACTGGTGGTACATGCTGCATGTTAACATGAAGGGGGGTTTCACGCACAGAGAGACAACTGCTGAGACATGATAAATGACTGCAAATTTAGAAACTGGGAAGGCGTTTAATTAAGATTTACAAGGACAGATATTGTGAGTTAAATATCAGATGATGGCTAAAGCACTGTAAAACATGTCTCCAACAATTCTAATTGCCGTAAAACTAAGCCTTGCCATCATGTAAAGCACAAAGAATTTTGCAGCTTTGATCACAGAAGACAAAGTAACAAAAGTTCTCACTGCCCTTAACTAGGGATATTTACAAATTTCAGGTATCTGGATCTGGACACCTATAGGAGACTTGCCATGACCTTAGGCAAGCTTTTGATCCAGGACATTGAGAACAAAGTATTAATGCCCTGAGAAACAAATAACATTAGTGCACTGTGATTTATGTGCCAAAAGATTATAAATGCCACTTGTTCATGAATGACAGAAACTTTAATCTGAAGCAATTATCAACAAAGCTCTTTGCTTCTTTGCTGTTCATGCTATTAGCCTAAGAAGGGAAAGTTTTGAATGGCAAATCATCAGCTTATCACCTGCTATACCTATTATGGTACTAATCACAATTAAAAAATCACTTTGAATTCTGCAAAATTTTTGTGAAAATATATTTGGCTATCTAAAATGTATGTGCTTCTATACGTAACTGAAGTAGCAGTAGAAATAGTCACTCAATTTCACATTTGTAGTTGAACTGTAAACTGCAGCTTAAATTAATATTGTCAGGTACAATGGAGTGCATCTGTGTACCTGAGAAACCCTGTCCACATTTTCTTCTAGAAAGTACAGCTTCGAAAATTAAAAGGTCTGTAATTCTACATCTTTTAACTCCATGAAAGCTCTGCTCAAATGATAGTGAAGGGTCTGGAAGGGAAGCTGTATGAGGAGCAGCTGAAGGCGCTTGGTCTGTTCAGCCTGGAGAAAAGAAGAATGAAGGGAGGCATCATTGCAGTCTGCAACTTCCTCCTGAGAGGAAGAGGAGGTGAAGGCATTGATCTCTTCACTCATGTGACCAGTGACAGGACCTGAGGGAGCAGCCTGAAGCTGAGTCAGGGGAGGTTTAGGTTGGATATCAGGAAAAGGTTCTTCACCTAGAGGGTGGTTGGGCGCTGGAACACAGAAAAAGGAAAGTGGTCACAGCACCAGCCTGACAGAGCTTAAGAGGTGTTTGGACAATACCCTTGGGCACATGCTGTGTCCTTGGGATGGTCCTGTGCAGGACCAGGAGCTGGACTCTATGATCCTTATGGGTACCTTCCAAATCAGCACATTCTGTGATTCTGTGATTCTATAACTGACATACATTCTCAAGGATGAGCAAAGCTGGCTGTCTTGATGTACCATCTATTATCTTGGTGAAAATATATGACCTTATAAATAAACTCATTTGCCTTGTAAGGCACAAAAAAGGACATAGAAACTCCAGTAATTTTTGTACACATATTTTGTGTGAATTTTTGATGGCCATTCATAAAAACTAGGTAGAAAAATTAGAAGCACCCTGATGCACCAAATTTTCTTTATTTACTTTTTTTTCTAATTGGACTGAGTCTGTATCCATTTTAGCCCAGTTTCTCCTACCTCACAGTCATTAATCATTTCCAAAATGTCAACATAATACCATGCTAGCCCACAGACTCCTTGAGAAGAGGCAATTATGTTTATCCAGGCTGGAAAAAATACAGTAGATAAATTGGAATAAAGCAGATAAGTTACATGGTATCATATATTTCTTGCCTAATATAATGTCATAAATTCACTCAAGAGGTATTGAATATAACACTTTCATGCACACAGACACACAAAAATCCCCACATTTCTAGCCATATTGTTTGTATTACTATAGCCATGAGTAAATAGGTCTGATTTCCTCTAGCAAAGTGTCTGCAGTGGAAAGATTCTTGTTCTGAGTTCTACTGCCCTGAAGAGTCATTTCAACAAATGACAGAGCTTGACTACTACATGGTGCAGTACCAGAGCTCCCTTCTAGAATTATATTGAATTTCTTGTCATCATATAGCACATTTGACATATTAGCCAGAGATCATGTTTTTGATAAATTGGGGTTATGCCTTATTGACCTGTACTTTGGACTAGTGCCAAGACCATGCAGTGACCTGTGACACATTCGCTCCTCTGTAACTGAGTTTACAGAAATGAGAAGATGAAGTGTTCTTGTTCTGTTGTTACTGGCTTATACGTGACTGTCAAGACATGAAAGACGTGCTGGAAGAATTCCTTTGTTGCATACCTCTTGCCACAGCATTTTAACTTAACTATTTAAATTAAAGCAGTACTTGCAGTGCCTGCTTTTCGACACTAATATGTATATTGAAGACTAAGGGTTGGGTCTAATTTACTTACAAATATCAATATTTTAAAAATAAAATGAAACATATACTATTACTTTTTTATTCTTGGCGTTTTCCAATGAAAGATAAAGTGGATTTGTTGGTTTGAATATTTTTTTAAGCTGTATATTCCTCTTCCTGCTCCCAGTGTTTGCTACAGAACTAGAATTAAAAATATCTCCAGTTTGTTTCATAATTAATTTTGCTGCCTTATGATGTGCATCAACTGAATGACTTTGTACTTCTGAAAGCAAAATATCAGCTTACCTCTAAGTAATGAACAATGAAAAATGTAAGTGAAATTCCTGTAATGCTAAAAAGTAATAAGAACACTGTAGACTGTGTCTTCAAAATCTGACATTTGGTTTCCATGCTGTTACTCTCAACTTCATTTTACTTCCTAGAAAAATGTTTGTCAGGTTTAGAAATGCTAGTTACAATCTAAAAAAACAGGGGAAAGAAAGATGTTTAGCTCATTTGATCTCCACATCATCACTGGTTTGGTGCAAAAATACTGCGCAATCTGAAGTCTGTTACTATTCTGCAGCCTTGTGCTAGCTCAGTGCATGGTGGTGTGCCTTTCTTAAAGGGTGATACAGAGCTTCCAGCAATGATGCCAGCTGATCCAATAGTCCTGAGCACCATTTTCTGACAAAATCCTTCATGGTACCTCAGAGTACTGTGTGTCTAATACTAAAGCAAGTTTAATTTTTTTAAAAAAATTGGAAATCTATCAGTCATTAAAGAGATCATACCATGTTTCCAATTTAATCAAAGCTTTCTGAAAATGCCTCTCAGAGTTTTAAAGTATTTCTAAGTATTTTTCACCTCATGACTTTGTGACTTCCTGCAGTGAGCAAATTTGGCACAAACAGCAAGAAACTATGAATCCAGATGATTATGCTTTCTGTTGCTATATAAGTTTTATTGGATATTATACAGTTTAGTAATTCTCAAGGAATAGTTATTTTGAAAAGTTGGAAAGAATAATCAGAAGCTCATGAACTGTGAAGCTGGTGCATTGAAATAAATCACCTTAATTTGGCACTGGGTTTTAAAACTGGCAAATAAATCCTCAGAGCGTGATAATAACAAAATAGCAGAAACATGACAACTTACACGATGAAAGAGCCTTTTAAACAGCAATAAATGAGCCAATCAAAAATAGTTGGAATTTGACATGCTTTCCAAACTGTCATGAAGGATTGAATTTCAACAGTTATTCTTTCATTGAAGTGATAGAAATGAGTTAAGACCAGTTTGGTCTGACCAGACACTTATTTAATGCAAATTAGTTAAGAGACAGTTAAGCCAGTCAGTACCATCTGTAGAGTCAGAAGCTAGGATTTTACTGCTGAAAAAGAAGAGGCCAAGGCTAATAGGCACTGATTTCTTTTACATCCTTTAGGACTTCACCCTTTCTAAAGCACTTTGTTCTTGGAAAAGGCTTTTTGGAGCAACCCAGAGACTGCAATAAGAGTTAGGCAGCACTGAATGATGGCCAATCTGTGAGCATGACTTAAAGTTCCCTGAAGAATAGGGTAATAATGAATATTTAATTTAAAGAAAAACAGGCATGTGCCACAGATCAGTAAACAGAAGCTTGTAACTGTCAGCCAGTGGTATGCTCATGTCTATGGGTTCATTGAAAGAAAAGTAGGTATCACTGAAAATAAAGGATTCATTTTCATTTTTAAGCAAGACTCATTTTAAACTGAACCAATTCAGTCCACTCACATTTTAGGCTATTTACATTAGTATTTGACAATTCTCTCATTCATACAAAATCTACATTACACCCTGACTCTGTATGCACCTTTCTTGGTTCCAGATGTTGGGCTGTTTGGCCAGGTTTTGTATATGCATTGAGTAAATGAATAATTTCCATTTTGCCCAGCTTCTCTGTGAGGATGGGGAATGTCTAATCAAATCCAACAAATGCTATTTGGACGCCATGACTGTAGTATTTACTTCCAAATTTCTGCCTCCAGTTGGCACTGATTACAATTTAAATGTCTTTCAGCACCTGGACTGTTAATTTACATGATCAAAAGCAAGATCCAAAAACCCACCTTCTGGATGCCTGGAGAGGGATGTACCCTATCAAAAGGACATCTCTCTCTAAATCTCTTCATTCTCCTTCCAGGTAATGAAGAGAAACTGTCACTCTTAGAGTATGGTTCATCTAATTTAAGGCATCTGTATTAGGATAAGATTCTATATCACCTGGGATTTTTGCTTGTATAATTACTTATGTATTGAAAGCTTTATGCATGTACTAGGAGCTCCCATCTTGGACAACCTGATCACCACGGTAACTGTCTTACAAACATGCAAATTTAAGGTTCAGACACCTCCTGAAAAGACTAATCCACTGTATACATTCACATCTACCAAAACACAAATCACTGAACTCAGCAAAAAGTATGTCTGTTTGTTCCATTTTCATTCTAAAGTGTGAAGAAAACAGTCCCAGTTCCTAACTTTTATGAGAGATGTGATTGCAGCTGAGAACTAGATTCTGTTAGCTTTATCTAAAAAGACAGCAATACAACTTACCCAGGCCACCAAAAGTTTAAAATAAAGATCAAGGCCCAGTTCTGTCAATGCCTTCCACTGAAAAGCAGCCATTGAGACCAGCCAATAACAAAAAGTTTATAATACCAGATACAGACTCAAGAAAGGCCATGTTTATATACTTTTGTCATGCTCCATGACAGCAAACTTTTGATCTCCACTTCTAAAGGTCATCCGTCCATTTTAAACCAGAGCCACAGCATAAAACATGCGAAGGCTGAGGCAGTGATGATCTTTCATTCTCTTACTTCCCAGACACAAGTATTACCTTCTTGTTTACTGCTTGAGTAGTTTCAGATTAAAATTTCAAATAAGGAGATTTAACTAATTTATTATCATCAAAAGTATGACAAATACTTACAAAAAAAATAGATATGAGGTTAACCCTAATATCAGATGGGCATTTATATCAGGTTTGCAGAAAAGACTTTGATTTCCAAAGAACATGGGGTTTGCAGACACATACATCTCCACCACCTTTCAGGTTGTTCAGTCAAAGCTATGTCATCTCATCCCTTGTGTTAAGGGCTTGGCAAAATTTACTCCTTCTCTACATCAGATTTATATAATCCACTTCCAGAGCACAAGGGCTGAGAGACCTGTGGAGGGCGTCTGCATTTTCTTCCACAGATCTCAAATAGTCCTCAGCCACTGCTGGTTGAACATGAAGCAGCTTCTCTGTGGGTTTGCAGAATGAAACAAATGGCTGCTATGTGGCAGGATTTGGGCAAGGAAAGCATCTGTCTAATGCAGTTATTAATTCCACACCTTTCCCTCTTACATAGCAATTGCACAGTCTGGGAAATAATGCAATGATTGAGGAGGGTTAAATTTACTGCTTAACCAATCTTCTTTGAACCCTCTGTCTGGATGTATGCCAGACTATGAATTGTTATTATAAAATGCACTGAGGTAAAAAAAGAATAATATCTTTTAACAGCTCACTCTGGTTGATGACCAAAGAAATGGGAAGGGCAGGAAAATAAATAGCAAAATTCATCTTTCACTGTAGTGTTCTGCAGTCTCCTTGTGTTAGTGTTCCCAAAACACAGTGGCTCTTTAATTTCAGAAATATGAATGGAGCATGGAGCACCAAAAATCCAAGCCAAACAGTTTGTTTTGCTCATTGCTTTTGTTCAAACAGACTTTTACTGGATTCCAGAGGTTAATAAATGCATTAACATGCAAGGACTGGAAGCTAATGGTAAATAAAACCTTGGCAAAATGAGCTTAGGAAGTAAGAGCATTAAAAATCAATGGTTCCTTCAAAAGAGACTAATGGAACCACTTAAATTACTCTGCCATTACAAGGTTTCTTATCTTAACCAGTAACGGACTGATTAAGCAAATTAGATTATTAACACAGAAGCCAACACATCTCTATATCTATAATAAGATTTTTTTCTATAGATATAGAGAGAATATAATCACTTAGACATAGAAGAATACAGTTAAATGACTTTTTAAAACCTTCATACTGAATCCTGAAATCACCATTTGTGTTCACACAAGGGCAGAGGGAACTAAATATTAGATCTTGTTGATGTAAAAATTATTCAGATTTTGGAGTTTCTGAGCACCATATTTATTTTTAAAAAGAAAAAGTTATTTCATAAAGCAAAATTACAAAAATATTGAGTGCTGTGTTTCTCTCTTTGCCCATATCCTTTCCTCAGTTTCTTTTCTTTAAAATGTGTTAGAGCGTAAATACTAACTCTCCATTTAAAAAACTCAGCATGATTCTAAGTCTTTCAGTGTGTAATTAATTGTAAATCTTGGGCAGAAAAGACAAGATCTCACAGATGTTGTAATATGGTCCACTTATATAACTCACCCAGCCATAGTCTACAACTACCAATAGATCCTTATTTCCCATGCATGTCTAGAGAGGTATTGAAGCCATACCTTCCCTTTTGTTCACCAGTAGTAATGGTTTCCACATTTAAGCCATATTTATTAAAGACTGGGATAGTTCTACAAAGTTTATTAAACTAAACCATCTCTAAAGTCTTTTGAGTACTTCTATTGCATTCCTCACTGTCTATGCTGAAGTTTTGTTTTGATTTTCTAAGATAATCTCCTCTGCTGCACTACAGAAGCAGCATTGCTAAAGTGAATGACACGCCCTAATCTGTGCAATGCCTCCCATTCTTTCTTTCTTTACACCTGCATTTTTTTGCATGAGTGCCAAAGAACAATCTGTCTGAAAACAGAAAAATTCTGATTTCCTGGGAGAAAAAAAGCAGCACAGTGCAAAGTACGTGCATTATTTCTTTTCTCCCTGACAATGTCCTATCTACTGCTTATTAGCAAAAATATAACTCTAGCACCTATGAAAATCACAAGACTACTGTTGTTTCAGCAAGTGGCTGAAAAGCAGATACTAAATAATAAACTGCCACTCTGAGAAATGTGGAGGGTGGTGGGAGGCCCAGAACTGCCTTGCTGGTCAACAAACAAAGTATTTTAAGTAGCTTGCAATCAGCCAAGCAGTTAAGAACCCTATGAAAGGGATCATTTGCTTCCTAGGAAAGGTCTTGGAGATGAAGGAGGTTGTAGCATCCTAGAAGATAAGGGGGCTGTTTTGTGTGCCTCAAACACCTATAGTGGCAGAGCCAACCAAGGATGGTTGATAATGGCAGCCAAGGATGGTTGGTAATAACGTGCCGTAGAAAGAGCAGGATGTGACTGCAGAAGGAGGCCATACGGGGGGCAGCACTGTCCTGGGACAGACCACCTTGTTCAGGCTCCTGGAGATAAGCACAGCACAGGACAGTGCAAGCACAGGAATGAGGTCAAGAAGTGGGCATGGACTGTAGGGGATGATCAAGACCACCAAACATCCACAAAGCCCTCTGACCCATTTTCATAAAGGTCTAAAAGAACGGACTATGCGTGATAACAAATTTGCATAGAAAGTGAGTATCTCCAGGGCGGGGAAAACTTATCTAAAAATAGGTACCCTTGCAGAGCCCAGGTGGCATCCTCAAGACCCTTAAAATCTCAGCTGGATTGATACTGGAGCCAGGATTTTTGGTCTCTTTTTCACTCTTCCTTTCTTTCTCTCTCTCCGTCTTTAATCCATCTCCCTCTCTCTCTTCCCTTTCACCCTACTCCTCTGTTCAAAATCCACCACCTCTTGCTTATACAGAGAGATCAGGGACAAACGTATCAATTTTCATGTCAAGTATGTAATTTACTAATAAAACTCTATAAGCTTTTGTGGACCCTATGACTTTTTTCATTCCTTTCGATCATATGAGCATCTATGAATCTTGTGTGCTCTCTTCCCCTTAAGGGTGGGATGCCACACAGGTGTAAAACAATGAAACATTGAAAGAGACTGAAAACAAACACAGAAATGTCTTTGGCCAGCATTTGTGCCACTTGGTCAAGCATATCAAACCAAGTCCTAAAGAGAACTCCTTCAAAATCAATTGTGTAATAATATGCAAGCTGCTTTCTATTCTTGTCTCAGATCTCTAGAGTTTGCTCATCATTGGATTAACACAATGTAAGAGTCAAAATGTTCTACCACGTAGGTTCCACACACATTCCTTTCCTCTGTTAAATTCAGAGACTTGGGAAGCAATAAAAGACTGTCCAGACTGCAAGGGATCCTAACTTGAGCATCTGTCTCTGCCTTATGAAAAACAGGGAGCATTTTACAGACCTGATGTGAAATCATTAAACTGTAAAAGCTAGCTCTCTCAGCTCTGTACACTGTTCTTTGTGGTATAACTGCTGACAACCCAGGCAAAATACATTTGCAATTGTATGTACTCAGTACCATGATGTTCAAACAAAAGAAAAGTGAAAAGGAGAGTATCTCATCTCTTTAGCATTGACTTACAAATACTTTTTGTACAGAAAAACAGACTGAGAAACCATCCTTCTCAGCTTTCATTAAATGTGAAAGCTGCAACTCTAAACTGAGTAAGTGCAAAACTTTGCTATACAGGAACCAATTGTAATAGCCATGAATAATAAACATTCTGTCCTCTCAAAAACATTATTGTGCACAACTTTCAAATCATATTTATGCACAACAAAGTGCATGTGAGAGATCTACACCCAAAAGACAGCATTTTAAAATACCATTTTTAGTAAAACTGAAATATCTTATAATCCCTGAGTCTTGATTTTATAAATATAATTTAAGGGAAGCAATTTTCATATATTGTGCTTAAAGAAAGAAATCTGCATTTAGACATGATGGTTTGGGTACTTAAATATACACTTAGGCCCATTAGTTTGATAGCTGAGGACTAGCTTATAGCAAACACAAACAAATCATGATACTTGGATCAGAACCACCAGAGGGTGATTCCTACTTTAAAAGTGACAGTGATAAAGTGCAGTGGAAGAATACGAAGGAATGTAATGCAGCTTTCTTTAAAAATGAGTACCATTTCATCATATTTCATAATATAACATACGTCCAGCTATTGTTACTGAAGATCATTTTTCCATTTGCCTTGTTTATTTTGATTTGAGAGTGTTCTTCTGCAATTTTGTAGGTTATCCTAGTGGAAAATTTATTTAGGAGGAGAATTAAAAAAGATTCAAGAGAATTCAGCAATAGCCTCAGTTATACTTGTAACATATGCACAGTTCTTTTCTCTTATGCCTCAAACAAGAATGCATAGAATTACAATTTTTTTTCCACAGAAGCAAACAAAAAATAAATGGAAAAAGTACACTGTAGAAAAATATATCCATTAGGAATGGATACAAAATCCATATGGAAGAAAGCAGTTTAAATGCATATATTTGAAACCAAAAAAGTCTTTAAGATAGACAGCTGCCTGGATACCTACAATTATGTGAAGAAAGAGAGCTGAAAATAGATGTAAACTATTTAAAAAAAAAAAAAAAAAGACAATAAGAACTTCAACTCTTCAACTTTCTATAAGAAAGTTATGAGACAGAGAAGTTTTAAGGTTTAGATTAATCTTAATAAAATCAATGGTAGCACCCTTTGCCAGGATTCAATAATGTTTTTGTCCCAAAGAAGACTATGGAACACCAGGTGTGAAATCTTATCAATGCAAATTTAAGATAGCTTTAGATTTCATTATCTGATAACAGATCATATCTCATCTTTCTACCAGCAAACCTAGTCCTTTATTTCACATGCAGATTCCAGTAGTGGAAGCTGAGCCTCACATACTGAACTTGGGATATAGCTCCAGGGGCGTACATTGCCCTTGAAACAATGCCCTGGGGTCATTCACAGACCTCACCATCCCCTCCCAGCCACCTCCAGGGCTGTGACCTCCCTGCCCATGGCCCAGGACAGCATTTTGGTATCCCAGAGCTGTTGCTCTGTGCTCCAGAAGCCCCCCAGCATCTCAGCTCTCCAGTGCTGCCTCTGGCCCTGATCTATACCACAGCTTTGTCTCTTGACCACCCTCCTTTAACTTCAGACTAGAGACCATGGATGCATTCCAGACCTGGTGCACTACTGGTTGTCTCAGCGGCTGTCAAGCACCCTTCTGTCACCACCTATGCTCTGCCCACCACACTCAATCCCTGCAGGATGGCACCCCTTCAGTGGAGCATCTCTCTTATGAGGAAAGGCCAAGAGAGTTGGCCCTGTTCAGCCTTAAGAAAAGATGACTGAGGGCGCACCTCATCAATGTCTACAATCTGAAGGAAGGTGTCAAAAGGATGGACCAGGCTCTGCTCAGTGATGCCCAGAAGTAGGACAAGAGGCAATGGGTAGAAACTGGTGCACAGGATGTTCTGCCTGCACATGAGGAGAGCTTCCTTACTGTGCAGTGACTGAGCACTGGAGCAGATTGTCCAGAGAGGTTGTGGAGTCTCCCTCACTGGAGATATTCAAGAACTGTCTGAATGTAATCCTGTGCCATGTGCTCTGGGATAATCCTGTCTGAGCTGAGAGGCTGGACCAGATGTGATCCCTTCCAACCTGACCCACTCTGTGATTCTGTGGTTCTACAAACGAAACATGGGAGGCTTGTCCTGGCTGAAAGTAAACATTTAATGTTTTGCCATTATGTGAGAGGAATATGAGAGAAAGAGTGCAAAATACAGTTTTGCAAGCAAAAGCATTCAAAGGTAAGAAACAAAAATGTTGTCTTTAATTGTAACAGGTTTCCTATAATGACACAGCCATATCCAGGAAGAGTGCAAATACTTCATTTTGTATCTTTCTTGGTTTAACCCCAGCCAGCAACCAAGCACCACACAGCCACTCCCCAGCGTGATGGGGAGGAGAACTAGGAGAAGAAAAGGAAAAACTCATGGGTTGAGATAAGAACACTTTAATAATTGAAATAAAATAAAACATTATAGGAATAATAACAATAATAATAATTTTAATAAACTGACGGATGCCCTGCCTATTTCCAAGTAGTGAGAAGCATCCTCAAGCTAACTGCCCCCAGTTTGTATATTGGGCATGGCATTCTGTAGTATGGAATATCCCCTTGATGAGTTTGAATCAACTATCCTGGCTATGCTCACCCCAAGCTTCTTGAGCATCTGCTTACTGGCAGAGCATGGGAAACGGAAAATTCCTTGATTTTTCCTTGATTTCCTTGATATTGCTAGGTAAGTACTACCTAGCAATAAACAAAACATCAGCATGTTATCAACAATACCCTCACACTTAATCCAAAACACAGCTCTGCATCAGCTACTAGGAATAAAATTAACTCCCTCCCAGCTGAAATCAAGACAGTATCTCACAACTATGAATACATGTCAGAGACCTAGACAAAAGAAAATGTTTTGCAGAAATGCAAAAACATTTCAAAAGAAGATACTAAATCACCGATCTTTGTATCAAATTATTATCTTATTTTTATCAATTCTATGATGCCTGATCTTCTGTTTATAGTAAAGTGTTACCTTAACAAAACAAAAAATGTATTGTCATAATACCATAACGGAAACCTTGTTGTTGAATCCTTAATAGAAAGAGAATAACATAAAGAAGTAGCCAGTAGATAACTAATTTAACCCAAGACCAGATTGTGGCCTCCAGGTCGTTGACTGCAAGAAACAACCTGTGAAAATGATCACACACACACACACATACAAGCCTATCAGAGGGCCAGAGTAGTGAGTATGCATGCACATGCATACATGCACATATGCAAGTAGGCTGCCTTTACTGCAACTCTCCAGTAGGGAAAAAAAGACAATTATTCAGGTCCACTGACCATAAATAGCAAACAAGCCAAGACTCCAAGGCACAAGCGTCATAAAAAAGATTCGTCTTCATTAAAATGATATACAGTGTGGTAGTTCAAGCACAAGATTTCTGTGAGCTGAGAATTTCTTTAAATTATCAGAAGGAAAAAATCCTAAGATATTAAAGAAAAGAAAGCATTTGTAAACTGCTGTGAAATTAAAAAACAAAGAAGTCCAAGTAAAAAGTTCTAGAAAAACTCACTGAAAATTTCCATTTTTAGTGTCAAAAATAAGTATGAAAAAAATATATATTATGTGATACACTAACCAAAATGAAAAAAAATGAAAAATCTAAAACCCAAACCAAAACACCCATTGTTAGCAAAATAAGAACAAAAATTTTAAATTGTTTATTTGGCCTCTTCCTTTCTTGACATAGACATGTTCCAAATGAAAGATTGAGCTTCAACAAAGGTTCAGTTTCCAGTAAAAGAGTGCTTTGTCACATATTTTCAATCATTTTTTCATTATACAATTCTAATTCTGCCTGGAATCCATCTTACTCAAAGATGGAAGAATTGCTTTTGTCTGCAGGAATAGCATATGGTCATCCAATCTGTCCTGCAAGACCTCTTTGGGAGGGACCAGGGGAATTTGATGGACACCACTGAACATGAGCCAGGTGGCCGAGAAGGCCAGTGGCATCCTGGCCTGTATCAGAAATGGTGTGGCCAGCAGGAGCAGGACACTGATGGTGACGAGTCACAGAGAAATTGTGGATGCCCCATCATTGGAAGTGTTCAAGGTCAGTTTGGACAGGGCTCTGAGGAATCTGGTCTAGTTGAAGAAATTCCTACTCATGGTAAGAAAGATTAAACTAAGTAACTTTTAAATGGTTCCTTCCAACAAAAACCATCCTATCACTAGTTATAAACTATTAGATTCAAAACTCTTTATCAACAAAAATGTGTAAGACTTGATCTGCGTACATTGGGACAGAGCAATCAAGGTGTCTATTATGACTTTGCTACAATAAAAATATTAAAGCTACAGGGGCAATGGTGATCCCATATATTTGTGGTTCTTAGTCATCTAGGGATACAATGTAATACTTCTGACAATTATATAGTGACAGTTCAAAAGGTGCATTGAAAATGACATAAGTATAGTCCCATCAGTTGTTGCCACAGAGTTAGATGCAGCCCCTCTGATTAAAAAAAAAAAATTAAAAACTAATACTGCTTATTAATCATACCAAAAAGAATCTCCATATATCCAGCTTAAATAGCTCCATAATATGAAGTTAGTAATAATAGGTAAACTTAAGAGGAATCAGCCATACATATCTATTTATAAATGAAACCTCTGTGAGAATTTGCTTATTTTTACCTTGTGACTTTATCTTTTTCCCCAGTGATCTGAATGCTTTCCAAACTCTGTCATTGAACTTCATTAAAATAAAGCCCACAGTGCACAGCCTAGCTCTCCTCTTAGCACAATAAAGATGTAAAATTTATTATGTATGCATAGGACAATCTAAATAAATTATGACTTAAATGTCTGCAATCTCCAAGTTAAATAACCTAATTTACTTGGAAACAATGTATACAACTGAAACATAAATTATATAAATCCAGAATAAGAAATATAAAAAATCTTTTTTGTTTATTTGAGTAAATTTTCTTGCCCCTAAATCAAAGGAAATTAGATAAAGCTTCATCCTCTGGCCTTTTTGTATCCAAAATTACTTCATATTTCCTTTTCTAAGTAAAATTTGTTTTCCTGTTTATTTTCCTCCGTTGAAACTCATCACAAAACAAATACACTTCCTAAAAAACTTCATATTTTTTTTCT
Source organism: Drymodes brunneopygia (assembly GCA_013400955.1). Classification (NCBI taxonomy): domain Eukaryota; kingdom Metazoa; phylum Chordata; class Aves; order Passeriformes; family Petroicidae; genus Drymodes; species Drymodes brunneopygia. Next base: position 266,246 of record VZTZ01022483.1, on the reverse strand, counting down.
CCTATCTCAAGTCTTACCAGAAATTCTATCAAATTTTTGTATACATGGCTTCTTATTTTCCATCCATCTAGAACCAAATGTAAAGGGTCCAATGAAAATGCTTATTTGTATTGTGTATTTTGTCATTATAGACCCAGTTAAATCCCATTCATTAACTTCAAAATGTCTTGCAGCAGATCCTCAGGGATACATGAGGCATACAGTTTCCCATTTTCACACATAATTTCTTTTTCTTAATCTTTTCCTTCAGCTAGCTTTCCATGTTACCTTCTCACACTTCCCAACTGCCCTTGTTTTTGGCAGGACAGAGTTAACCTTTTCTCCATAGCCATGTGATGGTGGACTTTGCAGCCGTGTGGGCATGTATAGGTTGTTATTCTCACATCAACACTAGGGTGGGGAAGTAAGGGATTTCTCCTTCTGAGAAGGAGATGAGCATGGCTTGCAGTCAGGGGGGAAAAGCACAGGCATGTAGGGTCCATCTTCCATTGTCCATTGTCTCATCTTGGTTCAGCAAGTAAATCATCCTCTCTTTTGTATACTGCTGTTATCACTATTGTTGCTGCTACTGTTCAGCTTCTTATCTCATTGCTTTTTCCATTAAATCATAATCTCTGCCTTTTGTGTCTCCCACCACAGTGGGTAGGGGAGCAGTTTGCAGTTTTCTTTTTAGTGTAATCACTAAACTGAGGAAGACCATTCCTAAACCATGACCTCAACCTCTTCCACAAATAATACAATTCATTGTTATCTCCATTATTTTCTTCACAGCACTTTCCTCCTGCTTGTGTTTCAAACTGTTCAGACGTGCCATGCCTTGCAGCTAATCCTCCTGATGCTATCTATCACTGTCCTCATCTTCCCTCTGAAACTGCTGCCCTTCCTGGAACACAGTGAACAGGAGATGCAGCATCCTGAAAGGACTGCAAACACAGCAGCCATGCACAAAAAATAGGAGCTGACAGCATCTGAGTGTAGTCATAACCAAGTTATGGAGTGAGTTACATCCATATTTGAAGAGACATTGAGATTTCTAGTCAGGAAATGCATGATCTGGACTATAGACAACAGTATGTTCACTCACAAATCAGAGATGCTGGTCCAAAAGTCAAAACTGGTATTTCATATGTGCAAGTAATGCAAACCATGATAACACCTAATCTGAATGCCAAGATATAATGCAAAGTTCTTTATAGTTCACATAATAAATGAGAATATTGAGAATCTTCCACAAATCAGGGACAGATAACATAATAAATAATGAGGGGGAGGGTGGGGGGGGTTGTATGAAATCTAATTTTCATACTAACACTACTAAGTGTTTTTCTTAGTAGAAAAAATAAAATATTATGCATATTAAATTCAGCATATGCTTCAGTAAGATTTCACAGTAATTTTACACATTTCAATTAAACACAAGGCATGAAATCCCCGTTGTGAAAATAAAAAGTTGAAAACATTATGTAAGCACTGACAATGCATATTTAAGCAATAAAATAAAAATTAAATCAGAGCAAAGTATTGTGTTTCTGGAAACAGACCTGAAAAGACAGGTTTATTATTGCATTTCATCACTTTTCATTTGTGCTCTAAAAAGCTTTCTCTCCTTTACTGCTTCCAGTTAATGGCACTGATATATCTCAAGCCCACCAAAAGGGAGGAAAAAAGGATTAGGTGGCTTATAGTTAAATCATGCTACACTGATCCTATCATGAGCTTGGTCCCAAGCTATGAAAGCAAAAAAGACCCCTAGGGCTGCTGTGGAAATGGCAGCCCTGGTTTTGATCAGCAACACTGCACTTCCTTGTCAACAGACTGACCACAAAACTGACATCGAGGGACCACCTCAGAGTAGAACCATTCATTGCATGCAGAGCACTTCATTTGCATTGCTGGATCATCTCTGAGTTATTCACCATATCCATTGACAGTGCAGCTATTTTGGTTTCGCCAAATGGTTGGGGTTTTTTCCCCAAAAATACTCAGCATAAACTGTACCCAGAGCACATGATATTAATGTAAGTACCAGTTTGTACTGCCTGGTTGTCCCTTAATACATTTGGATAGCTCTGCAAGGGCCACATGCAGTATGTAGATGTGAAAAATAATGACTGCTAACAGAGAGAAGAAAATCATGACATTAAAGTGTAATAGTTTGAAGATACCCTAACTATTGTGACACAGTAGATATTTAGCTAGTTCTGGAGCTGCCACTTCTGAGATTATCATACTGAGGTTCCTATATAGTCAATGGAACCTTAGGAGACAGGAGAGTGCAGTTTTCAGGACATAATGGAGCTCACCACAGTTCCTGCCTTATCTTTGTTCTCCATTTTCTTCAAAGTGTTGACTAAAAGGGAGCATCACCAAGTCTTGTCCCACAACATAGCCAGGGCGTGACTGTGTTACACACCTTGACATGGCAATTGGGAAGAACTCTTTGGTCATAGCATGTAGATACAGCCTTTGAAACCTGGAAAAGACTACTCAGACCAAATAAGTAGGTTATCTTCTGCAGGAAGCTGAGTCCTTCTACATGTAAACCAGATCCCTCTAGGTGACTACCTCTGTTCTTCTGTGAGTAAAACATGTTGGGTATGAGTAGGAACAAAATATAATATATAAGGAACAAAAAAAGATGGGCACATCTGTCTGTGCAATCGTATGAATATGTTTTTCTGAGTACAGACATTGTTTGAAAAGATGGTAGAATCATCATCCTCTACATTTTACACATTAGCTTAGATTACTGGCACAAGTACTGTAAGACCTTACTTCAACTTTGTTGTGGAAGAGGATAACCATAACCACAAGCTCAAGGGGAGAGATGGCACTTTGCCTTCAAAATTGGTTTGCTGTGTAGCTAATGAAGCAAGGAATGAGTCAAGAGGGAGGCACAGGTGCCTCTGACCTTGATGGATTAGAACTAATACCACCTTCTGGTTCTTAATATACAATTTATATACAAGCTGTGACTTGTCTCATGGCATTTACAGTTCAGAACTGCAATTTGTTGTGTTCCTTTCATTCCTGAGAAAAGCCTTAGGTATGTAATTATAGTTCAGTTTCATAGTTGCAAACATGCACCCTTTTTACTGTTAGACTGTTGAAAAAGTTTACATTTAACATACAAAGGACAAATTCCTCTTCTTAACCGTTTTTGGAGAAGTACCGTTTCTTTTTTTCAGCTAAACTGTTTCATGTTGCTGTATAATTAGTTATACCATAATTTAAATAAACAGTCTCAACCAAGATTTCTTATTTTAGAAACCAAAAATACTATCAGGTGACTTTATTTATAAATCAACCATCCAACTATTTACAAAAGTTAATAGAAGTTAAGGCCTGTTAAACAACAAAAATTACAAATAAACATACCCTAGAAGCTCTTCTATTGCTAAATATTTTAAACAAACTATTTTCCAGCAAAACTTATTTCCATGGATTCTCCTAAACCACTCTAAATGATCTGTAAAAAAGTACTTTTTCAATAGGAATGTTCCTGGAACTTTCCATATGAGGTCAAAAGAGAAGCTTTCTTTGTGAACAAAGAAGGGCACACAAAAAGGGACAAGAAGAGTTTCTCTTCACAGTGTTCTGTAGTTTTACAAAGTTCTGTGATATGTATTACTCATTTCTGAGATCCTGTTGAAATAATGTCATTGCTTGGCCATTGAGCCTCAATTGCTCATGAAAATTTGCTTTTTAACTAAAAAGTTTGAAAGACAGCAATTAACATACTTTACTGTAACTCACACTGCAAGTTCTCTTTGTATTTCACACCAAAAATATTTTCAAATATTCAGTTCCACTATTTTGTAACATAAATCACACAAACTTCTTCAGCTAACCAGAGGTTTCCAAACTGCATTCTAGGCTCTGCAATTGGCCTGTGAGTCAACAGTGTAGATTATGGGCCAGGAGGATACATTCTCCTTAATGTTCCACGTCTTTATCTAAGATTGCATGGGAGTTTAGTTTCAGTTAGGCAAAATGCTCCTTCACTAAAACAAAATAGCAATAAATAAATATACTACTATTGATATGCATCCTGTATATAAGCATTTTTTCACTTTTAATAAAGATTGCAAGCAACTTAGGTGTAACATTGTGTAGCATGACAATTAAGTTTTTTGTTGTTCATGTCTGTCCATGCATGGGAGAATATCACCTGCATTTCTTTTAAACACACTTTTGATGGCAATTCTGTAGTTTAGGGCATGTAACCAAGGCACAGGCAGCACACATCTGATACCATCACTGAGGAGAAAAGATCCCAACAGTCATGAAACTTCCTGGTAACCTCTGTATAAGTATATCAAGAACTGGCTAGGGCACACCCAGGCTGAGCATACACTGCAGCCATCTGTATTGCTTAGATTCTTGCTCTTCTGCTCTCAAGAGAGTGTGTCCTGGGCCACAGCACCTACCTCTTTCCCAGACAATGTCAGGCAGAGCTCAAGCACAGCCGAAGACAAGGACTACACCATTTTGGTTGGGTTTAGGTGTAGCCACCTCACTTTGGTGTGACCTTTGCTGTGTGGTTGCCACAATGTGCCGTGCCAGTGAAATGCATTTGGCCACAGAACTGGATGCAGAGGCCCTGAACCCATTTATTTACTAGTATAGGAATAGCATTCCTTTCTTCCCTCAGCCTCCCAGCAAATACAGGAATCAGCATTTGCTCATCTGTTGCAGACTACTTTGCTTGTCAAAGAAGTCTTGCCTGGTCTGTTTCTGTACCACATCTTCCATGGATGAGTGGTTTTCAATCACTGTTAGGCAGAAATTGTATCTCTGAACACAGCTGTGCTATGTGCAGCCACCTGACAACAAGTTTCAGCAACATTAAAGCATTACTGGCCTGGGATCCACAGAAAATGTCTGTCTCCTGCTGCTGAGATGAAGTAATTGGCCCATCAGGGGTTGTCTGCCTTCAGGGAGATTCAGCTGATACAGCTTGATTGTTTCTATTCTCCCCTCTGCCTGCCTATTTACTCCTGGTACTTTATCCAAATTCTCCCTCTTTCTCATCTCTGTGTCTCATCACAGCATCTGACCCTGAAGTTGTTTCTACTTCAGAGTTATTTCAGGCAAGCTCTCACCAGAAGAAATGGAAGAGTTAGATTTGTCTCCTTTCTACACCAGGAAGAATAGAGGCTGAAGGACCACATCTAGACATTTCAAAATTTTAGAGCATGTGTTTTGAACCTAGCAGAAGACTTCAAAAGGAAACAGAAAAGTTTTCTTTTTTCCATATCAGTTCCTTAATCCCCAAAATAATAAAAAAGGCATGGTTTTGTATTGATTATGAACTCTTATTTTTTAAAAGATTATCTCAGCTGGTGTTATCACTTGGAAACTCCCCAAAGCTTATTGGATTACTTATTTACAGAACTTACACTAATTTGTATCTACAAGAAGAAAAGCATTAAAGCAGAAATCAGCATTAAGACTTTTTAACAGCTGCCTGCAGAACAAATATACGAGGTGCAGAGAATGAGCTATTTACAAGTGCATACAAACCATAAATGAAATTCTTGATGACTCATGTTCAGAATTTTTCAGATTTCATTACTTGCAGGTGTTAATCTTAGCCACCTGTCTTATTTTTGTATACAAGGCATTGTGGAAAAAAAACAAAAACAAAACCAATCAGAATTCATGTGTTTCAACCAGAAACATAAATTTTAGCATTGACAATTCTTCTCCTCTCCAAACTTGGTAACAAAGATAGTGAGAATTTTACTGTGAATCTTTCATTTCTACTACAGGCACTAATTTCAAACTCACATGGGCTGCATTCTCACTCTGCTGTGGCAGCTTTGTACATACAAGCAGAAGAAAAATCCCTGGACAGTTCTCACAAATTTAGGAACAGGTACAATCTTCAGAGAAACTGGCTGACTGCACTGAATGACCTGGTAGGTGTCCTTATATTTGAACTACATCCAGCCATCACAGGGCTGGGAACAGCAGTGTATCTGTGAACAGAGTTTAAAAGTGTGCTTCACGTTATGGAGACTTTATGACTGCCTTGAGCTTCTAGGCAGCACTAACAGCTCTTGAATTACCAGAAAACACATTTACCACTTGTAAGAAAGAACCGTTGAGCTTCATACCAATATTCTGATCATCCAGATAACTGGGATAGTTAGCTGATAAGATGGTACGGGTATCCTACTCAATGAATGTCAGCACTGTTTGCTGTGATCACAGCATAATTTTGCCCTGGAGACAGAGGCTGAAGTTCCAAAACATGTAGCCATCATGTAGCACTGGTGTTCACAATTACTGCATAATTCAGCCATAGCAATCAGTGAGATTTTGGAACATGGTACAATAAATCAGAGTAAATCATGGACCTCTTTTAATGAGGATGTCTAAGAATGTATGTCTAAGAATATACGGGGAGGATGTGCTCCAGGTGCCAGAGCAGAGATTGCCCTGCAGCCCATGGTACAGCCCATGGTGAGGCCCTGCAGCCCACGGAGGTCAACAGGGTAGCAGAGTTCCTCCTGCAGCCTGTGGGGCTCCTGGCAGGACCTGTGGATCAGTGGAGGGAGGAGCCCATGCTGGAGCAGATTTGGTGGCAGGACCTGAGACCCTGCGGGGGAACCATGCTGGAGCAGCCTGTTGCTGAAGGAATGCATCCCATGGAAGGGATCTGCTCTGGGGCAGTTCATGAAGAACAGTAGCCCATGGGAAGGATCCATATTGGAGAAGTGTAATTTCCCCTAGATGAATCAGTCTTGCTTGTGACTTTAATTACCGAACAAACTCCCTTATTTCAATCCACAATCTTTTGTTGTGTTTTCTCCTCCATCTTGTTGATGGAGGGGGAGTGGTAGGGTGGCTTGGTGGGCAGCTGGTGGCCAGCCATGGTCAACTCACCACAGCTATTTTGATATCAATAGAAATTGCAAACTCAAAAATGACAAACCTCACTATCAAAAATCCATTAGGTATTTTTCCTTTTTTTAAAAAAATACATTAAGTCTAAACAATGCAGTGTGTATTTTGGATACAGACATACAAGGTATCATTTCTACTTCTTCAAGACAATATTTTAGCTAATTCTTTTTATCATACGTACCTTGTTGATAATAACCATCTCCTACAACAAAAATCCAGACAAAAACCTCTACATTTTGCCATCTTTTCAAATCTGATTTATAATAAATCTTTGAACCTAGTTATGGAATATATAACTCAGACTATTTCCTTGCTTGTTATACTCACTGTAGCAAAATATACTCGTTAAGCTTAACATGGTAGCTTGAGTTTCATAGAAGTTTAGATATACCCTAGTTCAGAATGCTTCAAGGACAAAATTGTGGAGGATAGCATCATCCTTATAAATTAAAATGAATATAGTAATTCCACACTCTGAATATTTTTAAAATTTGCCCACATAAAGGATGGTTGGCAGCAGAGGCAAATGTGGGAGAAGGAAGAGATTTTTAAAACATTTCCTCCCTTTCTCTACAGGTAGTTTTGCAAAAGTTTTGATCACCATGTCTTTACAGGCAGATGGCAGAATGTGTAACAGATGCTTAGACAAATCAGTAATGCTAAATGCATTATCAATCATTGACTACATTTAGAGAACTCAGGACCTTAGGACTTTGCTTGGGAAGTTATTGTGTGGAATTTGTGCCAACATTTCTCTGAGGTATTAAAATCTATTGGGTATGGTTAATAGCTACTGATCTTCTCATCACCTCCTATGATACACTTAGCACTTCAGTATCTCAAGACGAAAGTCTTACAAAGTCTCTGAAGGCTAATAAATATTTTCCAATTCCTTGGATTTATTTGTTAACACTATTTTAAATAGGTAGAGATCATAAAAGATAACCATTCATTCTCCATACCATCATGACCTTTCTGAATGAGAACTGCCATAAAAGAAGATGCAGCATTTCAAATCTTTATGACAGTGTCTGGCTGACTGTTCTTTTAACAGCTTGCCGGTTTCCTAATGATCCCTCTTTCTGTTTTATTTCTTCAAACCCATTTATTCCCAGGTTGATATTATTTGCCAAGGACATACACTCTCTCTCTTTGTACAGTATGTCTCCTTTCAAAAATTGAATGAAACTTTAGGATTTTTTAAAATTACTCCTTACACTGAATATATTTATATGTGTATAAGGACTTGGTAACAGTCAGAGAAACAATTTCACAACATTATTTTGAAATATTACTGCCCAAAAAATTTGGATGTTCAACCACTTAAGTACAAGATATCTGGTCTTTCTAGCAGAGAAATTATAGATGGATTATAATCCATATTCTTATCCAATAGTTGTAGGCAATAGTGGGTCACTTTAGGCCTACTGCACTGTATCTACAGTGTGAAAACACCATATCTCTCTGACTTGGAAAATCCGCACAATATCTAGCAAAACCTGGAATATTTGAAGGAATTTGTTATCATGCTAGAGAAACAATCTAGTAATGTTATGGTAACTGTCTTTAAGGATAAAAGTACTGCCATGTTTATAGGAAGGAAGAAACTCTTTAATTAGACCAGTTGACACAGAGAAAACAGACGCATAAGCTCTTCTTCAAATCCTGAAAATTTGCATGCTTGAAAGCCTGTCAGCCATTCAAGCTACATCAGTTAGTTTATTAAAGTTTATTACCTTTGCCAAGACAAAATGAAGCATAGGTCAAAGGCTGATAACATCTCAAAAGATGGTATTAAATACTTATGGAAGTGTTGCCTGCATTTATTATTTTTCTCTGTTTATACTTATTTTTCAAACAGCTTCCTGAACTGCACCATAGTCCTGCAATCACTTATGCCTCCATTCAATACAGAGGTAATGTCAACCATGGCAAGGGCAGGGAAAATAAGTGGGTTTGCATTAGAAATGCTACAATTGCCTTAATGAAGGAATCTTCTTTCTAATTCATTTCCTCTAATATCTCTGTGGAGAGAAAATACCATTCTATGACTGCATTATTATTTTCTAATGCATATGAAAATGACATCCTGATTTACCTCAGATTTTTTTAAATTAATGAAAAAAGAAAATATTTTCAAACAGAAAAAAAAGTGTTTCATGATTCCTCTACTAGGGAGGACATAATATTGTATCGGGTGAAAGAAATAGGTATGCAAATTACACATGCATAACTGAATGCCATTTACTTTTAATGTCTGACCTCTAATTTTCAGTAACAGTCCATTTAATTAAGGGATGTTATTGTTGTACTCCTCATTAGATCCACACACTTAAAATAACGACTGTTCAGAACCTCCTGTGTTAGACTGAGCTTCCGATTTGACTTCCTGCTTTCCAGAACTATCTGGTCTATTAGCTGTTCACGAAAATCCTGATCCATTTTAACATACTGTCCTAAGGAAAGGTGAGCTGCTCTTGTAGGCAAACAGGACATAAAAGCAGCTAAATTCCTCTTTTTTTAAAATTCTTTTTCTTGATGAAATCCTCTAATAAATAGTCAAGCAACAGTAACAAGAGGATGTTTTAAAACATGAAATGAAGTCTTTATTTCAGAATAAAGTGACACACATCATATCACATTTATTTGGTCTCATCACACTTATTTGGTCTCAGTGTGTCTTACATAAGATAATGAAGCAGGGAGATCCTAGGACTGTAAAGCATTCATAATGAAAGCATTTCATTTCAACCAAGTTATTCATTATGTGACAAGAACAAGAGTCCAAAATAGTACTTCAGTGATGTCTTAGTTGGTTTTTTTTCATTCTTTGTGATGAGCCAGATAATGCAAGTCGTCACTTGCATACATTTCCTATGTACTCTTTCCGTACATAGGAAAGCAAGAAATGACACCTGGGAATTTAATAAAACAAAATATAAAACATTGCATAGAAGGGGGAACTGATGCCAAAATTATTCATTTTTTGCATTGGTTTTCATATTACTTTCTTCATTTTCAGTGTGGATTTAGCTGTACTGCAAATTTACCTTTCCATCATCATAATCTCCAATTGTTGCTAAACCTAAACACTGTCAAAAATTACGTCCTCGTAGTCATTTCTCTCTGAGCTTCTGGTGTTAATTGTAGAGGCTCATTTTGAATTTCCACACTGACACTAGCTAAGATAGAAGAAAAGGTCATAAGAAGTAGACAACATGAATTCACCAACACGAAATCCTGCTTGACCCATCTGATAGCCTTCTGTGAAGACATGGCAGGATAGGAAAATGAGGGGAGAGCAGCGGATCTTGTCTATCTCAACTCCAGCAAGGTTTTTGACAATGTTTCCCATAATATCCTTTTAGGTAAGCTCAGGAAATGTGGATTAAGTGAATAGACACTGAGCTGGATCCAGAACTGGCTGAATGGCAGAGCTCAGAAGGAGCAGAGCTCAGAGATCAGCAGAGCAGAATCCAGTTGGAGGCCTGCAGTCAGTGGCATTCCCAGGGATCAATACTGAGTCCAGCCTCATTAAACCTGTTTATCAATGACCTGAAGGGACAGAATGTGCCCTCAGCAAGTTACCTGATTATATGGGACTGGGGGGAGTGGCTGACACACCTGGAGGCTGTGCTGCCATTCAGTGAGACCTTGATGGGCTGGAGAGCTGAGTGGAGAGAAGCCCAACAAGGTTCAGCAAAGGCAAGTGTAGGGTCCTGCCCCTGGGGAGGAATAACCAGCACAGGCTGGGGGCTGACCTACTGGAGAGCAGCTCTGCTGGGAAGGACCTGGGGGATGACAAGTTGAACATGAGCTGGCAGTGCCGTTGTGGCCAGGAGGGCCAGTGGTACCCTGAGGTGCATCGGGAGGACTGTGGCCGTCAGGTCAAGGGAGGTGATAGCACCCCTCTGCTTGGTCCTAGTGTGGCCACATCTGGAGTGCTGGGTCCAGTTCTGGACTCCTCAGTACATGAAGGAGAAGGAGCTACTGCAGAGGGCCCAGCAGAGGCCAAACAGATGATGAGGGGTCTGGAGAATCTTTCATGAGAAGAGAATGTGAGAGTTGGGCCTGTTTAATCTAGAGAGGACTGAGAAAATATCTCATCAATACATAAATATCTCAAAGGCTCTTGCCAAAAGGAGGGTGCCAGACTCTTTTCAGTGGTGCCCAGCAGCAGAATGAGGAGCAAAGGCTATAAACTAAACCACAAGGTGTTCCACCTCAACATGAGGAAGAGCTTCTTTACACAGAGGGTGTCAGAACACTGGAACAAGCTGCCCAAGGAGGTAATGGAGTCTTCCTCTCTGGAGATATCTCTGGAGATATTCAAAACCCCCCTGGACACACTCCTGTGTAATTTGCTGTAGGTGACCCTGATTTGCCAGGGAGGTAGGACTTGATGATATCCAGTGGTCACTTTCAACCCTAAAACTTATGCGATTCTGTGAAGATATAAATAAAATTATTGCTTCAAGATAAATCATCCACTTTATTGTAGATATTAGAGATTTTTAGATATTAGAGATTTTTTGCTATTTTTAAATTTCCTATGGAAGAGTTATTGTTCTAAGTTGGAAGGGACCTACAAGGACCATCGAAGTCCAACTCCAGAGCCTTTACAGGACAACCCCAAGAGCCACACCGTGTGCCTGAGAGCATTTTCCAAATGCTTCTTGAACTCTGTCAGGTGAAGTGCTGTGACCACTTCACTGGGGAGGCTGTTCCAGTGCTCGGCCACCATATGGGTGAAGAACTTCTTCCTGATATCCAACGTAAACCTCCCCAACAGAGTTTCATGCCATTCTTTATTCTCTAAACTACTAAGGCAAATCTCTACTCTTCCACAAACCCATATAACCCCAAGAGTGTCAGTGCCTGTAAACCCACAAGACAAGTCAGTTCTTTGTTAGAAAATCTGTAGAGTAATTGATCTATATGTCTAAGACAGGTAGATCTTGAGTTCCCATTTCTATGAAGAAATAGCAGACAGAGAGACTACACCACAGAAATACCCTGCAGAAGACAAAAGCTGGTTAGGCTGGAAACAATGGTAAGTGTAGTGGGACACATACAGAGAGAATTCAACAGCCTGGTGAGTAGGTTGAGAGCTTATCCATCCCAAAAATGAACAGCTACTATTCAGCCATCAAAAGTGTTTTTGAAGTATGATGTACAGCTTGAAGGATGCTATCCCATTGTCTTCAAAATTTATTATATTTTCATGAGTCTAATCAAAATTTGTAGCTCATGTTGGATTATTTTAGGGTATATACTTTTATTCTCTCATTACCAGTAGAGAAAATTTGTAGAAATAATTCATCTCTTATGGTGGAAAGCTTACCTATAGGACCACAAGGGTCTTCTACTCTTCTGTATGCACCTATCTAAATATTTTGGCATTTCATCCAACCACGGGCATCACTCCAAGCATTATACATCTTGACAGCCTCCTTAGTGACAACTCACACTCCTTCTGTACTCACAAGGGTATCTAATTAGAGTCTTTTCATGTTCATGTAATATGTTAAAGTATGGATTATCACCAGAAAAAATAACATTTTTCTTCTTCTGAATGGAGACATTTATAATCTCAATCTGCTAACACCATTTTGTCTCTGTATCAACTCTACTTTCTGGTTTTGCAACTTTATCAAAAGAAAAAAAACAATTGAGGGAGATAACATTGAAAGTAAAATCCTGTACACTAAAATTTGGCCTAGAGCGAGACATCATAAAATTTCTCAGTAAAATTTTCTCACATTCTTCAGGAGATGAAATGAATAGTGGTGTTAAGGAAAATTCCCGAAATCAAAGTTGTCTGTGCACTATAGCTCAGTATCCTCAGATCTGTTTTTCCCTTTGGTTTCAAAGGCCGGTGCCCCATGATCCTCAATAACAGACTGCACCACTTTCCAACACAATTCACCAATTGTATATGTAATTCAGCCTTGCTAATATCTTATCCTTACAGTTGCATAGATACCTTGTGTCTTCCTTTCCTTCCTCACAGCATTTTATGTCATTTTCCAGCCAATTTTTGCATAACCCATCTCAGAATACCACTAAAAACAGAACCTTTTTTCCTTTCAATGGCAGAAGAATAATATATTGGTTTATGTTTTCTCCATATGAATGATAATTTGTGCTCTGCATCCACCTCTAAATGAATTATGAATCCCTGGAAGTCATGAAAAATAACTAGTGTGCATTTTTAAAAGTTATGTAATACCAGTGAGCGTGTCACTTACTGGAGGCATTAAGAGATCCTGATGTGTATGAGCATCTGAAGAAAGCCTGTGAGGTCTACAAGAGATCCTATTCTAAAAGATACAAGGGAAGCAAATGCAATCTATCATGGCCCATAGCTTTGAAAAATTGATAATATTTGACACTGAGATTATGACACTACAAGGACATATTATCAAACATTTTGAAAAGTGTGATTTAGCACAGCCCTAACAGCATCCCTACCCAGTGCTCATTTGTACTGCCTAGCTGCATCCCATGACATCTCTGATCATGTCATCAACAAGTCAAAATAAAAGCTCTGGAGACATCAAACATGCTGACATTAGAGAGATTAGAAGCAGATGTGAGGCACCAAATATTGAGCAATATTACATATTTGACTGATTGTTGAACTTTGTTCATTTACAGCCAAGTTTCTGCTGTGTTTCCTTCTCCTCAAGATTTATGTCCTTATTTGCATGTTAATGTGCTTTGAGTCAAAGCAGATACTCAGTAAGCAGATATGGAATAAAAACCCCTTTAAAATTAGACCATGAAATGCACTCTATGTCTGTTTGTGCAATCTTTAAAGAAAATGCTGCAGACTACATTCATAATAAGATTGATATTAAATATATTTTGAAAATGACAATGTGATAACAGGAAAAAAGGCAGCTGAAGCTCCTTCTAATCTCATTCTCCTTTTCTCAGCAAGAATCATGAAACTCAGACTTGGCCTTTTAATGGGTTAGATATACCTTATCAGAATATTTAAAGTGCTCTGCCAAAGCCAAATTTAAGAGGCCAGGTGGTACTTAATGAAGAGAAACTACATAAAATGTAGCTGAATAAAAAAGGTCTTGACAAGGATATGTTTCTTGTGGAAGAATATTAGGTACAAGACTAGGACAAGAAAATGGGATATTAGGAAGGCTTTTACTTTTGTTGTTCTGTAGGACAAATGCTGAAGGCATTTCAAGAGCATTGGATTTCTGCTTTTGAAAGGAAAAGGCATGGTGGGGGGAAAATGGTGGATTATCTCTTGGCTAAATGTAAAAATGGCTTCCAAAACAAACAGATTTCCTCAAATGCCATTCTGATAAATACACTGAAATTACTTTTACTTTAAACTTTTCAACGCTAATTTATTCCCCTCTCTCCTCTCACAGATCAATTGCATGTCTAGTTTTTGTCTGTTGTTTAATTAGATTTAGGCTTCTCAGAGTGCACAGAAGAAAAAGCAAGATAGCTAAACTGGTCTGGCAGAACAGAAGAGGCATTCAGTACAGCTGTGCCAGAGTCTGGTGTTTCATTCCTTGTCAGATTTTCTTTCTGTGTACTTGTACACACTGAGAGAATGCCCTCTAAATGCTAAATTAGCTCTAGTAGAAGACAAAGCTGACTGTAACCACAGCAGAACAAGAGTTCTCAAGTTTTTTAAAATGGAAGTTTCTGTTTGCAGAGGAGAGTGTTTTATTGGAATTCTCTTAGAATCCTGGAAATAACAAAATAATGTAATATAGCCTTTTGGGGGTAGGAAGTTTTTTTAATGGAAAAATACTTCAAAATATGGTAAGAATATGGGGATGGGTAAATCTTTCCAGACAGTAAAATATATTCTGCACAGAAATAAATATGCAGGATTACTTAATCTATCCTCACTTTCGACCAAAAATTGCCAATGCTTTTATAAGTAAACTTGGGTTCTTATTTAGGGAGAGGGAAGATTTCTGAGTGTCTGGGAAATAAAAAGTCACCCAGGAACCACAGTCTTAGGAGAAATTTACTATTCACTTTGAAATGACCCATGAATATATTGCAGCCAACAGAAGCTCAGGTAAATCAACAGATAATAAATTCTTTCCCATTCCATCAGGAAAAAAATCTGCTACTGATTCCATAACATTCTCAGACCCTGTTTTCAGGTTTTGTCAATAAGATCTTATACCAGATAAATATTTTTTCTATATGCCTAGGAAATAACCCCCTTTAAGTTTTCTGATGAATACGTTTATCAGGTTACGTGTAAACAAAGGTTCCATTTCAGCCTCAGGAGAGAAAAGTCTGCTCATTTAGGTGCTTGGAGCTGTCAAGAAGGTAGATTAGGTGCAGCACACAAAATGAATTTTTGAAAGGATCACTAGCTAAGAACAAATGGTAGTCATTAGAGAAGCCTCCAGCCTAGTTCAAAGAATCTCGTTAGGCCTCTTCTGCTGACAGGCTCATCAGCTGATTGCAAAGAAAACTTGCTCACAAAAGAAGAAATCATAGCTTAACCATGAAAAAGTGCCAGTAAGTCAAAATTTCTCTGATAGTCTTGTGGAAGCCCACACCTTTCATCCATCCTTAGTACTGGTTTCCAAGTATCAACTTAGTGGCAAGAATTTTGTGGACTGCAAGAGAGTGAAGCTAAGAGTTGTTAGGTTTCATTCCCTTTACCTGTGTGGCCAAGGTGCCTTTATCTTGCTCTAGCACTGCTGAGGCATGTAAATCTCATAGGTATATGAATCTTGGATTGCTTCTGGAGATGTTTCTAGTAAGTTTTCCACTGAGTGTGCTGAAACAGATGCACAAAGGACCACTCCTATAAGTATGTTGGCATACTTTTAGCAGAGTAATTAATTCACTGCAGAAAACTGTTATTTGACAAAGGCCCTGTGTAGATAGCTGCTTCAGGCTGTATTAGTTTCAAAACGCCAGCTTTTTTACATTTTCTGCAACTGCATGTACATTTTGCTGCTCATGATTCATACATGTATCAAATACAATGCCTAAAAGTCTTTTCGGTTGACATTGCCAACTTGATTAATTGAGTCTTGTTGATTTTTCAGTCCTTCGAGTTCTTCCTCAAAAGAAATGAAGTTTGAACTTTCAATTATGGATGCTTGCTCACTACATGTCACAGCAACAACTTCTTCACACTCTCAGCAAGCCAGCACTTCACAACACACTGGGAACTTTGGTTCTTCCTCAGAGAAAAACCGTGTACTTATGTTCCTTTCCCCACTTTTCAGATTATTTTTTCTCCCTTAATAACTTTCCCCAGGATCCAGAAACACCCTCTGGATCCTCTGTAGTGGAATTCATATAGTATTTGCACTGCTAGCAGTACTGAAAACACAGGCTTTAAGGTGGGTTTGCTGCTCCTTAGGACAGAAGTTTGTCAGGCTTGCCTTGCTTGAAATAATTTTGACCAGTCTGTTGCTCTGCTCTAGTTAGTTTAGATGTAGCATATTTTTTTTCTAATGAACAAGTGGAGAAACCTAATTCATTTTGCTTTTACTAATCTCTGTATATGGTAAGAATTTTATAAAGACAGTAATTAGCAGGTAGTTGTTCTTGCAAAGTGAAACATTCTTGTCACTGAGATAATGATGAAGTGCAGCAGAATATGGCCTAGTATGCAGCAAGGGCCTTGAGCTGGGAACACCCCTGTAAAGGGTTATGGGACCAGGATGACAAGAAAATGGACACAGGCTGGCACTGGAAATCTAGAAACTGGAAGGCTAAAATCAGCTTGCAGACACGAAGCTTGGTAAAAGCATTTTTAGGGGTAAAAAATAAGAAAAAACAATTAACATAGACCAAAACACCATCTAAAATAAGTTCAGATATAATGAGACCTTGCAGACCAGAGACAAAAGAGCAAGGTGTAGCACTTGTTAACAAGTAAACAAGATCCCAAATGGCTCCTAGAGTACAGAAGAAAAAACTATCATTATGATCATACTTCTCCCAACAGTGGGTTCAGAATTTTGACAACAGGCTGTACACCCCACACACATACAGAATTCAATCATTCAGCTTAGAATCCAGAATATTGGAAGAGTCACCACACCACCAGCATAAAATCAAATAAACAAACAACAATAAAACTATCTAAACTATCTACTGGCACCATATTTGAACTGCTGGGTCCAGCTCTGGGCTCCTCAGTACAAGAGGCACATGGTCCAGGAGACAGGACTGAGTTTGTCAGGGGAGCATAAAGGTGATGGACCTCCTGGAGCATCTGTGCAGTCAGAAAGGCAGAGAGAACTGGGACTGCTCAGCCTGGCAAAGACTCAAGAGGATCCTACCCATGTGCACAAATGCCTCATAAAGGGAGTAAAGAAGACAGAGACAAAACCTTCTCAGTGGTATTCACAGACAGGACAAGAGACAACAGGCATAAATTGAAAAACAGAAAATTTCAACTAAACATAAGAAAAAAATTCTTCACCATAAGGGAGACATGGGTTGCAAAGGGAAGTTGTGGTCTCCATCCTTGGAGATACCCAAAATCCAGCAGCACATAGCCCTGAGCAACCTCAGCTTGCTTTGAGCAGGCCAGTGGACTAGGTGCTCTTCAGGGGAGCTTTACTAACTCAGCTATCCTGTGATTCTGCAATCATGTGTGAATCTATGATTCTGTGAAAAGGGGAAGTATGTATACAATTTTTAACACTTTTCTTTCTATATGATTTCTTTTTTTATTTTTAATAGTTACATCTGGACTAATGATAATTCACTAATGAGACTGTTAAGATGCTAATGATAAATTAGTTTATATATAAGGTGTTTTTCTTTTCCTATAACAAAATTTTGAGCATAATAGTATTTTCAAAGTGCAAATGTAGTGTACATGGAGCGTAGTCAGTGACCAGGCAATGTATTCACTAAGAGAGCTCAATTTGTGAGGGACTGTATTTATCACTTCTTTTTCTTCACTTCTACAGAGTGATTTAGTCTTCCTTTAAAAGGGTTATGTTTTAGTTTGTTGAAGGTCAGTCCAGTCACATAGACTCTTCCAGCTCTAATACAATGTGACTAGCTGACAAAGAGGTTTTATGAAATTTGCTGCCCTTATTCACAACTAAGAGCAATCACGGTAAGTCTCAGGTTACAGCAACAACTGGAGCATTCTTTATTAGGTTTATGTTGCATGTGCAGTAGCCACAGCTAGTTGGTACTTTTTTGTGGGAAGGTTTTTTTGTTTGGTTGAGGGTTTTTTTCTTCTGGGGGGTTTCTTGTCTTTTTTTACTAGACTTGAAACAGGTTTCCACTTCATATTTTACAGAGTTTGGGTTTTGCTGATTTTCTCTATTAGCAGTAATAGTCCCCTAGTTTGGAAAACACAACTGTCAATTACTATGAAGCAGCTGTGAGTTGCTGATTGTTGCCTTTGGCTGGAAGGGTGGTGGGTGATACTGAAAGATCTCATAAGATCCTCAGTGAAAAAGTAAACACAAAAGAAAATGAGAACTTGTAAGTGCCACAGAAAGAAAGAGAACTCACTGGCCAGGAAAAATAAACATTTCCAAAGCCTCAGAATGAGAGACAATTTTAGTTAAAACTATTTTGTCCTGTGGAATAGAAGTCAATTGCTTCTGGATATTTGCAAAGGAACCAGATGGATTTTGTAGCACAGAAGATATCAAAAGACCGCAATGAAAGATGGGAATCTCATAACAGAAATTTGATATTAGAAGCTGTCTTTGAAAAATTCTGGCCAGCCAGTATTTTGTTGTGAACTAGCATTAGCCTCAAATTGAGCATCATATACAATTTCTGTGTCATACTGAATTCTATAACTCTCTTGGCAGAAAAAATAAGAGACCAGGTCAATGAGGATGAAAAAAGAGCTGCAAATACTTGTACATCTTGGAAACAAACAGTCTGGAATTGTTCTACTACTAAACACAACAGAACTGATCATAATTGGTAATTTCTGATTCAAAAGGTAATGTCATTATTTTGTCTGTCTTTGCTTCTGTTGATATATCCCAATTATACTTGCAAACAGGGAATTATTTTTCTGCCACAGAGCTTTTTCTTTCTTAATGTTTCATACATGTATTTTAGATTACAATTCATATTTTCTGGTTAGCAGCAGAATGCATGCTTCTATGATATAAGTGTACAAGACATAAGAGGGCTTGTACAGGAAATATGGTGCTGTGTAACAGCAATGATTCTAAACCCTGGTGCTTCAGTCAGCAACCAAATACTAAAATCTGAAAAAGGAGGAATTGCATTGTTTGCCTGGGGTTAAGTGGGCCAACCATCCGGTTTTAAATACAGAAAGACAGTAAAATTTGCTGTTTATATTATCATGAAAGCAAAAGCAGCTGCAGTGGGATGTACAAGTAGGATATTTGAGACAGAGAAACTAACCTGCTTGTACAGTGTTGGAGTGTTGCTGATGAGTTGTCTGAGAATAAAATCAACACTCATGCAGAAGCAATTTCTGTCAGTCAGTTTCACCCTGGATAAAGCCAAGCAATGTTCAGAGTACTTGCTATTGCTTCTGTTAAAACCTAAAACATTGAAACTCATAATTAATTCTTGTATTTAGTGAAATATTGCATAAGCCCAGCCAGTTGCAGCAATAGGCAAAGATACCAGCTTTGGCCTCTTTCACTATTGGCATTTTTGTCACATGTCATCAAAGGGACCCAATGTTTTTGCTGTCTGTTATAGCTCTCATGCTGGGTCTCCATAATGAGAGCCCTACTCTAATCAATCAATATCTGCTACTGCTGCTTCTAGCTGAAGAATAGTGTATCACATCACCTGTCTTCCTGTTAATTAAAGTGGATCTTGCTTGTGACATTTATACAACAGATTAAAAGATAGTGTAAGAAGAAAAGGCTTTTGTTAACCTGCAGTTTCACTCAGCTTTACACCATGGGGATTTTCTCTAATTCCACTGTTTTACATACAATATAGCAAGAATAATTAAGCTGTAAGGGAACAAAGAGTCAACTGACATGACAACTCATGGATCACTTACTGAAGAGGGAGCCTCCATAGAGCTGGCCAAATGAAAAGAGGTCCAGCACAGTATCTCTTCTCCCTGATTTCTCTCTCAAGCCCCTGAACTAAGCAACTTTGTCCACTGAGGCTTTTGCCTATGTAAGTAAATATCCAGGACTGTTGTTTGACATCCAAGTAACTCATACAGAACAGCTCACATCATATATGGAATGCCTAAACCCTTGAGAATAAGAGGATTTAAGTAAACTATTTCAAATGCCCCTAGTCTTTTTGAATATTGGATACTGGTACAGTATAAGCAGTAGAAATTTAAGTGGATAGGAAAGTTCTTTCACTGACACAATTAATTACAATAGGAACTAGTGATAACTTTCAGAAGATAGGAACCAACTAAACTGATTTGGTCTAACAAATTCCCATGGAATAGAGCAGGAAAACTGCTGATTATGACTCCTATCTCGTAAGGGATAACCATCCCTCTTTCTATGGATTGTAGTCTGCAACACCATAAAGAATAAAAATTCTGAGTCTAGGAGAACTTAGCTTTAGCATACACTATTCACACTGTGAAAAGCAATGAACTCATATTTGCTGAGGTGTCTATTACATATACATAGCACAGAAACCCATCAGTTTCAACCTTTTCAAGAGTTTGAAAGAAATAGAATGGCTTACAAGAAAGATTCTCAGATTTACACCTAAATATGGAGAATCTCTGATTTCTTTAAAGACAGTGAAAATCAGTAATTGAAACTGAAAAACTGACTTCAAATTTCTTTTCTGATGTAGTGAGACTGCACTGTAATATTCAGTACACCATAGCTCCTAGGTGTGTACATTGTGAATCAGAAACTTTCAGACACATGGAGTGAGTAAATCTGAGCTGAATATTTTTGTGAGTTCTTGCATGTTTTCTTCCCAAAGGCTTTTTGAACATAAGGACTATCTCAAGGTGAATTAATTTTTCTCCCTTCCTTATCACTTCTATACTCTTACTGAGTTCAACATGCCAGAAAAATAGACGGGCTAAAAGGAACAATAACACACAAACCAAAAACCCCACAGATTTGTGAGTTGTCTACACCTTCCCTCTATAGAAGTCTTTCTACAGCTAATGTACCTGATATTTTTCCTGTTCTGGCACTGGCAGACTAATCCTTTCTCATGTCCCCAGAGGTGTTTGCATTCTCAAGGAGTCGGTAGATCTTAAATTGAGCATCATATACACCAAGTTCTGCTGAAGGCTTTTTACATTGCAATTCATCAGATGATCAATGCCTTCTTTTGAAGCATTCTGAGAACTACTCATATAGCGACAGGTATTCAACAAATTCTTCCTGTATCAAGAAGACACTGTGGCACTATGACCACAGAACTCATGAAAAAAAAAAGGAGAGATATTCATCCCAGGGAAATTTTATGATCATACATTGGTACAAGTCTCTAGCCCCACTTTAAAAGAGATTGAGATCCCAGGTGAAGATGGGTGCCTCTGACAATCTCAGAAAAGGTTTTTAGTTTCTTAGAAATAAGAAAAATTATTTCTGCCACCAGCATTTCTCTGCTTTCATGTGGTAAATTCGTAAGTGTCTCATTGGTAAAAAGTGAGGTTCCCATGTGTGTATCAAATTCCTAAGAACTTCTCAGGCAGAGATGCAATGTACCTAAAAGCTAGGTTTTGCTACCACAAATTCCTCTGGGAATCTTAACCTTAATGCCTGCTGCTGCCCGCTTCATGACACATCTTTTGGAGATTCTCTGGATGTCAGTGGAACTAGTCCCCAGAAAACCTGGCAAACAGAGAAGCTCTATCTTGTGCCTCTCTTCAAGTTTGCAGCATCAAGTTCATGACAAGTCATCCCAGAATTAATTATCTTTATTATGTGATATTTATTACAGTGGGAAAGCAAACATGTAAATGCCAAACAATTTCCTGTAGAGCAGAGTACAAGTTATGACCTGTTTCAGTTTGGGAGCACACTTGAACTATCCATTTGCAGTGCACAAATTGCAAATCTCTGATGTGGTATAGACTGATATAATCAAGCAGACTTTGTAGCACTCTCTAATATTTCAGGCACAGCTGAGCTTTACTGAATTTTCTCAAGTATTCAAAAAATTACTGAAAGCCTGAATGAATGCAAAGTAGCACAAGCGCTCCCCATCAGATGGTTACCAACAGTGTGACAGATATATTAAGCAGAGATAATTACGGCTTATAATCCAAGAGACAGAATTTTTTTTGGTGCATATGTTTGTTCATGCAATGATTACCATGTATAAGAATGAGCATACAAGGCAATAACAAATTTCTTCCCTTTGGGAATGTTTGTGAGTCATGTTACAATAAAAAATGAGTTCTTTTTGCACATGTACATAAAAATGGCACTTATTATGTAAATTCAGTCTGCCTGGCATTAACTTACCTCTGTTATTGAAAAATACTTCAACATAAGGCCCCCAGGTCCACACTGTGGGCGTGCAGTTGAATGACTTTCCTATCACTCACATAAAAATAAATTAATTAAAATGGAAGTGATCATGAATCAAGTCTATGAAGAAATTGTTATCCACATAAACTGTCTTAATATAGCCTAATTTATGCAGAAAGTCTATCTAATTACCGTAGCACATTGAGATTTCTGGGATGGCACAAACATTCAAAATAAAGCAGAGTGATTATCTAATTAATGTTTAGTTGTAGCTACCAGTTACTGTCCATCATTCTCAAGTCTCTGGGTGCATGTGCCTCCTTTTTTCTTGTCCAAACATAAAAGTTCCAAAGACTTACAAAAGGGTTTAGGGTTTCTGGAGGGGTTTTTTTGGTTTGTTTTTTTAAGAACACAAAGGAAGGCAAGCTCAGAGAAAAAGAAAAACCTTCTTTGTTCTGCTAATCCACAATTCAGGGATGTCCCAGATATTTGGCTTCAACTTGTCTTTGGAGTGGAGCTGTGCTTTAAAATTTTTAAATTCCTCTTCCAGGGGATTATTTTGTTCCTTCTCTAAGAATTTAAAAAAAAAATTAATAGTTTCTACTTATTTTTAAAATGTGATGTACTTGTTTAATTAAAACAACTTTACTCTGTAATATATATGAAATATGAAGCTGGGGCTTCATAACAAACCAAATATTATGAAGCAGTAACTTAAACAACTTGATAGAACCATTTTAAAAAGAGATGTAAAATTTCATTGATTTTTTAATTGCTGGGTATTATTTTAATTATTATCAAATATTTTATAAGGGAGAATGTGAAAGCAATTTTGCTTTAATATGTTATAAAATACATTTAGGCTGGTTTTATTTAATTGACTCACTGTAATTAATAACATCAGTGACTGAGCCACAACTCTTGACACAACTGGTGAAAAGAAACTCTGGAGCAATAGTAGAATTCAAGGTTCTATTCCTGGCAAGATCTTGGCTGGTTAATGTTAATGCTTCCGAGGTGGGCAAAGTCTTATTTTTTATAAATGTCTGGATACAGCAGAGCTGTTGAACAGTTCTCTGAGGCCTGTACTTTAGGAGGATTCAAAACCTGGATTTTCCTCCATCCAAGTCATGCAGATAAGAAATGCCCTACACAGATCTGCAGTTATCACCAAATTAAGGACATGGTGGGTCACCACCTCATTTTAAAACAGTGCCAAGAATGCCCACTTCAGCTGAAGGAGGTAGAGTCTTAACCCCCTTCTCTCTGACACGGTTCATATCCATTGCTCCATTCCACCAGCAGGAAAGCCCAACACAGAAGCCCATGAGCTATTTGGAATTAGAGTATTTTCCATACCCCTCTCATTATGTCCCAGTCAGGTTCAGCTGTTGGCTGATTTCTGAGGTGTCTACCCAAAGGGGTTTCATGCTCCCCATGCTCATACAAATTGCTGCATAGTTAGATCAAAAGTCCATCTAGAGCAGGAGCCTGCTTGCCATGCTAGCCATGAACTGACACTCTTGAGAAAAGCAACACAAAGGATGTGTAAGGTTTTTCTCTAATATTTTCCCCACTCCAACTATTTTTGACATAATAAAATTAATGTAGTCATTTACCACCTTTTAGATCATAATCAGGGCCATCACTTTTGTGAATGTAGATTTCTTAAAGAAAAAATTACATCATTTAAAAAATTATACCTTACAGACCTAAGCCATTAAAATACTAGAAAATAAAATCCCAAGGGTTCAGTGAACCCTTCTTGAATATGTACATTCTGATGTGTTCATGTCCATGCTGCAGTGGAAAATGATTGATGAGTGGAAGCAAGCAGTAATTATTCCTCTCAATAAAGGAGTAGTTTGAAGTACATTAATAATTACTGAACCATCTAATATTTTACCTACATCAGGTAAATTATGAGCAAGGCAAATTACTAGGATGTCTCCTCTATAATCAAGAAGAATATTTGGTGACAATGTTTATTATTATCAAAACCATCTTCATTGAACAACTGCACTAGTGACAAATTATATTTATATTGGTATTGATCACACTTATTATTAACCATGACAAC
The DNA here is from genome assembly GCA_013400955.1 of Drymodes brunneopygia. Lineage (NCBI taxonomy): Eukaryota > Metazoa > Chordata > Aves > Passeriformes > Petroicidae > Drymodes > Drymodes brunneopygia. Next base: position 241,829 of record VZTZ01022483.1, on the reverse strand, counting down.
AGTAATATTATTAGTATTAATCACAGCTATTGTTATACTTTTACATGGTACTTCGCAAACATATGCTTAAATACCTTGAACAAGTTTTTTTTTCCTTTAATAAATTCAATAATATTCAACATAATCAGTCCAATACCTACCCTAAAGAACTCACAATCAGATTAAGCAAGAGAAAAAAGAGGTACAGAATAATAATTTAGGTAACTGATTACCTGAGGAACTACTGGGGAGAATGGAAAATTAAGAAGAACACCGGAAAGAATTTTTAAATTTAATAGAGAACTGGAAGAAAAAAAAAAAGCTCACAAATAAAAATTTAAAAAAAAAAACTATAGAGGAAAGAGAATGGAGAAGCAACAATAACAAAAAAGGAAGAAATGGAGGAAAAAGAGACTAGGTAGGGATATGAAGGTGATAATTTGCCATGTCAGCTAGCCAGAAACTAATTTACTGCCACTGTCTGTGCAAACACTTAGCCCCGCAAAAGGTGGGTACTTTTAGTTCATTCTTTCATTTTCTGGTGTACTCACCGTAACCTGAACACACAGATGCACAAGATGTTGACCTGCAGCAACTTGTAATTGCTGATTAGCTGTCCTGTATCTTGCATGTATGTCTGACCTTCCAGACACTTCGGATGACCCTTCCTGCTGCCAATGACCCTGCATGACACAGCACGAACTGTGTGCCCATACCCACTGGGTAATCAATTCAATGTAGCTGAGATAACACCCAACAATTTCTCCACTGTGGGCAGGTTCTTAAATGGTTTATATAAGCAAGGAACAAACATAGCATTTGTTGAAATAAAACATTTGTTTTCCTCAGTTCAGCACAAGTTTTAGAATATATTTCCTCTGCAATTTTATATTGCCACCCTATAGAATTACAAAACCATAAAGTATCCTATATTGGAAGGGATTTCTTGAGGCCATCCCACTCCTGCTCAAAGCAAGGCAAATTAAGCAGCTGGCTAAGGACCATATTCAGTGAGAATTTGAGGATCTCCATAGACAGAGAATCCATAACCTCTCTGCGCTGCCTGCTTCAGTATTTGATCAATCTTGCAATAAGAAATTTTCCTTCTTTCTAACAAAATTTTTCAACATTCCAACTTGTGTCCAATGCCCCTACTATACATCTCTGAGAAAAGCTTGTCCCATACTCTCTGTTCCCTGCCATGAGGAAGTTATAGGCAAGAGCAAGGTTTCCCCATGACCTGTTCTTCTCAAGGCTGAATAGATTCAGCTCTCACCGTCCCTCCTTGCACTCCAAGTGCTGAAGTCCCCTCACAGGCTTGGTGACCTCCGTATGTCAATGTCTTTCTTGCACTGGAAAACTCAAAATTGGAATGAAATGTAGTTTCACAAGTGTTGAACACATGTCAATAATCACTTGCCTTGACTTGCTGCCTACACTGTTGTTGCCCAGTATGAAGTTGTCCCTCTTTGCTGCAAGGGCACAGCATGGACTTATCTTGAACTTCCTCCCCACTGTGATCCTCAGATCTTTTTCTACAAAACAAATCTATTCCCTGCCTTCTCAGGTGCAGAACTGCACTTGCCTTAGAAAACAAATAATCACCCAAATTTACCACAGAACTGGGTATTTCTAAGCAGTTACTTCATAGAGCTTTGAATTGAAAACTACACTGCCAGGAGCAGAGGTCATAAGCAGTAAAGAGATCTTTCTAAAGTACAATTTTAATGTTATTTTAAAAAGCAATGGGGTTTTAAGCAAGTTCAAGGGAATATTTCAGATTAATATTTTTTAGTACCATGGTTAGAAATCAAACATCAAAATTGATAAATGAGAGCATTAAGTTACTGTACACTGCCATCATTGCCAGATTTTCATATTTGTATAAGTAAAAACTCAAAAAAGTAAAGAATTTAGTAAATAATTTGTCTCCAAAACAAAATTTTGAGCAGAAAAAAACCCCCAAACTGTTAGAGGGGAAAAACAAAGTATATTACCTCAACTTGCACATGACCAAAACTCTTTAACTTCTCTGAGTCATCTCTCATTTGCTCTACTCACAAGACTCAAGATTCAGGTGTAATTTCTCACAAATTCTTGAACTGGAAGTAGCATCTGAATAGCAGAGTAACACTAGCTTTCCTATCTTTCAATCTGGTTGTAGAAATATGGACCAGAAAGTATGAGTTTGAATCAGTAAACCTCCCTAGCACAGATGAAGGCATGACTTTATCCCCAGGTGTGGATATATCCATGGATATTGATGACTTTGTACTATGTACTCAGTAGCAGAACCTAGTCCATGGACTTTGGAAGAAAATTGTTAAGCAGCCAAACTTCGTGTAAGGAGACACTTGATTTTAAGAAGCATTGAGAGACGTGGAGAATACTTCAGGTGAACTATGCAGATATAGAAGCATAGAACAGTTTTAGTTGGAAGGGACATTTAAAGATCATCTTGACCAACACCCCTACAATGAACAGAGACAATTTCAACTGGATCAGGTCGCCCAGAGCTCTATCCAACCTGACCTTAAATGTTTCCAGGGGTGGGACATCTATCACATCTCTGGGCAATTTGTTCCAGTGTCTCATCACCCTCATCCTAAAAAAATTGATTCCTTATATCTAGTCCAAATCTACTGTCTTTTCATTGAAAACCACTACCATTTGTCATATCACTACAGACCCTGATAGAAGGCTTGTCCCCATCTTTCTCATAAGCACCCTCCAAGTACTGAAAGGCCACAAAAAGGTCTTCTCAAAGCCTTCTTCTCCAGGCTGAACAACCCCAACTGTCTCAGCCTGGTCTCTTTGTAGAGGTGTTCCATCCTTCTGGCCATTTTTGTGGCCCTCCTTTGGACTCACTCCAACAGGTTGATGTCCTTCCTGTGCTGGGACCCCCGGAGCTGGATGCAGCACTCCAGTTGGGGTCTCAACAAAGCACAGTAGAGAGCCAGAATCACCTCCCTGGGCCTGCTGGCCACACTTCTTTCCACACATATCAGGATTTGACTGGCTTTTTGGGTTGCAAAACACACTGCCAGCTCATACCCAGTTTTTAATCCACCAGTATCACCAAGTCCTCAGCAGGGCTTCTCTCAGTCCATTCATCCCTCGACCTGTACTGATACCAATGCTTGACCAACCCAGATGCAAGACTTTTCAAGGTTTTCCAGGTCTCAATCAGGTCCCAGGTTCTATATGCAGGAGAATATGTGAAAAAATACAAATTCAAGCTTAGAAATTTTAGAAGCCAAAAACTCCATTCAGAAGGTACTCTGAACTACATAAGCTGTAAGCTTTTAAATATTTCTAAGGCCACCCAGCCCTGAAACTATAAAGATCAATAGATCTTGACTAAGTTATAAATTCACAAAGGTTGTGCACTTATGAGCCATGTAGCTCTTCTATGAGGAGTTAGCATGAGCTATTGCAACTCCTGAACCAACAGTATAGTAGAAATAACAATAAATGTTCTCCCAGCACAAGTTTTTTCTTTCTCATTGATGTGCGTTTATTGCAAAAAACATTTGAAGGTCTCCAGCTGGGAACTAATATTGTTCCCCTTATGCCCATCAATTTCCTAGAGTATATCTTCACTATTCAACATTTTTAACTTTCACACAGCAATTTTGCCTGAACTGTGACAGTGTCATAGCTGATGACTCCGAAGAGTCATAGAAAAGTGTAAAAATTCCTTTGTCAAAGAATAACAGTTCCCAGAGTGATACCCATATCACAAAAAGGGCAAAAGGATTGTGTAGTCCTACCTCCCAAGCATCCAAATGCTAAATTGGTTATAACACCTTTCAGCCCAGCATGAATGAGGCATTATTTACTAAGCCAACAACAGATAAAAGCACATGCCCATGTTCTCAGTTCCAAGTCTGACCATGAGTAAAAATGTGGAAGGCACAGTCATTCATCCACCTACTAAGATTAAATCACTGGGTGAAATATCGCTGTTATTTATTTCTGTGGTGTCTAAGCTTCCATTATGGCCAGTGAAAAGAGAGCTCTCAGAGCTCAGCCTAAAGAAGACTTGTTCATCTGCCCAGATGAAAAGCTGCTTCAGCTGCACTACCTGTATTAACTAGATCCCCCTTAACTGTATAATACATAGCTCACATATGGATATCTGCACTGCAGAGACCTTACAGTCAGGAGTCTGAACCTGGAACAGAACCCTGCTTTTTGTCTTCTCTCATTATTTTTTTCTAACAGGAGCCAAACTGCAATTCCTTGGCACTCTCCGACACAAAAATGCTACCATATGGAATCCAGTTGACATTTAAGCAATAAATTAGAGTTGGATTCACCTTAATTTTAAGTTTATGTTACTTTGATGTCAACAGATGAGAGATTCACTGTTGGTTCTCTTATTACTCTTAGAGCATCCTTCCTTTGATCTGTTTTAGAGAGACACTTTAAAATGAGAATAGTTATACTTATTTCTTTACATAATTTTTAAGAAAGTTTAGGATACATAGCTGAAACCTGGCCACCTATACCCTGCCAATCATAAATATCAAACAACGCTGACACACTATAACATTTCCTCTGTTCTCTGAGAAGAAATGAAGCTCTGACAGCAAGGTCACATAATGAAACTGTGTCTTCAATTTACAGCCTGCAAAAGAGTTAATTGTAGTGTCATTGTCTTATGTGTAGCTGAAAATAGCTAACCTGTAGCTTTCTGAGGATTTAATTTAGGAGAAAAAGTGGGATCGATTCTGGATTTTCCTACCAGTGCTTAGGCAGAGACCAAGTGGAGCCGTACTGTGAAATATTGAATAAGATATGGTTAGACATATTTTGTGTCCTTGAGAAGAGATTTTACCCATAGTTCTTTAGTTCAGTAGCCAAGCAATTTGAAGCTAAACCCCTTAATTTTCAAGTATGGAAGCATAAATCTAACTAGAAAAGGACAATACTCACCCAGATAAGAAAAAAGCAAGAAAGAAAGCACAATAAACTCAGAGTCAGCAGATCTTAACACAAGCAACTCAGCACCTTGGAGTTGCTGAGGAGGCTGACAGAAGCTTTCTCCAAAGTGTCCTTTGTGAGAGCTGTCACCTTGTCTGTTGGCAGCTCTGAGCATCATGTAACTGCATGTGCTATTCCTGGTGGGGGGGAAATGCACCAACTGAAAGCATCATTGCTCCCAAGTCTCACAACTGCTTTATTTCAGAAAATCATAGAGGAAAAGTTCTCCTTGAAAGCCACAACGTAGAGAGAAAGGCAAGTGTCAGGCAGGCACAGTTCCATCAGGGAGAGGCCAGAAAGATATAATCTGGAAAGCTGATCAGAGACTTGCCTAGAAGTGCAAAAGCTGCCGGACCCTACTTGGGCTGTGCCTGCACTGCAGTGAGCACAGTCGATAACAAGCATCAAAGACAAACTTCACAGCATCCTCACTCTGTTCCTGGGCCAAGTCCCAAATGTGGATCACAGCAAAGCCTGGAGGCGATTTTGGCAACAAGTTGAAAAATCTCCCAACAGGCTGCCACCAGCTGGGTATCGCCAGCCTATACAGCGTTACTGCTACTTTTTCTCCATCTTTGATGTGCACCTTATGCTGAGTACTTCAGGCTTATCCAGTAGTGTCTGGATTGCAGCCAGATTTTTGGTAGGGAAGTGAAATGGAGGAAGCATGACAGAGCAGCCACCACAATTCACCATGCATTGTGGACAGTCATGGCACTGAATGCACATTTAATGCTTTTTACTTGCAAAGTGCAACAAGATATGTGCATTCCCACTACACGTGTGATCAAATTGCGCTTTGTCATGCTTATGTCTTTGATGTCTCTGTCTTTTATGTCTTTGATTGTTGTTGCAGGGTGAGCCTGTCCAATATAATTTTTTTAACACTTAATGCATTGTGAGAGGTAGGAAAAAAATTTGGGCTAGGGATATATATCTGGGAAGAGAATGTGAAGATCAGTAAATAAGTGTTATTTTTCAACCCACATCTTACGCCTCCCCTTCAGCTGTTGAGTTGCTTGTTTTTTAACAAAACAACAACACTTCTGGGACTTGAAGTGGTGTCAGTGGGTATAGATTAGTAAAAAATATAACATTTGATAAAGAAAAAGAAAAATAAATATTCTGCTCTAGGACCTCAAATAAAAACTTACTCCATACATATTTTATCTTCTTCCAATGCACTTGCTTTGACCTTTTGCTTTTGAACAAAAGTAGGAAATTAGATCTGAAAGATTCCTAGGCCATTGTCTTACAAATACGTAGTCTCCTAGCAAATATCATTATATTTACTAAGCTACAGGCTTGACTTTTGTTCCAGAATGACCCAGTCTTTAACCACAACTTTATTATTTCCTCCATTCTGGAAAAAGACTAAATAATTGCTTTTGTGAGAACAGCAAAGCAATCACAAGTGTTGAGAGAACTTCCTTTTAAATATGTTTAAATTCAAATTAGAAATATTTTTACAAAAGTGTCACATGTCTTAGGTCTGATATGCTAGATTAATAAAGGATTTCCCAATGTTTTCAAGAAGAAATTAATCTCCTTTTTATTTTACCTCAGCAAACTATTCAGTCAGATGATCCCTAGTACATTTCCACTTTAATCTGTATTTAGTTATGTCTTTGAACTCAGGTATCAGTGTCAGAAAAGTATAGCTCAAACTGACCATACCTCCCAAGCCCAAAGACATGTAATATTGCTCATTAATGTGAGAGGACTATCTGCTCATTTTTAGATTATTAAAGTAGAAAAAGGATTGGCTAATATCAACCTTCTTTTTTAATAACTTGAGATAATAGTCAAATGATTTGAAGGCAAAGTGGAACACCACTTTCTTTTGTCAGTATAAATCACTGTGACCTATAAGTTTGTCCAAGAGAATAATTATGCACAAAAAGACCCTTGTCATAGCTTTCTGAAAAATCTAGTTCAAATTCCTGGAGCCCTTTTTCTCTGTAGTGATTATCACCTTGATTGGTATAGAACAGTATCTCTCAAGAGTACCCTGTAGGTACTATTTAGCCCACTGAATATTTACAGGGGGTTTAAAAGGATACTACAATTAGCAGATGAAATTCTCTCTTAATAAATGCAAAATTATGCCCATGGGGGAAAACCAATCTTAAACAGCATGAAGCATGATGAGTTCTGAACTAGTTAATTACCACTGAGGAAAAAAACTCTTTCTGCACTACAATGGATAATCTAAGAAAATTACCTGTAACTATCATACAGGAAAGCAAAATGATAAAAATTATTAGGAAAGGACTAGATAACACATCAGAAAGTGATATTCCACTTTGTCTTCAAATCATATGACTATTATCTCAAGTGAATGTTATTTCACCATTCAGTTCTGTGATGCACTTGTGTCTTGCATATGTGTAGTTCTAGTTCTCACATCTCAGAAAGGAATAGAGTAACTCTAGAAGATTCATGAAGAAAGCTGAGAATTTTGTCAGATAGTTGTGGTGGGTTGTCCCAGTCAGCAGCCACTAGGTCGCTCACTCACCACCACCCACAGTGGGATAAGGGAGAAAATCTGAGCAGCAAAAGCTGAGAAAGCATGGACCAAAGATAAAAACAGTTTGATGAGTGAAACAAAGCTGCACACACAAAGTAAGAATTGATCTACAAACAGGTGTTGAGCTATCTTTGGGAAAGCAGAATCTCTGAATACCTAATGGTTACTTGAGAAAACAGACTCCATAGCCATGAACTCATTCTTTCCCAAGCTATTATCACTGAGCATGATGGAATATCCCTTTGGGCAGCTGGGATCAACTGCCCCAGCTGTGTTCCTTCACAGGTTCTTGGGCACTGCCAGCCTCCTCACTGCTGGGATGGGGTGAGAGACAGAAAAGACTTTGTGTGAGCACAGCTCAGCAGTAGCTAAATCATCCCTGTGTTATCAACCCTGTTTAGATCACAAATACATACCATACATACCATACATGCTGCTGTGAAGAAAAATTATCACTAGCCCAGACAGATCCAATACATAAAGAACAGGTCCAGTATATGAAATAATCAAATAAACTAGATCATCAAGTTTAATGATCAAGAAGAAGATTCAAAATAAATAAAAGAGAAATGCTTTCATACAGGATCTATTTAACATGTTGAATTAGTTGCCACAAGTTGCTGAGTTTCAGGCTTTTGCTGGGTTCCAAACTTTACATCTAATCACAAAAGAATTAAATTTTTTTCAAAAAAAAAGAATAAAAAAATAAATACAAATCTAATAGTAGTGAGTAAATGCAACAGCAATTTGTTCAGGTACATATTTACCTATACTTACAGATCTGCACAGGTAAAGGGAACATACATGGGAAGAACTCCCACCTAATCTCCATATTCATATATTGTCACAGAGGTATCCACTTTTGAGTTATTCGGATAAAAGTCTCCTCTCACTTTTGCATAGTGAAGATTTCAATTTCCTTTAAAAACATGAAAGAATAATAATTTGTAAAAAGCAATCCAAAGGTATCCATTGCAATGACTTTTTAAAACAGATAAGGGTGTTTTCTTTCTCACCTGCTTATCCCATTAGTCTGCAAACTGGTCCAGAGACAAGAGAAAACACGTTTATGCTATTCCATGTCTATCTCATTCTTCTTCCTCTCCTTCCCTTTCTCTGTGAAATATCAGTTTGCAATCATTTTTATTTTCACATAGTTACATAGTTACATGGGGCTAATATGAATTATGGTCTTGCAGAGCCCAGATGGGAAAGGGCATGAGTTCCCTTTATAGAAGCATATGACATTGATGCAGTGGACTGCACATAACATTGAAAAGTTCGAAGTGAATGAACTGAAAAATATCTTCAATTTCTTTCTGATCCGGTGATTTCGGCAGTTACATGTAAAAGGGAAAACATAAACAGTAAAGGTCTTAGTCTCATAGAAGTCAATGCTAATTAATTCATGAAAGTCCTATGACCTATATTAACCAGGACATCAAACAGTGACTTCTGACCTTAAAATATTTGAAGTTCATAGCCATTTTTTATTTTTATAAATTAAATTGATGTGATTGTTTTGTCTCACACTCAGTTTCATCATAGGTCTAATCAGAGCTACAGTCCCTAAATATAGTTAATATATTCCCTTTTGAGTGAATTTTTAGCTGCCTGAAGTCCGTCTGTGCTGACCTTGTTACTGATGGCACAGATTGAACCCTGGTTGCCAAGACAAGTTTGGACATTGGCTCATATCAAAGTTCTTTGTATAATGCAATCCCCTGCAACAAGCTACTCTTTCTTCCATACCCAGATTTCTACTGCTCAGTTTGCTGCTTGGAATCCATGACTGCATTAATGTGTGCACTGTGGAGATGTTTGGCAGAGCTGTGTCTCTGAAGGAAAACCAGAAGCAAACCAACTTGGCAGTGTTATATGTACCCAGTGAAACCCCATTCCTACCCAGGCTAAGAAGGTCTTATTGATTTTAATAAAGGAAGTCAATTGTCTGATTGCTAGTGATCATTTGAGAGATCTTAATAGTACTGACTTTTGAACATTAGGTAATTGGTTTAAGCACAGTCTTGAGTAATAATGGCCAAAAAACGCTGCATGTATGTTATTTTTTAAACCAATACACTAACTGTGGTTACCAATCCTGTTTCATGCAAAGGACTGCCCATATCCCATAAAAAACATTATAGAGCACATCTCTTCTATTAGACTCAGCATATATGTCGAAAAATTAATCACTTGATTCAGTTGTCTCCCCTCTCCAGATTAGGCATAAAATATATCATTTGCTCTCGAGAGACTCCACCTTCATTGCTGCATTCAGCTCTGGGGTCCTCAGAAAAGGAAGGATTTGGACCTGTTGGAATGAGTCCAGAGGAGGGGCACCAAGATGACCAGAAGGATGGAGCAGCTCTTCTATGAAGACAGGCTGAGGGTTGTTCAGCATGGAAAAATAAAGGCTCTGGGGAGAAGTTACAGCAAAATTCCAGTACCTAAAAGGCACTTACAAGAAAGCTTGAGAGAGGCTTACAAGAGAGCTTGAGAGGACAAAGAAATACAGTGACAGGATAAGGAGGAACTGAAAGAGAGTAGGTTTAGATTAGATATGAGAGGAAACTTTTTACTGTGAGGGTGGTGAGGCACTGAAACAGGTTGCACAGAGAACACATGTTTACCCCATCCTTGAAAGTGTTCAAGTCCAGGTTGGGTAGGGCTTTGAGCAACCTGAACTAGTGGAACATGTACCCTGACTGTGACAGGGAACTGGAACTAGATGACCTTTGAGGTCCCTTCTAACCTAAACCATTCTATGATTCTATAGTGTTCTAGAAAAACCCAGCCAATCATTATTGTTAGTTTATCCTCAGTCAGAAAAAATCCTCTTTTTTTTGTTACTGTTAAGGCAGAGCTTTCCTAAAACACTGAATATCTTTTAAAATAAGTTGACACCAAGTGTTTTGAGGAGAACACAGTAATAATGCAAATATTATATTGTTTAATTGATTTTTAGCTCTTCATATATTTAAATCTGTTTCACCATTATTTAATTCTTATCCAGGCCAATGTAAAGTAAATCTTACAGAACTTATTCACTTTACCTGATAATTTCCACTTAATATTAATGCTTTGGCATATAGAACCACAGAAATAAAGAACAAAAGGTACCTGTTAGGTCATTTAAACTGACTGTCTGCATATGAATGGTGATTATTTCATCTGGCCCTTTTAAAAACTGAACAAAAAGGTTGTATATGACTTCAGCACATCTTCTTGAAAAGTCTTGATCCGAAGCAATGAAAATATAGCTCATGATGTTTCTCTCTCCCCTGTAGCTGACAATCCTGACCATCGGATTTTTGCTATGTTCCTCAACATCAGCTCATCATCTTTTGCACAGCTTCAGTGCAACGGGTGGAAAGTACCTATAGCCTCCCATGTGAAAGGCAGAAACAGCTGATTTGATGCCCTCAGGAACTAAAGACAAATGAATCTCTTGTTCTCTTGATATGTGTTATCATTATATGTTTGTTGGTGAATCAAAATGCTACTATTTCTGCCACTCCAAAAAGGTGGAGTTTTAGAAAAAGAGGATGAGCTTTGTGTCATCCTCATTTACCTGTGGTTCACTGGACAAAATTATGTTCTTGCATTGTTATTGGGATATGCAGCAGGTGGCATTTGGGGATTGTCCCTTTGCTTGGTGTTTAGTGGCTCTCTGTGGCAAGTTTTCCCATTGGAAAGCTGACTTTAAGCTACAACATGTTCAAGGTGCTGACTGTGTGGATTTTTTTCCAAAGTGCCTCAGAGAGTGTGCACAGGGAGGCGTGCTATTATGGGATGTGGGACTCTGTAGGACCACGTCCATAACACCTGGGCATTCCACAAGTAAATTTGAGGACCCACAACCCTGTCCTGGATCTTGCAGAGAGAGCCTTTACAGTTCTGCACTTTTGTAAAATAGGATGCACACACTTAGAACTATTTTTGGACTAGGAAAAATTCAGACCCCAAGGTATTTGGTGTCATCCTGACAGGTCAGTGCCTCCACTACCATTTTCTCTTCCAGTCCTTTCAAGTAAAATTAGCTAATTCAGCAAAAGTTCCATTTTGACAGCACAACTGTTTGTAAAATAGAAGTTTCTGCTGTCAACCAAGGATCACATCCTTGATCATGATCACTATTCTGGCAGATGCTGCTATAACAAACACAGAATAAATTGCATACACTGTGAAGTGTTTTGACAAGCGTAAATAGTCTGGGCTTAAATGTCTGTATTGCAATTGAAAGAGTACTTGGGCTTGAAAAGCATTTAAACATTTTCAAAAATATTACCTGGTATCTCATGGCAAAGTGTTTTGGTTTAACTCCAGCTGTCAACTAAGCACCACACAACTGTTCAACTACTCCTTATGCATCAAAATGAGAGAGAAAAAGAGAAAAGTAAAAGTGAGGAAACTCACAGGTTAAGATAAAGACAGTTCAATAAGTAAAGCCAAACTTGGTTTTTGCAAAAACATAACACCGAATTCATTCACCATTTCCCATAGGCAGACAGGTGTTCGGCCATCCCCAGGAAAGCAGGGCTCCATCAAGTGCTACAGTGATTTGGGAAGACAAATGCCATCACTCTGAATGTCTCCCCCTTCCTTCTTCTTCCCCCAGTTCTTCCCCCAGCTGAACATGATGCCCTAGGGCCTGGAGTTTCCCTTTGATCACTTGGGGTCAGCTGTCCTGGCTGTGTCCTCTCCCAGCTTCTTGTGCCCACCCAGCCTCTTCACTGTTGAGGTGGAGTGAGAAAGAGAAAAGGCCTTGGGGTTGCTCAGCAGTAACTAAAACATTGCTGTGATATGAACACAGTTTTGGTCACAAATCCATAACATAGCTCTGTACCAGCTACTCTGAAGGCACTTGACTCTACACCAGCCAAACTCACCATAGAGAGTAAACAATGACAAACTTCTAATATTACATTTTCATTTTATTGATTTGTAAGAATATTTCAATTGATTTTTCTTTATTGATTTTCAGCCTTAGCTGAACAGATACTCCTACCTGGGTAAAAAGCCAGGCCAGGGTTTCACTTTTCTACTGCCCCGCGGCACTCGCTGATTCTGCTGGTGATTTACAGCTGTGCAAACTGTAAGTACAAAGGTAGTGACAACACTTGCCATTTGCACCTGTCTCAACTACCATAAATAACAGTGTCAAAAGGTAAGTAAAAAAGAATCCCAAGCATCGTGCCCTTTCTTCCTGAATGGCAGAATAAATATATTGTCTTGAATGTTCTCCTAAATTTGGGAACTCTTCTGTTCATTCTAATAACTCCAGAACTCCCTGGAGTTAAACATTATGAGTCTCACAGAATTTTGTAATTTCGTGTAACACAGAAATTATTGACCGCTTTTCCCTCAAAGAGGTTTTTCTCTCCTCCAGTTTTATTACCATTTGATCCTAGATATTTAATGGACCTGGCATTTGTTACACGTAGAGGAACAGACCTTTAAGGCAGCACTTGCTTTACTGATTCTACAGAAGCAAAGGAGGAAAGAATGTGACTTATCACGTAGACCCAGCAGACAATATAAACACAAGATCACATCCAGACAACATATTCTCTTTACTTCTGGAAAAAGCTATAGGCAAGCATCTGGGAGACATTAAAGGATAAACACTTTATTAGTGCATACTGCTATGTATACATTCCATGGCCTTACCATTTTATGATGTTATCAAACAAAATGTCACAAGCAGAGCTAGTTTGGTACTTGGCCAAAAGAACCCCAAGGAGACTACAGCTACTGTTGGAAGTGATGTTAGCAATTCATAGCATGGCATTTTTCTTTCAGCAAGGAATTGTGTGTAATAAAAGGGGTGACTGCTTGCAAATTGACATCAGTATAAGAGGCAAAAATTGAGAACTTATTTGAAGTAAGAGGTTTATCTTAGCACCAGCTTTGCTAATTATTTTCTGCCTATGCAAATTTTCACAACTTTTCAAGCAGACATGATTTCACATCAGTTCTGATCAAGCTGTTCATGTGCTGTAGGATCGAATTAATAGAAATCATGCAAAAAATTAATTGTAAAGCTTTTTGGCAAGATGAATTCATTAAACATTTTGCTGATGCATAGTGGAATCCTTTTCAAAATTAATAAAATACTGAAGATTTGAGTGGCAGGTTACCTCCAGCAAAATTTTGATCACATGAAGGAAAAGTGAGCCAATAGGGAGTGTATTCTGATTTAGTTCTGCAATATTTTTCACTAATATACTTTTTTTAATAATTAAATTTGCTTCAATCAAAAACATTCTGCTTGATGATGCAAAACTTGGGGGAGGGAAGTTGGCTTCACTGAAAAATGTCAACAGGTTTTTTTCCTCTAATTTATACACTAAAAAGTACTGATGGTCGCAGTCTTTTACAGTTCACCCAAGAATTAAAGTATTCATCCAGTATATGCAAGATCAAAGTTCAAGATCTTCCCCTGCTCCTTGATGTCTGGGCCCACTGTTCAGATAAATGCTTTTATTCTTGCTTTTTGGAATGTTCTGCAAAGGGTTGTGTCCACTTTCTCCCATGTATGACATGAAATTTTGCCAGTTGTACCTACATGTAGCCAGGAGCTGATATCACATCTTAACAGGGAGATTTCTAGTCTGAGAGCCACTTTTTAAAAGATCTCACTTAGCATCTTACCATAGAAGTAAACAGAGAAACCTCCACAGAGCAACTCATTCCAACTGCAAGTAGGAAAGGCATGCAGTTCATCCTAGTAGACTTAACTGCGCATGATGGAAAGATAGGATACAGTTCACCTACATTTCATTGTCTAAGCACATATATCAACATCTAAACTAGGAACTTGGGCTCCCATTCATGCCAAAGGAAATCACAGCCAGTATAGAAAATGAACATGGAGTTTGATACAGAGGTAATTAAAGTAGGCAAACACTTTTATTTTGCATTGTTTTAAAATACATCCCAAATATAATGAAATAAGATTTTTTTTAAAAAAATATTCTACCTGAATTCTGTTAACTCTTGCATTTTAGTAAAAAAAAAAAAGAAAAAGAAAAAGAGAAGAATCTTTCTTTGCTTCCAATCAGGCTAAATCTTTGATTACAAAACTGAAAATCAATTACTTATCAACCACTGTTCTTGCCAATCATTTATCTCCCATGATCTCCCATTAACACATTACTTGCACCAATTCACTCAAAAGAATGCTGTGTTTCAGTTTCAAGATCTTCAACTTTGAATCTATTTGCAAAGGTAATGTGTGTAATTCTAGCAATTCTTTAATGCTTCACTGCTAATTGCTATGGATTCATTTCTCACAATTGACTCAAAAGATGAAACCTTGAAATGAGGTATTTTTAATTTTCATTTTCTTCAGGAGCTTGTAAGTACAGATTAATTTGATCCAGTGCTTTATATGCTTAGTGGAAGTAAATGACAGCTTGCTAAGGCATGTTCTAATGGATTTGAGCTGCATTTGAATTTGGATTTTTTTATTAGTTTGTTCACTGACATGTTAGCAAAAAAAGATGAAAATAGAACTGGGAGATGAAAGACTGACTTAATGCCATCTTTTCTACTGACTACTTGAAGGATAAATCAGAACATTCTCATTGGATGGTATTTCTTTATAACCATTAAATGAAATAAACAGTCTGTTTAAAAGCAGTATGACAGAACAAACCTCAGCCATGATGAGCAACATGTTGATCTTACTGAGCACATTTCACCCCATATTACTTGTGGTTCTATTAAAGACAGTAACAGCTGAGTCTGATGATCTCTTTTAATGTCAATGTTATCAAAAAGAATCCTTTAACACACTTTGATTATATGGTAGCTGAGCAGTCTATCAGTAATAGGTTTAATGGTGCCTTTTTGACAGTCTTATGTAACCATCTCATTTGATCAGGACATATTCCCAAAGTAAAGCAATTTATAGTAAGACCTTTCCTCCTTGTTCCAGCTTGTTTACTTTCATTTAATCACAGTTGCCTTCTCAATTTGCATTTTCTCTGTCTTTAGGATGCTTGTCATTTTTGTTAATGCTTAGCAAATATCTCAGCTCTTTTACTCAGTTTCTTCTTACAGATCTTTCTTTTGACATCATGTCACTTAATACATTCAAAATTCTCTTTTTCATGTCTTTTAATGGCTTACTTTCATTCTAACATTAAAATCCTAATTACTAGTATTTCAAAAAATTTAGTTCACCTCATGCACTCTTTGCTCTGTATTATCTCAGCATAAGTTGCTATTGTAGGGCTTAACTTTGTGTATTATGTGATGACAGACTAATTTCTTGTTGTTTTTATGACTTGTTGACAAATTCTATTTCTGCTTCATCACAGATGAATGCAAACAGCTTGGCCTTAACGCTTTGAAAACAAAATCATTACAGGCTGGTAATCCAATTGCCCTGAAAAACTATTATTTTTTCAACTTTTCTTTTTAAAAGAGACAAAAGAAAAAACAAATAAACAAACAAACAAAACAAAAAAAACCCACCACGGATCAGAACATTGGAAGTTTGAATGCTTATATAAAACTGTGCGTGGTTTCATTTGCTTCTTTGCCACAGTTTATCTCAGAGGCTTGATTCTTTGCTACACTGGCTTGGACAATTCTTTTATCTTGTACATTCACTAGCAAGGGCTTTCTAATTTGTCTTCCTAATTCTATCGTTCAAAGACAGGGTTTTTTTCAGAATGCAACCAAATGAGTTGGCTAGGAAATTTCAATACTATGGTAAAAAAACACCCTGTTCCATAAGAACCTAATTATCCATGTTTAAAACTCTTGAACAGTCAAAATTACAAGGTTTTGATTAAGTTATTGTCAGAGAATCTTTGTGACCTCAGAAGACTACACGATGAGCATTGAGAGGATTTGAGACCTGCTTCATGTTCTTTGTGAACAGAGAAGGGCAGGTGAGTGATGCAACCATTAGAGGCTGTCTTGGGCAAAATGGTCATTAAATAGATAGAGTTTTCAATTCTTGGAGAAGGAGGGGGCTTATCAAAACCACCACCTTGAACTTGCAGAGCAGACTTGGGCCTGTTTAAGAGCCTGACTGAGAGTCCCTTAGGAGGCAGTCCTGAATAGCAAAGGGGCTCAGGAAGGCTGGATATTTTTCAAGAGGGAAATCTTAAAGATGTGGGAGCAGGCTGTCCCCATGTGCTGAAAGGTGAGCCAGAGGGGAAGACTGGCCTGGCTGAACAGGGAGCTTTGGCTGGAACTCATGGAAAAAAATTGAGTGTATCATCTCAGTAAGAAGGGGCAGGCAACTATGGAGGTCACAACCAGAGAGGTGTTGTGAGGTTATGCAGGGAGAAAGTTAGACAGGCCAAAGCCCAATTAGAACTTAATCTGGCTACTGACAATAAAAATTGTTTCTCTAAATACATTAACAAAAAAAGGAGGTGTCCTGACCAGTATCAAAAACAGTGTGGCCAACAGGACCAAGGCAGTGATTTTCCCTCTGTACTGGGCACTGGTGAGGTCCCACCTTGAGTCCTGTGTCCAGTTCTTGGCCCCTCACTACTAGCAGGACATTGAGGGGCTCAAGCAAGTCCAACAAGAGCAACAAAGCTTTGAAGGGTCTAGAGAGTGAGTCCTGTGAGGAGTGGATGAGGGAGCTCTGGTTGTTTAGCCTGGAGAAAAGTAGGCTCGGAGGTGACATTATCACTCTGTACAGTTACCTGAAAGGAGGGTCTAGCAATGTGAGGGTCAGCCTTTTCTCCCAAGAGCCAAGCAATAAGGGGTTAGGAAATGGCCTCCAGTTGCACCAAGAGGGGTTTTGATTGGGTATTGGGAAAAATTTCTCCACTAAAAGCATTGTCAAGCATTGTAACAGACTGACCAGGGTAGTCACCATCTATGGAGACATTGAAAACATGTAGATGTGGTGCTCAGGGATACGGTTTAGTGGAAGACTAAGATTAACAGTTGGACATGATGATCTTAAAGTTCCTTTCCAACCTAAACGTTTCTGTGACAATATGATTTAGGATGCAATTTGCTGTCTATTACTGCTCTATTACTGCTACTGAATAAGGACACCTATGCCTGGGTGGAAGCTCTGGACCTGATCTTGAATGCCCACAGTCTGCCACCTCCCATGGACAGAGAATCCCCAACTGTGAGAGACAGAAAAGTCCATTTCAAAACAGTGGTGACAGCAACCTAAAATCTAAGGCCTTCAGAGAAAGAGCTCATGAGGTAAAGACAGATGCCATAACGCCACCCACTTTCTTTTCTAGCAAGACCAGCACATCTTACTGGTAACTCATACCATGCTCCTGTAACTTACACACAGAGCTTCTGTACAAAAATCAGCACAGTCATAATGCCTTGTGCTCACCTAAGAGCCACTTAAAGATGGCTTCTCTATCCCAGTGATGTTCAAGTTGAGGCAGAGCGTATAGTAAATGGACAACTGTGCTTGGACTGCCTAGACACTGAGGAAATATCCCTATAAAAGGGAGGCTACATCATATATTTCTGAGGACAGCACCCTATGGCAACAAAAGCTGGCCTTAAGCAACACAGGAATATCATCAATTTCCTTCACTAATTTCCCTTGGTATGAGTACAGCTTTAGTAAAATTTCTCTAGGTTACCAACAAAAAATATCGAAAGCAGTGTCATTGTTTTTTAACATATTTTTTCTCTTTTCCTTAAAAACCATAGAATTTACTTCTTTAATTTTATGAATGCTACACTACAGAAGAATTCATTATATGCTGACTATTCTCTTAAACCATTTGCAGAAAGATTTATCTCACCAAACCTTTGCTGTCTAAGCAGTATAATCTGTTAGAAGAGATCATTTAAGCAATAGAGAAGAGACAGGTATATTCAGACTGATTCATTTCAAAGATAAGCAGAACAGACATAACCTCTGCCCATGTGCTATAGAAAAAGCTTTATGTAGATGAATTCATGATTTACAAACAAGTTGCAACCTCAGTGATCCCATCATGGCTGTACCATTGTCACCTATGTTTACAGAGCATAGAAACTCACCAAGTAAATCTGTTTTACATTCCTACAAAAGAACCATTTCTGGGGAAGAAAAACCAAACAAACAACAAGCCCTCCAAAATCCCAATATTTCATTGCTGTTAAGATGTAAAGAGAATATTTTCTTGCTGATAATCATCTTAAATTTTTCCTATAATTAAATTAGCTTAAAATTAAAAATATTTGAAAAATGAGCCACTCATACCAAAATTTCCTGATGGTTGTTGTCTGATTTTAAAAGGATCTACTTTAGGTTTTGTGTGGGAGAGAGAGCTAAGCATTTTTTCTGCTGAGTATTATTGAATAGGAATCACAGGTACAAGTACATCTGCCTAGAACAAAGTCTCATTATATTAAGGAGACAGACCTTTTTAGGACTCACTTTTAAACATTTTTCAAAAATTTGCCTTTACATAATGATGGACTCTTTCAGTGTTCCCTCTTTAAGGCCAAGATTGCAAACATATCTGTCTGGATCTTTATACAAACATACACTTCAGTTTATCTTAATAGCTTACATCTGACAGTGCCAATTTCCACCTGTAATTTTGTCCCCATGCAAGTGAGAGGCTTCAGCAAGCAAGAGAAGCTTCTACAAGTTCCAGTGACTAACACTGATTTTGCAGAACTGACCCTTGCGATTCCTTCGACTTTTAAAAGAATCTTTCTGAGAGTGCCACAGAATGACAGCCTTTCACCAGTCATCCCTCTAGAGACCTCTGTGCTATGATAAAACACATCAGTTTTTGGTGGGATGATGTTACTTTGGATTCTTGCTTTTATGTTGGAACAACAGATGAAAACTACTGACAGACATAGGGTTAACACCAGAGGCTAAAAGACATACAGAATAAAAGCAGGACTAACAGCTCCACATGTCAGCTTCTATAAATCACTTCCTACCTGTTTCTATCACATCCTTTTTGACTTAAAAAAAAAAAAAAAGCTTTACCTTTGTTTCCACTTAGGGATCTTTTTTTCCCAAACCCATCACATTCATTAACAAGTCAGTCAAGCCTTCCACTTACAGAAGATAAGTACTGTAGCTGAAAAATTTGTGCAATGACAGATTAATGTCAAGAACCTTGTGTGCACTAAAAAAACTCATAGTCATTCTGCTTTCTAATTTTTTTTTGCATTCATACCACAGAGACATGTATCTCCCATTTTTGATCCTGACACTTAGAGTATTTTAAATAACAAGGGGAAATGCCTTTATCTTTCTTCCCCTGAACTCCATTATTTAAGATAATGGAACTGTTTCTTCCACAGAGGTTCCTATCTATAGTTCAGTTCTTGCTAACTGTGCCTGCTGCAGTATCTTCCATGGGATTTTAAAGGAAATACTTAACAACCTTATCCAAGTACACTAGTCCTCAGCCCAAAATGCTGGAAAAAAATTGGTGACTACTGAAGTAATTTACCTCAATTATTCTCATGATCACATCATCAAATTATCTACATCCTAAAGCCAGCATCCTGCTTAACTTAGAGTCCCCCAGGAGGTAGTTGCACCTTAAATGCAGGTTTCCACAGAAATACAATGAAGTGAAACAGAAGGGAAAGGTTTACTCCTTACCCTGAAATAGTATGCCATGCTATGTGGCACTCAAGTACTCAGTGACAACTTCTAAAAAGTGCAATAGTCTTAAAGAATAGCCAAAATTTTAGCTAGTTGAAAGCTGTTAATACAGTTTCTGGAGGATCAGCCTTGGTAATAAAGTTAAATTCAGAGTATCTTTAAAACAAGTATTTCTGTGACAACTGAAATAATGAACTCTGGTTACTACTTATGACTGTAGAAGATATCAATAACATCAAATATTTCAGGATTGAAATCAAAATATATGTATTTTTTTTAAGACAAACCAATGAATCAGCCAGCAGATTCACATAATTAATGTGCATGCCTACCCCAAGAGTGAGCTTTATTTCTTAGAAAGGTTAGTAATAAAAAAAATTGGAAACTCAAAATAGCACCTTCCAGTGAAGATATTGTTAGGTTCATGCAACACATAGTAGATAATTAGATTGGTGGTATACAATACAGAGGGGAGAATGTTAGAGAAATGTGAATTGATTTTGGTGATGACTTACAATTTAAAGGATATGTGAAGATTCATTGGGCAAAGGGAGAAAAAGCCACACATTTCTAAAATAGGAATGACTAGAGAACTATTAAGTTAATCAGCACAGACAGTGCATGCTTATTTATCCCAGCATGTTTGCACCTACTTTCACTGTATGTCTACAGTTTTGGCTAAGTGTTTTGTATAATTATTGCTTGAAGAGAATAATATTGAAATATCATTCCCATTTAATAATAAAGCAGGAACTTCCAATAAAATTGTAGAAAATGGACCTTAAAAACCATCAGCCAACAAAAAGGAAATATATGCATGTTAGATTTTTTTTTTCTGTTTGACAAAGAAGGTAGTAAAACTTTTATGTCATTCTTCTTTTCCTAGAAATGTTGATTATATTTTGTATAAGCAGTTTTGAAAATATCAGCTGAAAACTCCTCAGGATACATGAACACTTCTTTAAGAGATTTGTAAGAAAAAATTCTTGTAATGCAGCATATATTTTTTAACTCTTCATAATGAAATGCAACTTGGCCATCAAAATACTAAAATTGAACTGAATTTAACTGAATTGAAATGTGTGTGTTTTCGGCTTCTTACCTGCCATAACTGAATTTTTCACCTACTGACTAGAATCTATCAGTTATTTTAATTTTGAAAGATAGGTGACACTCAAGACATTAATATTGATTACGAGATTAGACGAACCCCATATTACTATGCCTTTTCTTTTGGTTTTTTTCTTTATTCTTCCACAAAGTAAATATATCTTAGAAGTATAACTTTTCTGCCAGGCACTTACAGACAGAATAGTTTTCCAGGTTTTCGAGAACCAGTGCCCTAATCCCTGCACAAGAAGCCAAGGAGCGTGACTACATTTTCTGACCAGTCATTAAACAGTATCTTATACTCCACAAAAAATAATCTAAAACAAACAAAGAAAAGATTTAAATAAATAGATTTTTTTGCATAGGGAAAAGAGAAAGCACGATAATGTTACCTTTGGGAGAATATGAATACTGTCTGAAAAACAAATAACCTTCCAGAATACAGGGGAATATTCCAAAATGAGCCCTTCTCCTTTAGTTGTATGTAACTTCCCTAGGAATGAACCATGAACCATTGCTGAATCTCCAGTTCTCATGAGGCAAAATGACACTGTGTTAATGACATGAAAAACAATATATTCTGGGCTCACGCTCTCAGGTTAAGGGGTCCTGCTTAGGTCTGCTCAGTTCAATCATGTGTTGTGCTGCCTGTCACTGCCCACTGGCCAGGGAGTCGTACATCACCCATAGGTGTGATTAGCAGGGAAACCCTTCACTGTCCAGGCTTGTTGCCAGCCTGACACCAACTGCTTTCTGTGCTCCTCCTCCTCATGACCAGTTTCCGCACCGGCTGTGGGTATGCTCAATGAACCAAACTAGCTGCCCACCTTCATAATGTTTTATATCTTAACAGCAGGACAGGAGTGAAGGGAAGCCACAAGCAAATGTTTCCTTTCCTTCCGGAAAAAAATGACCAAGCTTCCCCTGCCTAAAATTTCTGACATATGGACCACAAAGCTGTGCCATCAAGTTAAGGTATCTGTTTTCTATCATGATACAAGCAC
The DNA here is from genome assembly GCA_013400955.1 of Drymodes brunneopygia. NCBI lineage: Eukaryota > Metazoa > Chordata > Aves > Passeriformes > Petroicidae > Drymodes > Drymodes brunneopygia. Next base: position 219,631 of record VZTZ01022483.1, on the reverse strand, counting down.
TCAGCTTGTTTTTCTCCAGCATAATTACATATCTCATATTTTCTCCAGTTTTTAAACTAATTTGCTTTAAGAGAACCGCCCCCAGATGTTTCAAGACCCATAAATCAGCCTTCTTTAGTGTGCCCATAGGGCCATTCTGGCCTGTCTTCCTAGCAGAACTTGAGAGCCCTTCCAGGCTTCCAAATGGAGATCAGGAAAAAACCAACAGTTCCCCTCAGGTTTCAAGCTGCCAGGTTTACACAGGATTATTCTTTCACTCTCTGGGAAAAAACACCCAAACAGATAATAGTTTCAAAAGTGGTACTTTCTATGGAGAGAAATTAATAGGTATCAGAAGGTATTCAGTTGATCAGTTGTCTGGAGATATGGGAGCACTGTCCTGATTCACACCGCGGGATGCATCTCACCAGGGGAAAGTTTGTGGAAGTATGGTTTTGGTGAAAGTTAAGTTGTGCTGGGAGACAAAGTCTGGTACAGTAGCAACTCACTGCCATCAGAACAGAATAGGCACATGAATTTAAAGGCAAGACAATTTTTTTTTTACAATTTAGTTTTACAAAAGCAAACTGAAGGCTATATAAGGCAATCTATGAAACATGCACAAAACATGAAATCAATTTCTTGTGTGGAAGGCGGCTTACCTCACAAGATGAGTAACCCACTGACTGAGGCAATGAAGCAATACACTGCTGCTGAACGGTGGCAAGACCAGAAGAATGAACTTCAGCATATAATGTCATGCTGCTCACATGACCAGGCAGAAAACATTCTTCTCATCCTGCACTGTATTTAGACACACCATGAACATAGTTGATGTTGTTTTTCTTTTGGCTTATGTGGATTTTTCTTAGTTTATATTCATTTTGTGTCTAAAAATATTGTGCATGATTTTTTTTTTCTCATCTCTCCATATAAACAGGTCTAGAAAAAATAGATTTTACTGCTTGAAACTTCATGAGCAAGGATATCATTGACAACTCTTTCTGTACAAGAATTTGTGCTGAGTGGGTAAAAGCAATAGCAAGGGGAAAAAGTGGACTCATGCCATAAAGTGTGCATTTAACTCATAGCAACAGAAACTAAAGAGTACCCTGAAGTATCCACTCTGATTCTCAGAACAGACATTTTTGTCTGTTTCAGTTAAAATTATTATCAATAAGGTGAGACCTATGAACTGAAGAATTGCTTTTGTCCTTTATGCTAAAACAGGAAAAGCTCCTGTGCTTTGAGGATGTCTGCTGTGTGGTGGGAAATCATGAATCCTCTCGTGAGCTCCCACTTTTTAATACATACAATGTCTCTGAACACCACCTGCCCTGAAAAGGCACTCCCTGCCTTCAGCATTTACCCTACTTGCTTCTGTTTTGGCTTGTGCTTTGTGTAGTTTTTCAGGTTCAGGGAAGGATGGATTGCCTAAACGAGTTGAACTTCTGCCCTGAAGTTTTTGCATTTTGTTGGGTTTTTTTTTCTTTTTGTAAAATGCACAAATGGATATGAATGATTAAGAAACAACAATTTGAAGCCAGTTGCCCAAAGAAAACATGCTTGGCTACTTCTCAGCACTACAAGAAATCCTTACAGCAAAGACTATGCAACTGGATGAAGACTCAAGTTGACATGATGAAGCATTTGAATCAACTTAGCCATCAGCTTGAAGAACTCTGTCTCAAAACGGGTGAGACAAATACTTGGCTGAATACTTGGTCTGGATCTTTCCCTCTCCCTCATTTGTGGGGATGCAGGCATCCTTTTAAAGCAGGCAAACATTTTAAAAGTCTCTGCTGACAGCTTAAATAAGTGCCTTTCCCAAGCCTTTGACAATCTTTCAAGGAATTGAACAGAGAACCTGCACATGTTTTGTTGCCCTTTTCCACAGTGCACCATTGGAATATTCCTTCCTTTCTTCTTGACAATAAACCCAAGTTCTACTCATGATTGCAGGTGGGAAAATATCAGCAATAAAAACTCACCCCAACTCTTCCTGACACCTCAGGTATGCAATAAATCTGAATAAATCCATGATCATACATAAAGAACCATAGAATCATTGATATAGAAAGGGACCTTAAAGTCATTGAGTTCAACTGCAAATCTACTACTGCCAAGTTCATCACTAAACCATGTCCCAAGTGCCATGACTGCACATTTTAATACTGCCAGAGATGGCGACTCAACCACTTCACCGGGCAGCCTGTTCAAATGCTTGATAACACTTCTGGTGAAGAAATTTTTTCTAATATCTCTGGCACAACCTGAGGTCATTTCCTCTTGTCATATAATCATAGACACATAGAATGACTTGGGCTGGAAGGCACATTAAAGATCATCTAGTTCAAAACCCACTGCCATGGGCAAGGGCATCTTTCCCTTTTTTAAAGCCCCATCAAACCTGGCTTTGAACATTTCCAGGGATCCACAACTTCTTAGGCAACCTGTTTTAGTATCTCACAATCCTTACAGTGAATAATCATTCTGTCACTTGCTGGAAAAAGAGACCTACTGCTCAGTATAGAGTGACATGATCTCACCTGAGCCTCCTTTCCTCTGGGCTAAACAACCCCAGCTCCCTTAGCAGCACTTCATGGGATTTGTACCCCAGAGCCTTCACCAGCTTTGTTGCCCTTCTCTGAACACACTCCAGCCCCTCAATGCATTTCTGGTAGTGAGGGGCCAAAAACTGAACAGAGGACTTGAGGTGCAGGCTCACCTGTGCCGCACAGGATGGGGGAATGCTTCACAGTGCAGAGGGATGAGAAGATCATTGCCCTGGTCCTGCTGGCCACAGTACTGCTGGTACAGGCCAGGATGCCACTGGCCTTCTTGGCCACCTGGGCACAGCTGGCTCGTGTTCAGCCGGCTGTCAATCAGCACCCCCAGGTCCTCCATGGATGGATGGCTCTATTCATGACACTCCAAGCACTGAAATGTGCTCTAAGCCAGCCAGCTGTCACACTGGCTAATACTGAGAGAGCTGTGTTTCTTGGCAAGCAGTGATAACCTACATGCAGCCATGTGACTGCTCACTGTGTATTGAACTGATTCAAGTCTATTTGGTGCATAAGATATGGGAAAACATTAAGAAACTTTTAAGTTTCAAACTGTTATCATTCTGTATTAAGCTGTGGTTTCTCTTCTGACACTGGTCAAAATATGTTTGTATCCGAGTTAGTCCAGCAGTGACACTTGTACATCACCCAGCTCTGTCATTGCTTCTCAGTCTTTGAAAGGCAAGCCTGAATTTAGAGAATCATCAAGTGTATCTTATGTTCCTGAAATAAAGGAAACATGAGATAAACTTGGACCTGTGACTTTTCAATTTCTTTTCCTCTGTTGTCTCAGGTCTTAAAGAAAGGAGAGGGCAAACTTTCCTTTGATTGAGTTTTGCTATAGCAGTTGAGAGTGTTTAAGAAAATCTAACTCCTAGTGAGATAAAAACATCATGTTCACAGACCTTGCAAGGACATAATTACAATTCCTTCCTGCTGCCTTAAAATATGCACACCTTCCACTTCATGGCTGCAAATCAGACACAGAAATGGGCACATTTCAAAGTGAGAGTAGTGGAAAATGCTCTCATTCCATACACTTTGGCTTTCATCCTTACCTGTTGCTTGTCACTGTTGCTGGAAACACTAAAGCCCAGAAGACTGCAGCTTTTTTGCCCTGAAGCTTGAAGCTTAAGCTTATTTTTCTTTCTGAGTTTTACTTTCAATTAAACTTGAGATATGTTTAACACTCCTTTGTTTCCCCCCACTTTTTTATATCAACTTAGATTCTTGAAGACTTCCTAGTTATTCTAAGTGTTTTTAAACAACTATTTCCAAAGAGCCCCACAAACTGAGTGGCAAACCCTTTAGAGTTTCTGCAAAGTTCTCTCCAAGAAGAGAGGGACTTTTATGTTATTTTAACTCATTGGCTCAGCAGTATCTCCCTTGCTGAACAACAAAACAACTTTTTTGAATCTCTTACCCTGAGGCAAGGACAAAAAAAGGTAGTTAGGCTATGGGATTCAGGTGTCACTGTGCCAGCAGAGCTCAGCAGAGCAGATTGTGGCTGATGAAATGCTCCTTTATGCAAGGAGGATTTCAAGCCACATGAAACATTTCTCCTTTTGTTACAAAAGCTTATCAAGTTCCAGAGGCTTTAAAAAGTCCACATGGGAAATTCAATTTATAGAGGCGCTTTAATCAATTATGTTAAAAAAGATTCCAAAACAGTGAAAACCTATCCAAGTGAACAATATCCTGAAGAGAACAATGAAGGAAACTAAGTATCCGTGGAGCTGCTGGGGCAGAGCTGAAGGTCAGGACTCCTTTGCTGTTGTGGCTGTTTACACTATTTACATAATGCAGTCATGAATGCAGTGATCCAGGCATGATTTTTGAATAAATAGCAAAGAAAACTGGGGGCTAATTAAAGATTAGGTGTTTAAAACAGTAAAAGGGATCATTACATTCAAAATCTAGATCATAGTCAATCCATCATAATTGATACTCTGGTCACAGAAAAGTAAATTTTATCAACAATTTATTGTGGTCTCTTCATTGGACTAACAGTACCAGAGAGACAGACTGAGTTCTTCTGTTGAAAAGCCCATAAGCTGTAGGAAACTACATGCAACAAAAGAAAATTTGGACATTAACAATGAATTTAACACCACAAAAACAACCTAAACCCAGTGCAGTAATTTTCTATTAATTGATTAACTGTTAAAATAAATAGATATTTCTGAATTGTTGCTGAATAGAATGAAAATGATTGTCATAGGATTTCATGCCACAATAAGAATTGCAAATGGAGAGAAGATACAGCATTTTATCTTATATGGAGTCCAGAAGAGTATCGATAGGTGTTTAATTCATCTCCAGGAAGATCAATATATATTATGAGAGATGCATAGTTTATCATTCCTCTTGACCAACAGAAGCAATGAAATACACAACAGATAGGTCTAAACATTGAAATACTATTCTTTGAGGGCATAAATATGCCTCCTGAAAAAAAATAAGTCCCCATTTAAAAAATGAAGCATCAGAAGCAACTCCTTTCACTGAAGTGAGTCCATTGTAAGACAATTGTGTCTTTTAAATTGAGAGAGGAAGCTTCATCTAAACAGGTCTTTTGGGTTACCAAAAGAGAGTCCAGATCTACCATGGAGGCCTATGTATATGGTATTTCCCCTAACTAGTATAAAGTTGGACCAAACATCAATCTCTGGTATAAAATGGCCCTTTGGAGTGACATTAATGGAAGTATCCTAGAGCTATTCCCTCCCTAAGTCTCAGAAGAACCATTTGCCCTGCATCAGGTACAGCCTTATCTCCAAAGGCTTATAACTGCATTTGAGCATTTACAAGCATAAAACATGGATTTGTGAAAACCAGTTATCCAGAATTTGTGTGAAATTGTGAAATTGTACTAACCCTTCTGTTCTCTGCTTTTGACCACTGCAAAAAGATTTAAAGAATAAAAAGCAACCAACCAAAAACAGTGAAAAAAATCCTTGTGAGTGCGTTTTGGCTGGGTACTCAATGAGTGTTTTAAAGTCTTTTATGAAGGCTTAGTATCACAAGAGAGCATTAAGCCAAATGGATGTTGTCTTGGAGAGGTCAAGCTGCCACTGAGGCAGCAATGCAAACTGCCATGCAGTGTTTGAATACAGACAGGTTTAGTCAAGGAGAAAAAGGAGTCCATGCCATCTTTCATAGCTGACTTTCTGGTGGTGAGAGAGAAATCCTCTGTAAGGTCTGTAGGGCAGCATGGACTATGGGCCAACAGGAGCACTAGGCTCCTAGGAAAGCTCTCCCAGAGCTGGAAGATGGAAAAGCAGAGCAGTGCTGGGCTGTGGCTGAACCAGCAGTCCAGCTGGAAAGTGAGCTTTCTTAAGCTGTGCTCAGAGCTGCCTTGGCCCATGCAGGTGTCACACGCAATGACACAGTACAGACACAGTATCACAACACCTGTGTCCTGAGCCTTTTGGTTCAGAGTCTCAGAAACAAGCTTTAGCGCCACTTCACTTTATGAAACACATAAATTAGGAGCTGTAACCATTCCAGCTAACTTGGACACAACCTCTTTGATCCACAAGGGACAGAAAGCACCTCCAGGAAACAACTTATTCACACATAAGAGCAGAATGCCCTCTGAAGCTCTGCCTCTGATTCACTTCCTTCCTTCCTCCTCCTCAGCCTGTCTAACAAAGATGCCTAGCTGAGCTGGAATAAATGTGCAACTTGGATTTTAATATCAAATCTGGGGGAAAAGCCTCCATACTGTTTACTTTCAGTCATGGAGGAAGGAAGTGATTCTTCATAATTTTCAAAAAATTCTGGGCTGTTGGCTGAAAGTACACACTGAGCAATGCTGGTCTGCCAGTGCAGCAAGCAAACTGCCCTTAAGTGACTGTTAGGCAGCAGCAACTTCTGTCAGCACCCATTAAAAAAAAATCCTAACGTGCTTGCTATTTAATCAGCAGCCATGCACCTTGTGCTGACTGTATATCACCGATCAACAAATGGATGTTAGTTTTTCCCTGAAGAAAGCAATATAGCGGGACATAAAATTAATACTGAATGTCAGTGCATATGAGTAATAGATTTTAATGGTTTTAGCTCCTTAGAGGGGAAAAAAATCAATTTCTGAGTAAAAAGTTTGATACTTTTACACAAAGCCCATTCCTACCAAAAGTACTCAAACATTTTAATCTAAAATCAAAAACCAGCAATAACTTTTTCACCTCAATTGGCTTATAATCTTTTTTAGACTTTTTTCCTGAATTCTTTCTCATAACTTTGATATAACAAAGACCTAATATCCCTCTGATCAGACGAGCTACAAACAAATTACTGAATAGCAGTGCATAATATCTTATTTCTTCAATGTACCACCTAAATACAAAAGATGCAGGTGTGGGTTTAAGGTTGACTTGAATCAAAAAGCCTACAGATGTGTTGCCAATTTGCAGCTGGAAAAGAAATGGCTTGGCAGATGAGAGTGTGCCCTCGTAGTACATTCTTCCACTGCAGCTTCCCTCCCTTTGTTTTTTGTTTGCATTGCATCTATCCAGTTTAGATCTTTCCTGCTCTCTAGCTCAGGTATTCATAACACACCTATCATCTTCATATCTAAACTCCTCAGATCAGGAACTTTGTCCCACAGGGCATCTAATCCAGCAAAGTCATACAAGTATGAAACTTTTGGATCACTTAATACAGCAAAGGAGTCTGCCAACTCTGACCACAGGCATAAAGGGCATAGCAAAGAAATGTAGGGCAATAGAGGCCTACAAGAGGAACTGAACAGAAATTATAAGGAGGCAAGTGAAATCCACCTCCCAGAAACAAAAGGAAAGAGACACCAGGCCCTGGAGGCCAAAGTGTTTGAAGTGAGAAGGCCAGAGCCAAAGAGCTCTTCTCAGAGATGCTGCCTTGGAAAATCTCTAAAAACCAGGTGTTGAATCTAATCAACAAAGGGCTTTAATAATTAAAGAAAATACTTCAAAATTCTTATTATTTTCCTCACTGAGCATCTGGCAATAGTTGGCAACAAAACTTTCCAAACCCATTTCTGTCCAATTTCTGTTGGAGAAGAACTAAGGGCCAAATGAACTATTCTTATCCTCTTCCTTTCTTTCCCAACTATAAACAAGCATGAAATGTCACCAGGAAAATACATGCATAATTGGCATATTGGATTGATGTAACTCTGTGGTTCCCAGTTATACGTCTGAGAACACAAGTAGCTTATCATCCTGTTAACAGTCAAAAATGCACTGAGGGCTTAGACAAAGACCTTGTAGAGAAAAGACAGAGGACACATTAGCACAGTATAAGATTTTAAAACACAAGATAACAGCCCTCAAACATGATGCAAAATCTGATCAATTGTGATGTCAAAATATGTATCTTTCAAAATAAATTTCTTTTAAGAGCTATGGTTTCATAAAGTCTTTGCAGAACAATGTGACGTGACTTAACAAGCAAGGCTGCTCCATCCCCAGCTTTTATGTAAACAGCAGGTTACAACACACTTTCAAGGAAGCATCTGATCAGATTTCTTCCTATTTGATTACAGAATTTAAATGTGCCATTTCAAGTGCTTTTCTTTTCTCCTGCGAAATTTGCTCAGGAGGGAAGAGGGAATTTTTTTTTAGAGGCTATTTCAGTAGTAACTGGTTTTACAGAACACTCAACCTGTTTTTCCTGAAAAACCTGAGTCCTTCCTCACCTCCTCTTCCTCCCTCAAAATCTTCTGTGTAAAAATAGCTGAATAACAGTTCCATACCTCTACAACACTGAAATAAGTTCAGTGAAACCACCACAACAGAAGGAATGGCTTGCAATGTTCAAGCTTAAAATAGCCAGCAGACTAACTGGTAGCAAAGGAGGACACTTTGCATTTATAGTAACAGAGCTGTCCATCATCTATTACATTAGAACTGATTATTACTCATCCATTAAAGTCAGTATGTAATCTGTTCATTCCTTGCCCCTAGATATCTAAACACATCAGAGTTCTTTCCTGGTAAGACAGAAATGAGCACAGTGATAGTAACAAACCCAGTGACTAATCTAAATTTAATCAAAACCTTCCCCTCAGCTATCAAGGTAGCAGGAAATAACAGAATGAGTCATATGCTTCAGCAGTGAAGGATAGTGACCAGCACTTGTTTTCCTGGAGGAAGTGTCATCATAACATGAGAAAAACTCCACACATACAATTAGTAGCAAATACAGCAAAAACTTAACAGCACTTCTTTTTTAGGTTTTTTTTTGAAGAAATGGTGATCAAAAATACAAATAGATGAATATGCAAATGATAAAAATTGTTTCAAATAGGAGATCCCCTGAATTTTGAATACACTCAGAGATCTGGTTTAACCTGATACTATTCTCAGAATGTGTCTCCTGGAAGCAAAAAAGGAAAGTCAACACTCAGAAGTTGTATTTCTAATGCAGATCTCTATGGATATTTCCTTGGCTTAATGCTGTTCCACCTATAATGAACTAGGTAAAATTCATGCAGAGAAGCAACATGTTTTATTCAGAATGGAAAAATAGGTCACTGGGTGAAGAACTTCTGCAAAAAAGCACCTCTACTTCGAGGTGCACCAATTGATTAAAAAAAAAACACTACTTGACCATGCAAACACTCACCTCCCTGCAAGATCATCTCATCTTGTTTGTGTGGCCTGCATTTTAATAATACCTCTGTAAACTTCCCTCTACTTCAGAGTGCACATACTTTACTATTACATAATCCTTTGACAGTCCATGTATTTAAATTGAGCTTTTCCAAGACACTTCACCACAAAGTCATAGAATCAGGCACATCCATTTGTTTCTGGTAGACGCAAATAATCACTTGTAGAAATACTTTTGACTCCTTCAATATCCATTTTTCTCAGACCTTGACTCAGTTATATTTGTATACATCAGGTCTGCAGTTGATGTGCCAGAAGATCAAATTAAAATAATGCAAGAGAGTCTCAAAACATATTTCATGAACTTCATCAATACGTACATTAATATCAACTTTACTCTATGAAAAACCCACTGAACTATGAAAAGTTGTTCATTGCTGCAGATTTCTTTTCCATCGTCTACGGAAACACTGGGTTAAGTGGGATAAGTAATTTTTCTTCACTTTGAAAGCCATGGTTTATACAGATCTTTCACCTTGGTAAATTACCTAGATTATATCATGTGAATAAAAAGCACATTTTAGGCATTTGCAATATTGTAAAAAATATCAAAAGTTTCTGATAGCTTCCATTTTTAAGATTTTTAAAAAATTATATAATCTATTATATTATATATGAATTCATATATAAAAATATTATATATAATATATATAATATATATATTATATTAGTTTTAGGAAGTACTTATTTATTAAAATTTAGGAATGCTGTGTCAGAGTAAAGTTAATACTAAATTTTATAGAACTTTTTATATATAAAAGTCAATAATAAATTTTATAAATTTAACAGCTCTCAGCCAGTATTCAGTTGGTGCATCTATGACAAATTATAAACATATACTGATACATCAATGTGGATTTCAGCACCACAAAGTCTAGCATGACACATCTACATATTGTCCTTACTTTCCAACCTTTGATCTCTGCAGCAGCTGGCAGTTATGCAAGCTACACACAGCTGAAAAAGTCTGCTAAATCCTCTGGGACATGGATAGTTGAGTACACAGTTAATTCTGCTCAAATCAGAAACTTTCATGTTAAATCTGCCCGTTTTTTTCTGATTCCAGTAACATTTTCCATAGACTTTACCTAGTTTTAGCCAAATGTCCCTGAAAGGATATTTCTGCTGATACCTCTGTACAGAAAGACAACCCTTAATTAGTGGGTAGGTCTGACCCTTTTAGTATGGAGATGACCCCATCTGCTCATTCTACAGGATCACCCTAATATTATCATTAGATACCTGTGTTTTGGTACTGTACTCACCATAGAGAGTTTTGTCTCTCTGTGAGTTGATGAGAAAGACCACAGAAAGAAACGGCCATCCATGTATTTATTAAGGTCAGATAAATTTCAGTAATTACCTTATTTTTTTTAATGTCTAAGAGAATATTATAAAGAATTTGCCCATGCACTGAATCAATTTTTTTCAAAAAAACCCTTATACGCTGAAAATCTCTACAGTGAGGTGCAGGGCTGTTTGTTGCTCATCTGTCCATTGGACTGCGAATGTATTCTGCAAATTTCTGTGCGAGTGGATCCTCAAATATTAGTCCATAGGCACTCCTGCATTCCATGTTGATGTGTTTGATAATTTTTACATGCTTTAGGCCAAAAAGATAAACTTCTTTCCTACTAAGCTACATACTTCCCACGTAGCTCTAAGCAGATGTTACTTTAACCCTGTTTCTGACATAGAAACTAACCAAAACTTCACAGAATCCCTGTGTTTTGCCTTATGGCTAACTTAAAGGCTTGAAATACCAATCTTCATGTAAGCTTTTTCCTGAGCACAGTTCCTTCTTTTTCTTTTGACAGGAATCCTCTTTCCTCTTTCATATCTTCCTTTACCACTCAGTAACACTACAACTCATCTTCTACCCCTGCTAATGCCCACCTGACTATATATCAGACTGAGTCATAAAGGAGATTTCTGCTTTTCTAGCATCTTGTTACAAATTCAAACCCTACCACCCTACTTTATAGCTCATAAACTCACATTTCTTACTCTTCAACTGTATACTGTGTATTAAAATTTGGTATTGCCAAGTGCAATCACTGTTCTGATACCTACATGGTATCTCCAGTGCCTGGAGATAGCTATGTGAAAGGACAGAAATATCTGTGGACATCCTACCAAATAAAAGTCTCTTCAACCTTCATTTTCTTAACATTTTTCTTTCCCTTTTTTCCAGTTCAAAACACTAGTCACAGGAAAGAGAGATGGCAGCAACTTCCAGGGAGGCATTTGATGAAAGAATAATAAAATTGGTGGCTCATTAAGAAAACATGCAGTTCAGAGTCATACAGTAATGTTGTATTTATACCTTCAACAAGGTTTATTATAAGCCAGCTAATCTCTTTTGGCAATTAGACAAAGTAAGTTTTCCAAAGAAAAAATACTTTTTCTTAGTGATCTAATTTTGTGTAGAAGAAGTTAACTGTATTGTGACAGGGAGCCATAACTATTGATAACACAGCACAACAGTGCTGACAATGGTACTTGCAAAGATTCACTGATGTGAAGAAGGCAGATAGAACCTGACTTCATTTATGAAATATGTCTAAAAACAAATTGATTGCTTTTCCTTACATATGTTTTGTCAGAGGGATTATTTTCTATTATTTAAAACACAAAAAAAAAAAAAGTTGCTTGATGGATATAGTTTGAAGATAGGGTTTACAGAGTTCCTAAGACAGCTAATGGACCAATGCTGCACATTGCAGAAAATGCAGAAAATTACAATATAGTTTAGATTAGTGTGATTTGTTCAAACTAGTTAGTGTAATGGATCAATATATTTTCTAAAGGTAGCTAACTTACAATGTCAAAAAATATCAGGCAGACTTATGAGATAAGAAAAATGATTGACAGGGAAGTGATATAACCAGAAAAGATAACATATGGGATATATGCAGTAACTTCTGTGATGTTATGATTTAAACTGAGTTAAATCCATCAGTCATTTGCCCTCCCAGCCACAAAATCCAACATCTCATAAACTGAGAAACAAGAAGAGTTTAATAATCCAGAACCTCTTGGTGATTGACTCAACAAGCCACAATACAATTCACCTGTAAGAAAAGCAGAACAATTTGAAATGGGCTGTTAATTAAAAACTAAGGACCTAAAGGTACGTGCATCAAATTTCACCAGCACTTAGTGTTAAGATAACTCTGAAGTGGTGTTACTTAATTGAAAATGTGGCAACAGAATTTACAAATAAACCTCTGATACTACCACAATGGGAGAGATAACAGAACTTTCCTAAAAAACTGAAAACTGCTGTACGACATGATAAATAGAAACAGAAAAAAAAAAAAAGAAGATAATTGAAAAGGGTATGTTCCTAACTAGTCAAAGAAAGGAGCTAGTGGTTTAGAAACAACCAAATAAAAGTCAGATGTGACATTGCTCAGAAGTACGGCAAAAATTTAAACAATTCACATTCAACTTTTATCTGGCTGATGTCTCCACGTGTATCATCTCTCACTCCTGTAGTTTTGCTGTTTCATTGCAAGTCACATATTCATAGATATGTCCCAGTTGCGGTCTGATTTTGAGAAATTTTTAATAGTCCCAGTACAAACAGCTTAACCAGAGTGTAGCACAGCAAGCAGGACAAAAACAGGCAGGTTGTGTTATTACAGTAAACTCAGAGAATGTAACAGGCAGGCACTCCAACAGATTGCCCAGGGGGGTCAGGGAGTCTCCATCATTAGAGATCTTCAATATCTGTCTGGACATGGCCCTGGGCTACTGGTGCTTGGTGGCCCAGCTTGAGCAGATGGGTTGAACCAGATGACCTACAGAGGTCCCTTCTGACCTCAATCATTCTGTGACTCCATTAAATGAGGGGATACAGTTACACCCCAAAAAAGTTGAAGAAGGTATGTGAAGCTTACTAGTAACAAAGTGATAATCACAAAAGTTTCTGCAAGCCTGAACATGCCTAGTTCATCTCTACCCTACTAAATTTAGAAAGTCTCCTTACGTACATAAAGCTGTGCTGTTGACAGCACATTACTTCTAACTTCTTTAATATATTGTATTTCTCAAGGCTACATGACCATGTTTATGTAGCCTTGTTACCATTTTTCATGGGGCTTGCAGAGCTCTTTCCACTGCCCCCCCATGCCACTTACAGCACTGATTGCACCTCAAGATTTCCCAAGTGATGAGGTCATTTTCAGAGTCAATGTACTCAAATGGTCAATCTGTCTGTTGAGGCAGACTTAGATAAATCAAAAAGACCCAAGGCCAATATCAATAAATTTATGTAAACAAAAAAAAAAACGGTATTAGAGCCTGATAGGTACCTCTCAGGTTAGCTATACATTCCTTCTCATTAAAAACTGAGGAACACTGGGTAGACACTCACCAAGGACAGCATGACAGATGATGGCTCATCACAGTTAGAAAACTAAGAGAAGTGGAAACAACACAGTTCCAGTGTCACAGGAAAAAACTACTACATTACATTACATACTACAGCCATTTTTTCTGCAAGATCTAACTTGATTCAATGTCCTAGTAAAATTCTATACAGTATATGTAAGTATTTATTTAATTACTGGATCTCAGATTGATCCCCAGAAGCAGGACATTACAACATCTTTTTCTTTCCATTAAAAAGTTAGGTAGAGAGTCATCAACTCATTCCCACAGAGACTTCATAGGACACTTCTCATCTTGAGGCCAGGGAAATGTCATAAATTATATCCAGAACCAGACTCAGCACAACTCCCATCTGCTTACCACTCCAAATGGTATTTTTCTTTCATTGTGTATGTTATTACTGTTGCAGTTGTTTTTCTTAGGACTGAAGGGTGGAAATTAAGTTGGTTTAAAATAAGAGAGGATGGTCTGGTATTTAAAATCAGTATTATAACTTTGAAAAAAATAGTTGTCAAAGACAGTTCACAGATATTACATACACTTTCACTGGTTATGATCATTCATCATGTATTTCAAAATAATCAACTGCTAGAGCTTTTGGACATTGTTACTCAATTTTCATCCCTATTTCTCATTCAGAAGATAATTCACCAAACTGAAAACTCACACGTAGGTAGTCAGTATAATATCTTCTTCAGTCATGGTTCATTTAACTGGGGAAGATTCATATCACAAAACCAATCAGTCCAGTGGGCTCAGTTTCAAACCCGAGCACAGCAAGTGACACACCTACGTCACCAAGAACTGGAGTCTTTTCATTGTTGTTTAGTCAGTGTGTTTCAAAGAACACTGCATTTGAAATACAATCTAGCAAATATTGCATAATGACCTTTACTATAAACCAGAGCATTAAGATGGAGTCCTGCAGGTCAGGGAAATCCTTAAGCAAGGAGTATAACAAAGGATGCCATTTTGCCTAATAAGACCAATCAAGGGCAAAGAGGGGGAAAGTCCTCCTGCAACTGAGCATAAAACCTGCAGAAAGGAACTGTTCCTGTGAGGAGGCTCTTCAGACAGCCACAGCAACAAAAGCCAGCTCTCCCATTTCTGGGATGAGTGAGGTAATCACTTGACTGTAAAAGGATAGATTGATTACTTCTTTTTCCTTTCCAAAATAAGGATAGACTGACCAAGTTTTGCAAGAAAAAGAAATGGTGTTAAAGATCCTCAAGACATAAGTAGGCCTGGGCCTTTGGGGGACATAAGAGGAATGTTTAGTTTCTGAATCTAAGGTAGGAGCTATAAAACAAAATGCTACAAATAGACCCTGATGATGCAAGAAATCTGGACTCTGGGGCCACCAGGACATGGACTCGTTGGGTCCAGGAGGAGGGCTGCAAAGATGACCAGAGGACTGGAATATGTCTGCTGTGAAGATTGGCTGAGAGAGCTGGCGTTATTCAGCTTGGAAGTGAGAAGGCCCTGAGGAGACCTGATAACTCCTTCCACTGCCTCAAGGAGCTACAAGAGAGTGGGGCCTTTCTACAAATGCATGCAATGAAAGGAGGAGAGGCTTTTAACTGAAAGAGGATAAATTTATATTAAATAGTAGGAAGAAATCCTTTACTGTGAGGGTAGTGAAACACTGGAATAGGCTGCCCAGAGAAGTTGGGGGTTGCCTATGCCTTGAAGTGTTCAATGTAAGGTTGGATGGGCTTTGAGCAACCTGGTCTAGTGGGTGGAGTCCCAATCCATGGTTGGGGCATTGGAACTAGATGACTTTTAAGTCTGTTTCAACCCCAAACTCTCCATGATTCTGTAATTCTGTGATTATTTGATGCTCAAAATAGCACAAGAGAAGAAATCCCTTATTAATAACAGCTGTCACCCGCCTAGAAATTATGAGGACTTAATATAGACAAAAGCTGCGACAAGTAAGACATATTTGAGCCCACCAGAAAAGACCTACAGTGAGGTGGAATTCCGTGGTGGAATGAACAATAGATTAAAAGAGCCCAGAAATAAAGGAATGACAGGAGGCTGGAAATTGAAAAATTAAACTTAGCCAAGCAGAACAGTGAAAATTTCAGACTTAAGGCAAGGTATCAAGATTTGTGAGCATTGGGCAGAGAAGTTAAGTTTACTCTCAGCTCTGGAGTGACCTAAAGTTCATGGTGGGATAGAAGGGAAAGAAGTCTCCAAGGCATTAGGCAGCTGCTGTTATATTTTCATCCTATGGGACTGTATTTCCAATAGTTCATTCAGTAAATACAATACTGATGATTGTATTTATCGGCACTAAGAAGACTGAGGGATCTTAGAACTTCTGTGGAGCTTAGAACCATATGCAAAATGCAGCTGCAGCCTCTGTAAAAGATTACAGAGAAACAGGAAAGTTGCATTTAGAGGAGTGTCATTGAAAAAAACAGTGGCTCTGTGTTTTTAACCACTACAGCTTGATTTCTGATCACTCAGATGTGTGCAATATGAGAAATCATATGCCTTCTGCTCAGGGCTCGCCCACCTTCCCAAAATCAGATTTGACCCAGACAAAGGAGGCCAAGGGAGTCCACAGAAGGATGAGGGATTGAGAAGCATGGACAATGAGCACCCAAGCACTGGAGCACATTGTCAGTGTCTTCTTGTTTCTTATCAAAATAGATGTACTTAAAGGTGTGGATTGTCTGCTGCAGAAAACAAAATGACCACCCACCCCTGAAGGGGGTCAGACAAGTACAGGGGAATGAATGCTTCCCATGTTTTTCTTAAATGTGTCTCAAATCCACTTTGATGAGACCATTTCCAGGAGGGTGTTGAAGACATTCTGTTTCAGAACTTCTTGCTGAATATCACTTTTCTACACTCTACATGGAAGAAGTTCATCAAACACGCCCAGTAACAACTGGTGAGGCAGTTTTATGATGCAGTTATCTGTCCCCTGGGAGCAGGACTGAAGCCACTGACTCAATTTGCATAAACTACCATGCAGTCTTCAGATGGTAATAAATTAGGGTGACAACCTCCTGCTAAAGGCTGAGTATCCTTATTGCAAACCTCCTGAGTAACACAGAGGGTGTGTAGCTTTTGAGGCGCTAAATCAAACCTGCAACATTTTGCGAAGATAGGTTGTGACATTTTGGATTTTATGTTGTGTCAAAGAAAGAAAAGGCAGCAGCTTTTAGAAAGTGTTTTGGGGTGGGGAAAGTGTCAACCAGTAGGTTAAAAGTCAGCTGAGCATAACACATCATTCTTAATATGCATTCAACAACACACACTGTAATGACTGAGAATGCTGCAAATACTGAATGCAAACTATTGCTAATGTGTTTTGCAGATCCACACCATGGAGCACATTCAGTCATGTTTCAAGTTTCAGCTGACAGATTGACAGATACCAATTGACAGAACACACTGTAGTGGAATCCTTGACATTGGTTTTATCTATCGTAGACTGTAGATGCACGACCTCAGTAGGACGCATTTCCATGTGAAAAATTAGTCATAGGAAGCGGTGCATTACTGTGTTTGAGCAACGCTGATTGTGTGGAAAATTAAGGATGATGGAGGTACAGTTTTCACTGCAGATTCATAAAATGTTCCTTTAAATGCTGCAAGGAGTAATTAAAGAAAAATACTGACACGAACTAATAAGCTGAAATATTTGATTTACATAATCAATTTCTATCTAGAAAATCAATGTGATGAAAGCAGAAAAGTCAAAGGTATGATTATACTTCAGCCCTTAAAAGTATATGATTCATTTTAAATTGCAAAGAAGTCACTCTGAGACATTATCAGGCTTTCCCTGCTGAAACATAATGACAAAAGAAAAGTTCCATAGTGAATTTAAATAGAAATAAGGCAGTCCTTTAAAATTCTTTCCCTTCACTAAAGGTATACAGATACATATATATATATATGCATACTTATGTGTAGATAAATATATATATATTTACATAATTATTTATGCATACCTGAGCAAAAGTCCTAAGAGCAGTGTTTTATGACATGAACTTCACCTTGCTTTAGGTTAGAAAAGTTGTGAAATGCTGATTAAAAGTAACAGTCAGCACATCATAACAGCATAAAGTGTTTAAATATGCCTGCAAGAATTGTTACACAAAATTTTACATGCCATACGGATGCTTGTTCTTTTCCAGATGACTCATATTTATATTTGTTAACAAATTCTCAGAAACAACTGTCACAGGAATGAATCAAAAGACTAACTCAGGAAGGATGATTTTAGAAGAAGAATAAATAGATAGGACATGCGGTTCTCAAGAAAGTTCACATATATTGTGAATATTGTGAAATCAAAGGCTTTTTGGTTTGTAGGAAAATTAACTTCTAAAAATAAAAATTCTGATAGAACTAAATATATCTACATTGCTTTAACAGATATTTCAGCAGATTGAAAATATTAATTACTAGGTAAAATATTTTGAAATTTGAATTAAAGTGCCATTGCATTATCAATAGAACAATATTACTTCCAAAAGAAACTTAGATTTCCTGTTATTTGCCACCTTTAATTAAAAATCATTTGTTGGCTCATACTTGCATAATTTCCTAGACCTCCTGTGACTGCCAGTGTCAGTCTACAGCTACACAAGGGAATCAGTTCATACAACAATGCATACTAATGAAGCATCTCATGCAGCATTTTCTGCCACCACAGGAGAAAATGCATAAATGTTGTTGCCTTAATTGTGCAGATCACTGGGAATTATAACAGGACATTTTTTTGTACTATTAATATATTCTTTAGGATTCAGCTGTACAGTGTACCCCATCAATGTGCTATTTCCTTGATCTAAGTTTAATCCCTTCTCATTGACAGAAAGCCAAAGACTTCTAAGTTGCTTGCTCTCTTTTTTTTCTTTTCCTTTCTTTTTTCCTTTTCCTCCTCTTTTTTCTTTTCAGAGAACAATTTAGCATACTGTATCTTTCAGTTAAGGGGCAATTATAAAGGCTGTTTTGAAGAAATGAGTTTCCTTGAATCATCCTGAAGGAAATGAAGAAGATACATAGCTAGACACCTTGAGCAGTCTGTAAAAGATCTTAACAATTAATTTACTGTCTGACAAAGAGATGATTCACTTACTGCAACTCTATTTCTTATTTCTCTATGCACTTTCACGTCTGGCAGTTTCATATGATAAGGTGGCATCTTATTTGTTATATAGTGAGTATTAAGTATCACCAAAAAATCCCCAAGCACCTATCAACAAATGTTTCAGCTAAATGACCTTTTCCAGATTTCCAGATGCAGCATGTTCTCACTCAGGTGCTGGTTATAAAGCAGTTTAAGGAGATGGTAATTAATTTTATGAAAACTTTGAAAAAAGAAAACATAGCCGTTCATGCAGTTTCTTGGAAAAATACCTGATGTTCTAAAGTGTGTGCAAGGCAAGAGACAACAGAAACATGTCTCTAGCAGCAACTGGATGTTCAAAGAAGAAAAAGAAACTTAGTTCTTAAAGCTAATGTTTTGACAGATCCATTCCTCACGGTAGTCTTAGTTGAGACACAATAGTTCCTACTCCTAAAGTAGCAGAGCTGGGGTGACTGAAGTGTGGACAGCAGACCAAAATCAGCCCACAAAGCATTTTCCCAGATGTTTTCTGCGAATGCTGCTGGCCAACAAATCAGATCACACTATCAGCTGACCACCCCAGAGATGAAGCTCATGAATAATAACTCCAGACAGACTTTAACTCACGTCTATTGGAAAACAAGAGCACTCTTCCTTCTGCTTCTGTGAGGCTGTCTGAAAGGCCCTCTGTAAAGCAAAAGGGCATGGTGATCAGACAGAAACAAAGCTGGCCCAAACCTCAGCTCCTATCTTTGTTGCTGCTCAACACAGAAGAGGAGACCTGGCTGAGAAAGACAATCTTAGTTTTCCTCCTGCTCAAAACCTGAAGTAGGAGAGGGGAGGAAATGCAGGTTTCTCCATACAGCTTCTGCCTATCTGCACTCAATAGATTAGACTTAGCCTTTACAAACACAAGGGACAGCCTTGTAATGTTAAGGGACGTTAACAGTGGTCAGCCTCCTCCAGCCACCCTGGCTCAAAACCCCTCCAGTGTCCCAGAAACCAGGGGTCTTGCTGGGCTAAAGATTGTGGCTTCTGCTGTCCCTCTCTGCAGGTTCAGCCAGGAGTGAAGCTGAGCACACAATCTGGAGAGAAGACACAGACACAGCTGGTCACACAGAGAGCCATAGACAAAGCACAGCCTCCAGGAGCCCCCCCATTTAGGACTCACACCAGTCACAGGCACACAGGGACACGTCCCCTCCTCCTCTTGGACAGGCAGAGACAGAAGCTCACAAGTGCAGCACACACCCCACACTCCCTGGGCTCACAAGCACACACACACTGGCAGATCCCCTGAGCACCAGCCTGGTCCTTCTACCTGCCTGTCGCCCTGCTTTTTGCAGGGTTCCATGATTGCAACTTTGTAGCAGTAGTTTCCCATGCTTTTTCTGTAAACATAGTCCTTGTTTCTCTTAACTGGACAGGATTGTTTTGCACTTGTAAAATTGTTTTTCATTCCTTTCCCCTGGGGTGGAGAAAGATGATTGACCATGTCTTTGTCCTGTAAACTTTCAGAGGTGTTAACCCCTCTCACCAGTCCTTGATTGTCTTTGGTAACATACAAAAATAAGAGAATAAAGAAGGGCTGGGCCTTTTGGTTAGTCCTGCCTGGAAATTCAACTGCTGCTCTGAAACCTGCATGTTTCCTCTGTTGCCAACTGTGCAACAGCCTGCCCAAAAGCCCTGTCCAGATCCTGGGCCCCTTTACTCATCCCATGGGTCCCTGACTCATGGGTTGGTCCCTGGGTGCTCACCCCACACACACAGAACCCACGCTTTTGTCCCATGGGCATCCCACAGTGGTAGGTTCCCCCAGATACCAGCACAGACCCTCTACCTACCTGGTATCTTTGCCCAGATTCCAGGCCCCTCAACTCTCCAGCTGGTCCAGCTTGGGGTTTATGGGGAAATATACACCTCGACACACTGACTGGGGCAGGTACAGACACCCCAGGACACAACACTCAGAACAAAGGCCGTGGTCTTCAGTTCTGATCCAGCCACTGGCACTGAGCTGTGGTGTATACAATACTCACCTCTCTCATGCCTGTACCCCAATATCTGCTTTTCAGGACACACACCATCCCCACCCCAGTGGGTAAAATTTGAAATCCCCATTGGTTACAGTACCTAATGATGAGACTACACTGGCCCCAGTAGCTGACTTTTTCTTTCAATCCCTTTTTATCCATTGAAAAAATCCTTAACCAGATCCTTAAAGGAGTGTACACTCTCTTTCTGTATACCTTTGCACAAACCAAGCGTGCTGTTTTTTTCTGCTCAAAACAGAAAAGATATCCCCTGAGCCTCCTTTTCTGCAGGCTAGCCACCTAGCTGGGGCTCCCTCAGTCACTCCTCATAAGCCTTGTGCTCCAAACCCTCACCAGCTTCATTGCCCTTCTCAGGACTCACCCCAGCACCTCACTGTCCTTGCAGGGAGCTGAACTGGACACAGGACTCAAGCGGAGCATCACCAGTGACCAGTAGAGAGGGGCAATCACTTCCCTGATCTTGCTGGCCACACTATTGCTGATGCAGGCCAGGATGCCATTGGCTTTCCTGCCCACCTGGGCACACTCTGGCTCACGTTCACCTGGCTGTCCACCAGCACCCCCAGGTCCTTTTCCACTGGGCAGCTTTTCAGCTGGCCATAGCAGTGACCAGAAATGCCAAATAACAGTAGTACAGCAATAAGTAGAAGGTGCAGAGAACA
Organism: Drymodes brunneopygia; assembly: GCA_013400955.1. Lineage (NCBI taxonomy): Eukaryota > Metazoa > Chordata > Aves > Passeriformes > Petroicidae > Drymodes > Drymodes brunneopygia. Next base: position 198,217 of record VZTZ01022483.1, on the reverse strand, counting down.
GCAACAAGTAGAAGGTGCAGAGGCCTTAAGAACACAAAAATAATGGTTCGCATAACTTTATACAGAAACTGAAATAATGAGTATCTTGCTGCTGATAGCTTTTGAGTCATATTGTTTATGTACTACATTTTCTTATACCACAGAATTACAAGGCAGTTCTTGTCTATTTTCCAGCTGTTCTCTCTCTTGACAGGAGAGCTTTTTCAGTGAGACACTCATAGATGAACAGTATCAAGCTTTTAGCTATTTAGAGGAAAGGTATAATTAACAATGAAATAAGTTCCATGTCCTCTCCTGCCAACATCGCCAGGAAATTGAAGAATTATTGCCTTCTTGATTTGAGGCATACACCTAATTTCAAAGTTTTATTTCTCAGTGCCTTTGATCAGCTCATCCTTGTAAAAATATATCCCATTTTAAAAAGTCTCTCTGTGGGCTTGAGTGTTTTACTTTTTTCATACTAATTGCCCAGTGAATATAAAGGGCAATAAGAAGACTAAAGCTAAAGAGCAAAAAACTGTGACAACAAAAATAGCACATAAACCATCTGCAGAACCACAAAGTACAGCTAATTTATGCTATGGTGTTGAAAGTCAGAACAAGGCTCAAATGTACTTGCCTAAACTTTTTCTCCTACACAGATTAATAGAGAACAATCAATCCAGTATACTGCTCTTTCAGTAGGCTTAATGTACAGTGAATGAATAGTAATTAAACTTTAACTTTCTAAATTGTCATTGTGCTATGATCTCACTTTTTTGCTACCACCTATAAATTACATTATAATGAATTATTAAAAGGATAAAGGAGGCAGAATTGAGATTGGAATATCAAAGTTTGACAGAAGCAAACAAGGAGGGCTCTGCTTTCAAAGACGTTTTTATCTTACAAGTGCAGTAAAGAAGAGCACATGATGTTTTGCTGGGAGCAGAGAACAAAGTTATACATGACTAAAATATTTCAAATGTATGCTAACAAGACAGATCCCCTTCTGGACTGCACAGCAGAACCAGATCAAGGACTTCAGATATCATGTCATGAGCTACTATACAAAAATCTCAGAGCCAGCTTTAGTCATTACTGTACTACTAGACTTACATCCCACCCTTAGCAACCTAGACCAGATAAATAACACATTTGAAAGCTCCCCATACTTTGCCATGCTCAACATCTCATAGGCTCCTTTGCCTACACTTATTTATATGCAATTTTACTTAACAGATTTTAATGTTCAAGTTCGTTTTCCAGTTTCCTCACACACTCTTTATATTCAGTAGGAAAGGCAAGCTTCTACAGAATAATTTGGAAGAAGAGCCTAAACAGAAGAGGTCCAGATTTCCTTTGAGCAGATTAACTAACTCTGCTGACCAGGGAGAGGCCAGTGAGAAAAGTACTAGATTAAGTATTAAAATTGGACAGTCCAAGCCAGTCTGGCCTAAAACACCCATACACTTTTTATTATTTTTGAAATAATAAAAAGCAAATTCCACTTTCAGTCTGTCTGCTCACAGAGACAGTTTTGCTCTGTGAAGGAAGCAATTGGCTTTGAATCATAACGACATAACCTTGTCTCTAACAGGGCGGGGCCAGCAGCTGGCATTTCTCCTTCAGCTGCCCAGGAGAATTTATCCAGCAGCTGATTGACCAAGGCTTGCCATCTGATATCAAAATATTTGGACAGACAGAGCTGATTGAAATTGAATGCAGGCCACCAAAGTATGGCAAGTTTTGTGTGAATAGTCCTTGAGGAAGTGATGTGTGAGAGTGTGTGTGTGTTTATAGCAAAGATGGTAGCAGTAGAACTGAATGTTAAAACCATACCAAAAGACGAGGTGCTAACCTCCTAGAGAGGAAACCAAGAGCTCTGTCAAGAGAGAGAAGAGCTTGCTTAGACTGGAGACATCAGAAGAAATATACCACCTTCCTTTATCTCCTCTGTTTGACTCCATGATGTACAATTTGCTGCTGCAGAGGGTCACCAATGCGAAAAGTCTAAGTAGGCTCAAAACTAAAAGGACAACATCATGGGGAAAAAAAATAATCACCAAGAGCTATTAAATGCAAAGACACCCCTCAATCCATAAGCCCATCTGTCACGAACAACTGGAAGTTGGAAGAATATTCTGAAAAATTCCAAATGCTGACTTTCTTCATGTACTTTTCCTCAGGCTACTGTTAGTTAGCAGATACTCACACAGACACAGTAAGGATATTTTTTGTCTTTCTTGCCATAGTCATAAATACTCTTACCAGATTGGGGGGTAAGACCTGGTCTTACCTGGTACCCTGACTTCCTAGAAAATCTGTCACTGACTCTCTCTAGAGTGAACCCAGATAAGCATGGTGGAAAAACATGAATGAAAGAAAAGTCTCACTTGATTGAGGTATTCCCAAGAGAAGATGAAAAGTTTGTTTCCTCTCATAAGAAGTGTTGGAAGAATGAAAAATCCAGCAAACAGGTCATCAGAAAGAGATTTAATCTGTATCTCTTACAGATTGCTCACTTTTTATAATATTAGTGGAGATAAAAACCTCTGGATTCAGGAGCAGTTACCTAACTGCTCGGTTTCCTGTTGTCACATTCTTCACCTGGTCATCCAAAGTGTTTCAAGAAGTAAAAGCTGAGACATTCCAAAGAACTGTCAAAATGCCCAAGGGATTCCTTTATTTGTTAACCTTCAGCTATTCTAGACGTTCTTAAAAAGTAGCACAACAAAACATATGCTAATCCTTTCATCCTTGTCTATTGAGCAAACATTCTACTATACACATGTTTTAGACTTCCAAAGCAAGGATGAATGGCTGAATCAGGATTCAAGCAGACACACTTCCTTATAAATTGGAGTTTTACATAAACTCTGAGATTTAGAGAAGAGGGGCACCATTGCTAGAACAAATTCAATTCTATTGTGTAACACAGGCCACAGATATTAAATCCTGCTTTGAATCCAAATAACTGTGGATGAGTCAGTGCATATCAAAAGATTTTAGCAAGTAAAGAATTTAAAAAGAAATGGGGCCAAAATACTAAGCTTCCCCAAGCTGCTGAGAAATGACAGTTCTTAGAGACACAGAAGACAATATATCTCAACAAAATAGTCTAGAACATTAGAGAAACCCAAACTGGGGAGTTGTAAAGATAATTCAGTATAATGTGTTTAATCAGACAGAAAGCAGTAAAGTACACTAACTATGAGAGACCTAGATATTTCAGTTTAAATTATAAACGTAAATTGGAAATGTTAGTTTCCTTCCAAAGGCAACCAGAATACCCAAAGCATCTGGCTGCTTTAAATAATGCATGAAGAGGGAAAAAATTATTTTAAGTTCCTTAGAAAAAAAACAAGCAGAATTTTTGTTAGAACTGTAAATTTACATTCTCATTTCAAAAAAATAAAAATGCCTTGAGAGACATACAACATTCTTAGACTGAAGAATACATATTAAATTAAACAATTAATTTTGGTTTTATTAAGAAATTATTGATATAACATTTAACTAAGACAAAATATGAACCCCTGTTCATCAAAGCATTAAGAGACTTAAACGCCGATATTATGACATAATTTTTACTTTTAATCAAGATTCATTTTAATAAAAGCCTGATATCACAAGTATGTTCTTATGCATTCTGAGTAGTCCTATCTGCTTCAATAAGAATACTCATGAAGAATAAAAACAAGTAGTTATGTAAGTCTCTCTGTAGGATTAGATTTTAATACATATGGGAAAAATAATTTAACTATTAGCCTCTGGGTGAGAAGAACCTGAAAGGCACAGATCCCAAAAGAGGCCTGAATCTTTTAATTGGGAATAAATTAGATTACTATGTAATATGGCAGGGAAACAAAAAGGCAATGCAATTCTGATTGAGGCATCACATCACAGAAATAAGGAGAAAATAATCCTCTCTGGTTTAGTCAGATAAGAAAAATAGTAGCTATAACTAGGAAAAAAAGCGCCATATAATTATGTTATTGAAAATTAAAACATTGAATTATTATTAGAAAAAATATCAAGATAAAGGGAAATATTATGCTGTGGCATAATAGATGGGAGGAAAGAATAAAAAAAGCAGAGCAGCGCATAGGAATTCTAAATGCCATCAGACATAATGTTAGAAAAGGTACTCCCAGGACAAACCTTCATTGGCTAGAAGACAAGGTACATAGCTTCCTTTTCATATTTTAATCACTTGTCATTCCATGAGCTTCCTAGCTCTGTGAATAGCACTAGAGACTCTGTGCCAGATTTGGATGCAGTGGCTCACACAAGACGTAGACAACACTTTGTGTGAGTTTATTCCCTCTCTGCGGGCAAAGCACCAAACACATCCCATGGCTGAGTCTAACTGTGCTGAATTATGTCATAACTAAATAACTATAATTACTTACATTAACCATAATTTACTGTAATTACTTAAATGATCACAGTAAGCTTGTGTCTCAAATTAGCAACTTTTTCCCCCATTCAAAGACAGATGTCCTTTGCAGCAACTGTAGGTGATTTGGATTTGTTTTGGTTTTGGTTTTTTTTCCCATTTGTTACAACCTGTCTTCCCTTGACAATTTAATTGAGGAACGGTTACCTGCCCCTCAGAGAACTTACCTCACTCAAGAATTTTGAATCCAGCTGAGAATTTAACAGACATGGACTTACAGCTCCTGTGAGACTGTAACAGCTCAAAAGACTCAGTTTTGCAACACTTTCTGTTACACAAATGTGGGATTTAGCTTTTTATTACTTCAACAAATAGAACAATTCCAACCAAAACTTTCTATGAGCTGTGACATCAATTTTAATGTTTAAAACTATGAAATACTCTATAAGCACTGAGAAAGCTTTAAGAGAGTTTCTAAGACCAAATAGACTTTACGTTTTGTATCCACATCCACCTTGACCCTTTCCACTTAGAAGTTGCTGATGGAATGTTCTATGGAATTACCTGGGCGAGAAAAAAATAATAAGACCAAAGAATCTGGTCCACCACTAGTATCAGAGGCAACTAGTTTATCCTCAATGTAAAAAAGTGTAATGGTCTAGGAAACCATCTGATTTGACTGCAAAAGTAAGAAAACTAGAGGAGGTAGTGGAGGTAAAAGAATAGACCACTGCCAAAATTTTAAAAAAATAAAATAAAACAGGTGAGCCTGGTAGAAGAGAAACTGGGAGCTTAATGAAAAGAAGATCATGACTCCTTAGTTAATAATTTTATGAGCAGGAAGATGTTAGGCAAGAAAGCTGACTATACAAATGCAAGGCTGAAGGAAAAGGAAACACTCTCAGCAGAAGTGGTTAAGTACACAGACTGTGAAGCCCAGAGCATGGTATCCTACGTGCCAGCCTAACCAACTTTCAGCAAGTGGTGGGCCATGTTGGCCCAGGACCTGTCACATTTACATGAACCAGTATAAACATTTCTGCTCTTTGAAGGGGTGGGAACCAGAGTGTTGCAGGAATGAGAAAGTGAGAAACTGTGTTTTCGACTTCTCATGCCAGGTAATTAGTCCTACAAAGAGAGATTTCATTTGGAAAGTCTGTTGCCTTCAGACCTGTGATTGTGTGGAGGAGAAAAGGCATATTCCTCTGGGTACCCCAAAGAATCGGCCAAAAGGAAAAACCATGGCACACAACAATGGCATTCTCGAGGGGACCAAGGCAAGACATTTGAGAGGGCTGGGCACAGCAGTGCTGGAAAGAGAGCAGGCTCAGGAGCCGTTCTCCTTTGGCTCTGTACCATTTAGCAAAGCTTTTTTAACACTATATTTTTCCTGCTCTTTTTTTTTTTTTATTTCTTGCTTAATAAACTAGATCAATTGGTTAGATCACCCAGAGAGCACCACATAGAGCAGATACTGTGAGTAGAAGCATTGCAGATAAGATTTAGAAGAGCTTTAAAATTATACAACTTCATATCACCTGCAGTGAATTTCTATAGCACTACACTAAATAAAAGGACACAGCTAATAGAATCCTCTGCATTGTGAACACAGCAAGCTTCTTTTAACTCTCTACAAGAGCCAGATTAATCTGCCTACCAAGCTGAGAAGAGACATTGTCTTCAGCAGTCCTTGGATCGGGAATATTCTCTCTGTGCTCAGTAATGTCAGTGTCTGTGTGAAGGTAGAGCAAGAGAAGTACAACTGTACTTTAGAAGAAAAAGCAACTTAACTTTTTTTTCTGTTTCATGGGAACATGAACTGCCTCTAGCCCCAGGAAACATGCAAACTAGATCCTACAGTTTAGCATGCAAACTCCCATTCCATTCCCAAACCCTCCCAAAAAAATGAACCTATGCTAGTCATTTCCCCAGATGCAGTAATAATTTTTAATAACAAGGTGATTGTTGCTACAATATCAAACATAAAGAAGCAGAAATACTGCTTTTTCTACTGTTTAAAAAATAAAAGGCAGCTTAATAAAGTGAGTCCCCCTATTCTTTATGGTTCATGACTTGTGTTTCTTCTGCTTGTCAGCTCTTTTCAAAGTCTGCTTATTCTATGAAAATAGCTTGTGAGGCAGTCTTAAGGAAAGTCTCTAAGGATTAGAGAGAAATGTTAGTGGATATATGAACAAACCGACATCTACAAGCAGGAGGTTTAAACCTGCTTGGCAGTAATAGATCCTAACACATAAGCCTGTTCTTTTTTTAATTAAAAAAGGGTTTTGCTTGCTCAGGCTGGAGCTCTCTCTTAGAAGCTGCCAAAGCCCACAGACTGATAGATGCAGGCTTGCTGCACTCTACGTGCCCATCTCCAGCCAACAGCGAGGTTCAGCAGTCATTCCCAGTATGCATAAAAGTGTCTTATGCAGCAAACAGATAGAGATCTATCCATATTCACACAAATCACACAGATCAATGCAGGCAGGGAACACTCACACAACACTCACACAAACAGGCAGCCTGAACCCTGTTCCTCTTCTCCAGCTGATCAAGGCTGAAGGCTGTCAGTAGAACACCACAGGTGACCATACATGCAGTTATAAATATGCACATCTGTTATATGTGTGTGTGCAATATTGATCCCCCCAGTAGCTGGCCAAGAAACTCAAGCTATCCAGTAGCTGGTCCCTGACCCTCTGGTCTCCCCAGCTGTGGACACACAAACCTGTGAGTCCTTGGAGGTTCATGGTCTCACTCCAGCTGGTGGCACTAAGATCTCATTTCCTACCCAGTGGCCAGTCCAGTTTTAAATTCATTCATGTTCACATACACACACACACTCAGGATGGAGAGTTCATTCACACAGACAGTAAAAATAGGGCTTCATAAGAAAACATGGCAAACTGTGCTAATTAAGCACAAGGTTCTGTCAGACAGCTCTATTGCAAATTGAATGCACTCAGTGGGGTCCTTTAAACCCTTCTATTTTCTAATCCTGATATAAATTCCCCTTGTGCAGGTGACATATATTCAATTTTTTTTTTTAAATCCTGAAGCCTAACACAATATAGTAATCAGCAAGTTGAAAAAACAAAAGGTTTTGATTTGTCTACACACAAATAATTAAATTAATGTTACCAGTCCTTCTGAGATGGATGAGACAGTGGCTCCAAAGCATGTATTAAAATATCTAATGCATAGAGGCAAGCAATTTCCCCACTGAGGGCTAAGTACAAATGCTTTACCCCACAACCATGAGGTTTAAATATATGCATTAGTCACAGAGAAATTGGCAGAGAACCTGTCTGTAGTAGATCATAATCTTCCCACCTTTTTCTAGAATTCATCTTGAAAATCTGGAATAATCATTAAGCATTCTCTTATGAACATCATGTAAACTAATCTAAACTACACTAAAAACTAAACTAAACTGAACTAAACAGTTTAGTAAAACTAAACTGAACCCAATGAGTAACTGATTGTTTTGCCTAGAGCTACTTCTTTACATGCAAATGGTGGAATGGACAAGAACAGGATTTTCTCCCAGAAAGATTATGCTGGCCTTCCCAAATACAACTTGATTTGCCTTAAAACACAAGGCTAGTCTGAATCTGCAGGCAGGCAATAAAGACTACTGCAGTGTGGTTTGAGTGAATTCACTGCCTAGGAGTTCTGCTTTTCAATTGATTTCTCAGTAAAGCTGCTGGATTTTGATGTAAGATTTTTGCTTTAATCTTTGAGACTCTAAGTGATTACCTTCAAGTGATGATATGAAAGATAGCTGACAGCCAGAGCAGAGGGTAACAAAAGGTCTTTATCTGGATCCCCTTTGCTGTAATCAGGATTTTCTCTGGCAAACAGCCTTGGTTTTTTGAACCCGTTCACCTTTAATCTCAGCACACAGATTTGTTACTGCTTTCAGACATGTAGCAGAGCCCACCATTTCTCAGGCTATTTCTCCAGAGGAGATTGCAGTGATTAACTTCATAGCCCCTGTCTTTCTCTCTCCTTAACCCATGAGATTGAATACATTAGACAGATAATAACCTAACTTCATGCTGCAAAGCAACCAGGCAGAGAAGGATTTCATAGCCACAGCCTGCTGAACCATTCATGCTGGATACTCAAGAAAATGAGGCCATTTAGGTTTGAATGGAAAGTGAGAGATGCACCATGAGTAGAAATTAATAGTGATCAGTCTCTAGTTTTCTTTTTCCTTTTCTTTTTCTTTTCCGAAAAAATTATTTTTCTGAGCATGTGTCATAATGCAGAGTATTAAAGAGGCCCCTGCTAGGAAGCCATTCTTCAAGTCCATCAAACAAAATTCATCAAATCCATACTAGGCTCTTGATCCTGAATAGCTTACAATTCCAAAAGATCTTTCATAATCTACTATAGGGAAGAAAAAGCAATAATAGAGAATATGATTTTTTTATTTACTAAAAGCTAACGTTAAGAAAAATAATTTCATAACAGAATTTCAAGTTTAAATCCCAACAATTCACATACAATTCTCAAATATAAGCTTAACAAATGCTGCATTGCTAATATGTACAGTAAATGTTAAAATATCTCTTTATTTTGATGTGAAAAAGGCAAGTCTCTTGAGCATTATCAAAGCAATGCCACTTCGCAAATATTAAATAAGTTCTCATTTCTGTTTTAAATTTTTACAGCTTCAATTTCAACAAATTTAAATTTATCTCATTGAAAGATTTGCAAAATACTTTTTTCAGCACAACTCTGACCATAATATGAAAGGGAAAAATGCACATTTGTATAGGTAAGAGTAGGTGTGTATGAATATATGCATATATACAGATACATAGAGAGATAGTTATAAAATACAGACTTCTCTCTGTGTGTATAGATGTATACACACACCTATATGGACTTACATATTTCTATGTGTGTGTATGCACACAAGGTTCTCTGTGCTTCATACAATTTATCATTTCATCTTCCCTTATGGAAAGAATCTATCAAGAATTCCATAAAGCTTAGTTATTAGCAAACATCTTGAAGTTAAAAGTGAACCCTTAACCATCAAAACAATAAAACTCTAATTTTTTCCCAGAAAAAAAAATGCTAAATCACTTTCATTGCCACAAAGGAAGTGTTAATATACTGTAGTTTTCTACAAATTTGCAATATAACAGTACATAGCACTGCCATTTACATAGGCACCTAACAGAACTTATCTGGAGCATTCATTGTTTTAATATTCTTTTCCAGATATTGTGAGTAGATGATGACATCCATGGAGGAGCTGCATTCTTTGCTAGACCAAAGCTGATCGCTTCTAGCAATGTACACCATGGCCCTGTAGCTCCAGAAAAGAAGGCATAAGGGAATACAGCTTTTATTTCAGCCCAGCAAATCTGCCAACATTTCATTCTACAGACATCTTAATCAGAGAAAATCATAGAGTTCCTTCCTGGCATCCTCAGCCACTCTTTTTATTCTTTTCCAATTCTTAAGACATCTTGTTCACATAAGTTCAGAAAAGCCTTTAGAGACCTTTGATACTCCTAGAATTACAGCTTGAGAATCATTGCTTCCAACCATGGTTCTTTCCTTGGCACTCTGCTCACATAATGTTCTGAAGTGCACAGTGTCATTTGGAGGCTAGAGCACAAAACCGAGTGACAAAAAGCACTAGAAGAAAAAAGAGGAGATGTGATTTGAGGTGGGAGGTTGAAGTAAGAGGAACAGACAGATAGATTACAAGAGCCCTGATGTTTTTTCCTGTACATCAGCAAGCCTTCAACAGTAGGAGAGGAAATATTTTCTGTTCAGATGGACTATTGCCTAATAGCTAAGGCAATTTGTGGGAGATGCAAATATGATTCCCATCAAATGGAGGAGGGATTTTCAGGTTAACTGTGAATGCTCTCACACCATTAACATTTCCTGGTTCTGTTCTGCAACATTTTAAAAAGGGAAACATAAAGTTAAGTGCCTGGAATCTACTCCTCTTTAGCAAGTGGTAGGCATCATTGTGAAAATCAAGAATAAGACATTTTGGGACATTTTTGAAATTTAGGCACTGGCCAAAAGAACATGCCCTTTCATATCAGGCAGAAGATAAATGGATTAGAAACTTGCACTTCAATGCTGAAATTTCACTGCACCTTTAGCATAAAGGATTGAGGTTTTTCATTGCTTCTCAACATTTTTGACTCTCCCAACATGAGCAAATCACAACATTCATCAGAACTCTTCAATAAAATGCACAGCTTCAGGACAGGGCACCAGTACAGAGAAAAGCTAACCACAGTGTCAACAAGTTCAGGTGGTGATTAAGTTGTTGCCTTTCAGGGGTATCACAAACAACTCAACAACCACTGAAACTACCTCACGTTTCTTCACAGCACTGCAATCATCACATGGCAACCCACCTGCTCTGTGGCAGCTGACTGGTGTTTTGCCCTTCTGCTGCCATGACAGTGCTGGCATTAAAATGTAATCAATACAATTCCGTGTGTGATCCTGACCTAGCTTCAGAAAGACATATAATTGGATTATCTATTGAATTGTAACCTCACAACAACTGCAGATGGGGCTTTTTTGTATCTTACTCAGTCAAGGACAGGTGAAGTATGAGAACATGTTATTGAAAACAGGAAATTCTATTAATAAATCTACATTTAATATATTTCAGTATGACCCAAATCTCCTCAAGTCTGGAATCTTAAGATTAGCAGAGTAACTTTGAGAACATGAATAAAGGAAAGTATATATGGAGAGAATCCAGTCTAGGAATAGTCTTCTTTTCCTTCTCTCCCATCCCTACCTCCAGGGATCTGAGTTTTTTTCTCCACACATCCCACAAAGGACTGAAGAGCTCATTAATTATCAGATAACGAAATGCAGTCATTTAGCCTATGGCATATAAACAAAAATTCCTAATTATGTCAGCACTATAGGTTTCAAACTGACTTCTGTGTCTGTGTTGCAGTAGTAGCACAAAGCATCAGAAGCATTTACCTGAATTTTACCCTACAATCATGTCAGTCAAATGATTTCTGAATTGTTCCTGGATCCTTTGCTAGGTACAATATCTAAAGTGAGGCCAGTGAGTAAAACCTTGCACCATTATTCAGCATTGTTATCCTTATGTAGGGCTGGGGCAAAACAGAGATATACTCTCTTTGGAAGGGCAACAGGAACTTCTATGCTATTCCATAGGGACACTGATCTTAATAGTCATGAACTAATTACATAGGACTTTTCCTGAGTGCTTTAATTAACACATTTCCAACGAGGAGAAAGGCAATAGCCATGGAACAACTACAAATATTTAAAAAGAAAAGCCACAATCAAAGCATTAACCTTCCCAAACTCAAGCAGCAGAGCCAAAAAAAAAAGGTTTAGAGTCCTTGGTCTGAAGAGAAAGAAGTAGAGAAGTGACGAGAGGTTTTTCATAGACCAGAAGTTGACAGCTAAATGCAAAACAACTTCCCTCTCTTCTGCATCTTTGTTTCCTTCTGAAAAAGCTTCTTAGAGGTGTTGGCTACTCAATGAGTTGTACAGGTGTACTGAGTCTGCCTGAGATGGAGTTCATTTTCCCACAGCAGCCCTCGCAGTGCTGTGCTCTGCATTAGTAGCCAGAAGGGTGTTGATAACACATCAGTGTTTTGGCTACTGCTGAGTAGGGCTGGCACAGCCTCAGCACTGTCTCTCCAACATTCCACCCTCACCAGCAGGCTGGGGGTGGGCAAGATCTTGGAAGGGGACACAGGGCAGCCGACCCAAACTGAACAAAGGATATTCCATGAATACGATGTCTGCTCAGCTACAGAAACCAAGAGAAAAGAGGAGCAGGAAGCAGGGGGCATTCATTATTTGTTATTCATTTGTTATTTAAGATGTTTGCCCACTGGAGTAACCACTACATGCCAAAGCCCTGCTTCCTGGGAAGCGACCATCACCTGCCAATGGGAAGTAGGGAATAAAATCTTTTGGGCTTGTTGTGCTTGCATGGGCATGACCTTTGCTTTCGCTTTGGTAAACTGCCTTTATCTTAACCCACAAGGTTTGTTCAATCTTATTTTCTTCTCCTGTCCAGCCGAGGAGAGGAATGACAGAATGCCTTGGTGGGTGCCTGGTGTCCAGTCAAGGTCAACTCACCACAACAGAGAAGCTCAGACACCTGTTTGGGGACTGTCTTTGAGTTGTACCACAGACACCTCATCCAGCATCTTTTCATTTCAAATAAGACATGGAGTTGAAGAGAAGAAGAAAGGGGATTGTGTTTTTCTTTAAGCTTCACACTGTGACTCATTAGAACACAGTTAGACATTGTCACAGCCCCCATGCTGACAAGCCTCAATATCCCAGCACATCACAAAGAGAGAACGAATTGTTTAGGCTTGATTTAACTACTACTTTATCCCATAGCCAGCTTTGGTTTTCTATATTTATCCTGTTTTAAAGCAAAGAGCAGTTAATATCCCAGTGTACATTTTATTGCTGGGTTATGGTAGGAGTCTGTCAATGAATAACCATAGCTTTTGGAATATGCCAGGAAGTATTGCTGTGAAATAGTGATGCAGGCAATTGGACAAGAAATGCAACAAAAGAGTGAAATTCCAGGATGACAATCAAATCCACTCTGTTATTATGTTGTTTATACCAAAGCCCATGGCTCTGCTATTGTTAAGGGTCTTGTCAGATTTTCCATTATATGTTCTTATTTTCAGGGATTTGTTTGTCACAGTGACTCACTCCAGGCAGAGTGAAAACATTAGGAGACTAAAATTTGGCCAAAGGCAAAGAGCATTGTTTACAGCTGATAGAGTCACAGTTGGACCAACTCTCTGCTTTAACAATGTCAAAAAATAAATAGAGATGCAATTATGTCTTCCTATAAAATGAAACTCTGATAAGAACAATTTTTTTTACAGTATCAGAACCTATTAAGAGATAAAATGTTGGTGAACAAGACAAAATCTAGTCAGAGAAACATGATCATTCATCCATCACAGTAATTTTAATTCATCCCCAGCTCAGAATTGCATGGTAAGAGCAAGACTACTTTGATATCTGTATCCACATGGTCAGACTCTGCCCACACACATAGGCTGAATTCAATACACTTTGAACTCATCTAAGTATCTATTTCTATGTCCTCTGAAGAAGTAACACCCTTCTTCAGGTCAAATCAACAGTCCTAAGATGTAAACAGAGATCCAAATGCCCACAAGCTTTGGATAGGGTCATACATCATAACCCATATGAATGAAACCAGAAGGACCCATGAAAAAGAGATATGATTCAAGTATTCCCTCTAGGTAGACCTTAAGATAATAATTCTCTAATTTTTTAATTAACTCTCTCATTAAAAGATGACTAATAAACTATGGATAAACACAGATATATGTTTTGCTTAATTTTTAATAACCATTGAAGAAAAATTTCAAAGGAAATGAATATTTTCACTTTTGCAGAGAAACTCTTTCAGTACTCTCATCACCTGATTCATAACTAGAAAATGCAGAAATGTTTCTTGACACAATCAACATTTGAATCAAGTTTATTAAAAAATTGAGAAATTTAGACATACAAAGAACAAACAGCTTTATAAAATAATGCACATGAATACCTTCTTAATTTCAGAGAAATATATTTAAGCTTAAAAGTCACAGATAATTGGATTTAAATAGCTTACCAGGATTTCTTTACTTATGTATATACATGCTACTCTTGCCAGCAGGGAAAAGAATGTAACATAGGGCTGGGAGCAAGGAATGCCAGGTTCAGTTTCCAGCCATGTGTTCACTGCCTGTGTGATCCCAAAGAAGATGTCCTACTGCCCCTCTAAAGAATGGTGTCATGAGATGTTCAGAGAGAACAGGCAACAAATTCAGCCTTTTAGAGAAAACAAAAGATGAAGCAAGGATAGCTTCTAACATTGAAAGACTTATTGCCCATTTTGCTCTGTAAATTAAGTGACACCATCAGCTCTTGGGGGAATACACAGAATTGTTTAAGCTCTGAAAAGTGTCTTTAGTCAGCAAGCACATTTAAGATGCATTCACCTGAATATTTTGATCACAGTACATTCCTGCAGTACTCACAAAGACAAGCCATCCCAAAGCTCTGATAGAGTGGCAAATCCTCCTGGACAAGGGCAGCAGTGTTAGAGCACTACAGTCATCCTGCTAGATTTGAAACCTGTGCTGTTATTTACAACATCTTTTCCCCTCACCTCCAAGTTCTAAACCTTAAATCTCCAGTTACTGCAGAGATATGCAAACACTGGGAGGTCTCATGTATGATGCTAATAATTTTGGCAGAGCAGCAGGAGACACTATAATTGCCCCAGCAAAAATCCTTCATTTATGTGTCTACATCACTGAAGAATTTGCAATTATTTTAAAATATTTGCTTGTGTGTCTTTTAAAATATATTTATAGAGCTAACATTTTGTGCGGCTTAGAAACTGTAAACTGCACAGTCTATTCATTATTGTTTTGTATGCTACACTTCACTGACACCACAATGTCTCTAATGGAAAAGAATCCTGGTACATTTATTGCAACATGAACTTTAACAAAGTTCCCAGACAAAACAGGTACCCTTCTCCAACTGTAAAGAGTCAACATGAGCTGCTGTATTTTTAGTGGACTGCTAGGATAAAATAGAAATTACAAAGAACATAGGACATATAAACCAAAAAAGTGCTCCAAACTTCTCAGATGATACTCATCAGACAAGCCATTGTGCTACAATTGCCTTCTATTTAATACACAGTCTTAATATCTCCATACTCAGAATAATTAGGAATGGTTCTCTAGGCTGCTCCCTCTTTAAGTGAAGAACATTAAACATTTTGATAGCTTTACTGTACTTTGTTGTGCATATTTTCTTTTGTCAGGACAAATTAGAAGTAAATAATATCAATAGAGTATTAAGAAGGATGAAGAAAAATTCATTCACATGAACTCACACAATATCCCTTGGTTAAGAACTGGGCTGAAAAGGGGAGTTTCACCAATAATAGTTTTCCTCACAGCTGAGCAATTCTTTATACAAATGGAGATTTTTTTAATTATGATTTGAAGCCCCTCTCAAGTAATACACAAAAAACTTTAAAGGGGTAATTCTTTTTAAATCCCAGAGTAAGCCTCAACATTTGCAGTGAGCTGGGGAAAGGAAAGGCTACAGAAAGTTGCTCTGTGGAGTAAGAAGCAAGATGTACCAGCAAGATGGCTTAAAAGAAATTGTCACTGTGATTAAGAAGGCGTATTTGAAAGTTTATTTCTGGATACATACAAGCAAATCATAGTAGTGCACTTCTATGGGAAAAAATCATGATTTAGAGTTCAATAGCCCCAAAAGCCCTTGCCCATCATCTAACAGTCAGTAAGAACAGGCTCAGGTGATCTCTAAAAGACAAGATCAAAGACCGAGGGACTTCCTTGAAGAAGTGAATATTTGCATCCACCTTAAAATATGAGACTTTTTAAACACTGTGCAACTCATGCAGGAAAAAGACAATAAAGAATTCAAAAGTAACTGGACAAATTAGCTAAATTTCAAGGTAAGCTAGTATAAAATCCAGTCTGAAAAGAATTTATTAGTAAAGAAATTAAATGGCCAATAATTAACACTTTTAAGAGCAGCTGTTACAATAATCACAAAAGTTCATTTATAATTACTTATTTTTTCCCAACACATCCTGTCTCATCTAACTCATTCCAGATGAAATGGAGAACTGTAGAAAGCTATTCCTTTGCTACATACAAAACATACCACTAACTCACCCTCATACACTTTTCTGTGAGATCACTTAAGCTTTCTAGAGTATCCTTCTAAAGTACTTGACTCCTCAAGACTCAACAACCACCTGAAATCTCAACAGAAAATTAAAAACTGTTCGTGAATTAAATTGAACAATGATTTTATTTTAACTTTAAATGAAATTAAAAGCTAAACGACTGAGAAAGAGCAAAGCAGCCAACTTCAAGTGTAATCACTTTCCCTTTAGAGTATTTCTAAGTAGTTGGATTGTACTGAAGGCTTCTGTTGAAAATTGAAGTACAATAAAGAGAACAATTCCAACATAATTGCCATTATCATTCTAATGCTGTAATCAGTTAAGAAGCAGTGAAGATATTTAGCCAGCCTCACTGAGGAATCAACACAAAATTCAAAATGTGATAATACTGAATTCTGAGGTGTATTTCACACATAATTTTTTGGATAGCAATACTGAGGGCAGTGATTAAAAATACCCACAGAGGAGTGCAGGAGCGAGTCCTGCACACACACCCACACACCCCCACCCATTTCTAAACCCATTTTTTCTGCTGCAGGAGAGCAGCTCTGCAATGCACTGCACTGCAGGGAAGAGACAGCCCTAGAACTGAGGTAGCCGCTAAAGAGGAGGATTACTGCAGCACTCTGCAAGTGCTGGGGAGCCCTCCAGTGGGACACAGTTATCATAGCGATTTCTCTGTTTCTCCAGTGCCTCTGGCTCCAACTTTGAGGAAAGTACATTGATATTTGCCACACAGATCACAGAATCACAGAATGTGCTGAGCAAGAAGAGATGCACAAGGACCATCGAGTCCAACTCCCTGCCCTGCACAGCACCAACCCCAGAAGTCACACCGTGAGCCTGAGAGCATTGTCCAAATGCTTCTTGAACTCGGCCACCCTTGGTATTGTGAGCACTTCCCTGGGGACCCTGTTCCAGGGCCCAAACACCATCTTGGTGAAGAAACTTTTCCTAACATCCAACTTAAACCTCCCCTGACACAAGGTCAGGCCATCAGGCCACCACTCCCTTGGGTCCTGTCACTGGTCACTTCTCACAGAGCAGAGATCAGTGCCTGCCCCTTCTCTTCCCCTCACGAGGAAGCTGAAGATTGCAATGAGGTCCCCCCTCAGCCTCTTCTCCAGACTGGAGTAGCACAAGCTCAAGTTCAAGCCCTTGGTCTGCCATGGGGTTAAGCCAAACACTGTGTGACCTGCTACAGGGCTGGGCCAGAATACCAGCTCTGTGCTGAAGGACAGAGATGCAGCTGCATAGGAGAGTTTTTAAAAATAAATTCACTCAGAGCAGAAGAAGACAGGCTGCATACGTGTATAATTACGTAAATACTAGAGAAGTTTCAAAGCACAGCCAGCTCTGCTCTGGTTCATTTCTGAGTCCTCGCCTCATTTCTTAATAGCCACTGCTGCATTTCTCAGGAAAGGCCATTAACTGTAATGAGTCAGAACAGCATCAGAGAAAATAGAACTTTTTTGTTACAAGTGCCTGTGGATTAATGCCAACATTGATCAGCATTGATCAAAGAATGGATCAGCTCTTATCCTTCTTGTGTCAGGGCACTTAATGAAGCCTAAATTGAGATCTTAAGCCACAAGAGAGCAACAAGGGAAGCCTCCACAAGAAATCCCAAGGGGCTGTTTCAGTCAGCTGGCATTACCAGGTAAATTTACAGTGTCCATAGCCCAAGGGAGGAGCACTCCTATGAGGATACTTTATCTCAGAGAAAATTTCATACTTCTGACTGCTCAATCTGTTCCTACTCAATTTGATTTTGCCTCATGCTGACTTTGGGAAGGGGGTTTGTGTCTAAATATCCAAGGACAAACTAGGTCAAAGAAATAGAATATGAGATTTTTTGCTTTTCAGGTGTTTGGAGGCATGCAGTTTTCCTAAAATTTTCTCCTATAATTCCACAGATTTCAGTTTGATCTCCAGGTTCTTTGGTCACTTCAGAATATAAACCTTTCCACTAGTGTACATCACAAAAACTTTAGTGCTCAGCCCTCATGCAGACATCCTCTCATCTTCAACACAAAGTGCAAGTATATTCAAGTGACAACAGAAGAAAGCCTCTGTTGTTGCAGTTTAAATTGCATGGTTTACAAAGTATAAAAGCATGTTAAATTATTCCTTAATGCTATATTTCTAAAATGCAAAAACTATGAAGAAACTAGGCCTGTCTCAATTTGCAATTTTTTGTAATTACTGAAAATGTTGTTAAATTCTAAGAGCAAAAAGGCAGAACATTAGTATTTCAGAAAGAAGGCAAAGATTAATTACTAGGAAGTCAGAGAAAAAATATGGGTTTTTTTCTGCACTTTCATTATTTTCCATTCAGCAAGAACTAGAACTGATTGTACTTAAATATTTCATTAAGGTTTGAATTTTCAAAGGTTGAAACAAGCTGTTCAGTGCTTAAACACTCACAATACAGAAAAAATAATATAGTTTGATCACTGTAATTACAGAGAAAGAATAAAGAAGCTTTTCTTTCATTGATGTCAATAAAATCTAATTTGTGCAAAATGAATTGTTACATCAGCATTGTATCAATTTACTAATATTAAACTAGAATACATTAAAAATCATAGTTATACAATTATCTCTTTTAAACTAAGCCAAACCTGAAGGAAACACAAAAACCTAATCAATTTATAGAGGAAAAAAGAGACTTACTTCACTGTATAACGTGAAGTTTCTTTTTCTTATCATATTCCACCACATGCCCACAACACTCCTGCCCATAGCTTTAGTTTACAGAATAATTAATAGCTATTATTGGATGGCTATGCTGCATAGCTTCCCACTTTAATAGAAGAGCACTCTAATATCAAGAGTAAACTCTTCTAATAAAACATTATATTCTAATAGAAGAGTATTTGAAACAGAAATTAAGGTAAATATATGCATTTTTAAAAGAATAGATTACACGGACTAGTTAATTCTTACATTAATCTCACAATAAAAAGTGTCTGAATCATTTTACAGGGTAACCTGTAAATGTAATCTGCTTGAGGCAGGGGGGAACTAAGCCCTGTTCTGCTATCAGACCCAGCAGGAAATGAGCACGTACACACACAGACTCTGTGTCCCTGGGGCAAAACCCATCATTGAACTGTGGCTAAAAATTAAAAACATTCAATTTTATTACACTACTGAACACACCTGTCATGTGTGTGTCATCAAGGAAGGGAGATGGAGCATAGAGGGGCTTGGGCCTTTAAGGACCAACCTGGCATTTCAACAGCTTTCCTCCCAAATTCAGTAGGACCTGATGAAATCATGAAATCATGCTCCTGAATGATATTTTGGCTTTACCTGTTGTGGGATGTGTACATAGAGCTGCCCTGCCCCTACAAAGTGCAATTACCAGAAGGAAGTAGTTCACCACACACTTGAGGTTCAGACTGCCTGCTGCAAACACAGAGAGCTACCCTCACTGAAACACTAAGTGGAGAAACAGGGACCTCAGTCAGGTATGTGTCTAAATTTTATAAACTATTTATATGGAAAAAAATAAAGTATGAACTTACTTTAAAAAAAAATATTTCTAGAAGCTAATTTTTCCAAAAGTCACCTTTTTTTGGCAAATAGAACAGTTTTGCCAGAATTCACATAGTTAAGGCTTCAATGTGAATGGTTTGCAGCATCATTTTTAAAATGTTTTCCTGCAAAGACAAAAATAATTTTGCTTGGTTTTGTTGGTTTCTCTTTTAAGAAAAAAAAATCTCCATCTTTATGTTTCAAACATAAGAAAGTATGCCACAAACTCCACAATGCCATGTTGAGTAATGAGGAGGCAGCCATCTGACAGAGCACAGCATTGCTTCATCATCAGGAAATCTGATCAGGGCTCTTAGAAGGAGTTAACTTACTTGCAGACTGCCCAGTTACAGCATATGTTGCCTTAATACTTCATTGCTTTATTAATATTAAGATGCAGCCCTGTTTGTAGGAGCATTTGAGAGATGCTGGTGCTTTCACTGGATGAACTGCTTGTTCTCAGAAAGTGCTCTGTGGTAGATGAGATTATTCCCAGTCTTAAATATGCCAAGTTTCCAACTTTTATTTGATATACACAGTAATACAATATATGCTACAGTGGTTCTGATAACAATTTAATTCCAGATCAGGGTCAGGCAGAAGCAGAAGAAAGGCTGCAGGGAATCAAGTTCTGGGAGTGCATGAAGCCATGATTAGGGCATAACTCATGTGGAAAAAGCTTGGGGTTGATCTGTACTCTTATTTTATCTGTGACCTGCTCCAACCCCAACAGAATGATTTGGGCCAAAGGTTCACTCAGAGTCCTCTCATTTCAAAATCAGCAGCAAAACAAGAAAGAAATGCACACCTGAGGGACTGCCAGTTGCTTAAACTGCTTTTGCTATACCCACTTCAGTGGAGTGATAGTAATTTACACCAGCTGAGAATCTGCCCTTGTGTGTTTCATTTACTCTTGAAGGTCTTTGAAAAACATACCAAGTTCACCTAGCAATTTTCTCCAAACTTTTGAGGTCACCCCTACCTACTTCTGAGCCAGATTCTCTCTGAATCAGAATGGGAATTATATAATTTCTCTGCATGGAAAGAGATCAATTCTTCCTAACTTACAAAGATTTCAGTGAACAAAGTGATGATTCCATGTACTGTGATGTCTCATAAATAAATATAGCAGCAGAATCAGTGTTGTTGCTGGCTATTCCATAGAAAGCTATCATCCCTACTAACAATATGTCAATATGCTTAATTAAGGATTAGAAAGCAGAAGAAAGATCAAATTCATGGCAGGTTTTCAACACAAAGATCACAAATGCATATTTGCATCCCAGGAGATAAAAAAATTAATCAAAAGGTAGCAAGCGACAGTCCAGGAAAAGCTACTGCAAGATAAGCAGTGATATGATCACATTCAGCAATTCAAAACCAGCTTAAAAGTAGAAAAAGTGATTCTAATAGTACATCCATGGAAACACTTTCCTATTGAAAGGCCAGGAAGCAAGAAGGAAAAGAGGATAATAAAATTTACAAGCTCAGAAACGTACACAAGCTCAGTCTCAGTGAGACTGACAAATAGAACTCTATCTATATTGTTTAAATACTTTAAAAGTAATTTGGAATTTTCAGGAAAAAACAGGAAATTATCTTATATCTAGAGATAATGACTGATTTAGTCAAATGAACATACTGAAAAGCTTTCTGTCAAAACAAAATATATTTTTGCATTTTGTATCACCTGTGAATGGCATTTTACTGCTTAAATCCCATTCCCCGCAGAACAAATAATCATTGGTGTATCAAAGGCAAGAAAAGCTCTCACAGTGACTGAAACTTCTTTAAACTGCATAAGATTCTGGAGAGAGGTAAGAAAAGTCACACATTGCTCCATACCCTTCTGTAATTCCCCTGGATATAGATTAGCAGGAGCTCTTGAATCAAGGTCAGTGTCTCCTAATGGAGTCAACCATGCTATTTCACCTTCAGCAAAGGCATACAAAGCCTATGCCCTTCTGAAGACCAGGAACCTTCTTCTAGAGTCCAATCTAGTTTTACCCATGGGAAAATTAATACATCTGGCTCACCTTGTACCATTCTTTTCTAACTGTTATTTCCTAGCTTTCACCTTGGATATATTTCTACTATGCAATCAGACCTTCTCTTGCTGACTGAACAAGCCCGTTTCTTTTAACTAGTCCTGAAAGAGTGATTCTCCATTCCCTGGTCATCCCAGCACCATTTTCCTGCAAGTTTTTGCATTTTGGAATAATTTGAATTCATAGAGTTTATATGAGAGTAAATCTGTAGTAGAAAGGAATTGGCAGTGGTCTAAGGGATAAACTTAAGAGTACCTGTGTGCTCTAGACTATATTTGTTGCTTATAAGGGTGAAATAGCACCGGGTTAATAACTTGGCCTCCCCAGTCTCATTGCTTTTCCTTGTTTCCTCTCAAAATGCTTTATTATTAATTGCAAAGAGCATATCACAACAAAATTGGAATGCAGAAACTTGTCTGTGCCAAGAAAAAACACCCCTCTTCCTAACCTCAAGGACATTTTGCCATTAGTAAATGCCTCATATAAAACTAAAAATAAATGCGTGGACTCAGCTTACAAGATTTTCTCTCTACAGCTTCTCCTCACTGCCAAACCACAAAACCCAGACAAGGGCAAAAGAGCTTTGGGTGCCCTGTTTCTTCTCCCTGAAGGTTATGATTGCTTACACATTAGGTTATGCTTCAAGAATTTACAGTGCAAAATGATAAACTCATTACTATTTCTGCCTAGCTTAATTTTTTCAATTATTTCTAGTTTTAAATGGAAATGTATACCAATGCACATAATTTTATATTTTGTCAGACTGGTCCCTGAAGCCTTATAATTTTATTTCTTCAAACATGTCTCTGAAATGGCCTCAATTGCTACAGTCAAAGTCTCCAGCTTCCTTATTTTGACGATTGAACTAAACTTTTCAGAAAATGCCCAAAAGACATGATTCATCCCTGTTGCTAACCTGAGTCCCACTGCTAGATCAAAATTTGCCATGTGAAAAAGGCAATTTCAAAAGCAGAGGAAAACTATGACAAGGAGGCTTTACTGGATTCTTTGGTATTTTCATAAGTTGAAGGACTGAGATTTTCACTAGTCTCAGGCTGATTCTCCCCTACTTATTCCTACAGACACAACAGTACAGCCTAGATTCATCCAGCTGAAAAAAAATACCATCCTTATCAGTTCCCTCCCCAGCCAGTTGGAAAAAACAGATGTGGTAGGATCAAGACACTAATTTGGACATTAGTGGCAATGACTAAGGAGAAACAGACCACTTAAATCAACTTTGGCAGCCTTACTGTGCAACAGGCAACAGCTCTAGACTTAGAAAAGGCTGCATATTTTATCCGGTAAAGCAATTTGCTGGCTGAAATAGGGGCAGTACTGCCCGATAAGGTTGGTTCTTAGTCAGCACAGGCATCTTGATTACTTTTTGGTGAGTATTTTGGAATCATACACTAATTTAAGTTGAAAGGGACCTAAGGAGGTCATCTGGTCTGACTATGCAACAGGGGAATCTTTGTCATTAGATAAGGTAGCTCAGGGCCTTATCCAGTTGAGTTCAAAGTGTTTTCAAACATCTTCCACACCTTCTTGAGGCAAGCTCTTCCAATATCTGATTGCCTATGATTTTTTTTCCCTAACGTCAATTCAGATTTTCCTTGATGCAGCTTGTGACCATTGCCCCCCATCCCTTACCTGTGTACTACTTAAGGGACACTGGCTCCAGCTTGACTACAGAAGGAAAAAATCCTTCTCCCACTGGATGGCTGAAAACACCCATTTATGCTCAGAAAATAGATAGGGATAAAGGCGAACACCACTATTTTAACAGTTGTGATAGTTCAGAATACTGAGAGATTCTGTTACACAAGAACTGAAAAAGACATCTTCAACCCAAAAAAATAATGTGTGTTTGTGATTGCTAAATTAAAACCAGTAAGATTAACCTCCTTAAGAATGGGAAAATGACCTGTTGAGATAGGAAGCCCCGTAAAAAGTGTTTTATAAATGGGTTTTCTGGTTTAGTCCTGCTACCTTGCTCTCTGTCAACTCCAAAATGATATTTCCATTGCGTAAAAAGTGGAAAATAATGAAAAATATTTAAATGATTCATTAAACTTTGTCATGCACATTATTGAGATAAAGCTCATACTCTTCTTTCAGGCAAGCCTTAATGAATTGCAAATTTTTCCCCTGAAGCAACAGTGATTGGATATTGATTTAGAAAAGGTAAAGGGATGTGATTAAAAAACAAACTACATGAGAATGAAATTACAACAATGTGGAATCTCACTGTGTGATGAAATGTAATCATACTATACACACTACACAGCATGGGAAAAAAAAATTGCACAGTTCTTTATCTCGGAGGAAGCAAAGCAGAGGTAGGAAAGTCATCATTCATTGTAGAACAGGCAAAATCCATCCCTGGAGTGAGCTACCTGAGCTTTTTCTCGGTCTTCACATGGATTTTATTAAGCCTTCTATTTCATTCTTTCAAACTTGTCTTTGTTTTTGTGTTGCATAAAGGATTCAGGAAAAAGGATTCAGGAAAAACTCAAATTATGTTTTTTTCAAAACAAGCATGATTCTAAAGCTTCTGCCACACCAAGAGTGAAGAGATTCTGTGTGTTTTGTGTGGCTTGCAGATGACCTCTGTGTCCATTTACAGATTGTCGTTTAAATGCACAAGGACTGTTAACTGGAAAATACCCTTAACTTATGGTGATAATTCAGTTTTAAGGAAATATGTAAATTGACCTGAAGTGACAAACGCAAATCTAAAAGAATTTAATTTCATTTTCCTATCCAATTTCATCTCACCTCTCTTTAATGTCCCCCTCTCCCTCAGGATACCTCAGTATTTCAGCAGACATGAGGTTTCATGCCATGTTGTCCCCAACCCAAACATAACCCTCACCTTATAGCAACATCCCAGAGTTAACTCTGCCTTACCAAAACATGATTCCACCTTACCCCTGTAAAACTTGCAAAATCCACCAATAACTCAATCAGTTCAGATCCTGGTATCCCTAAACTTAATCCCAACCCTGACTGTTAAATTATTACACTGGTTGTTGTCCATCCCAGGTATAATGAGAGAGGTTGTATGCCCCCTATTCTGGCACTCTGAGTAGACTGAACTTCCAGTCCACCATGGTCCCAAGTGAGAGTGAGTGCCTCAGCTGGAGGCTGGGTCCTTTCCTACTCTTCATGCAATAATTGTGTTTCCTCCTTCCTTCACCCTACAGAGAAGACTTAAACCTTTGCCTGTTTACAAAAAAAAAAAAAGGAAGCGTACACATACATCTACATTCTGAAGAAGCTGGAAGCTGTGTGCACACCTAAACATGTATACAAAGGTGAGGCCTACATTGCTGTGAAGAAAGAAGGTCGGGGACTGATCTGAAACTCTGAAGTCCAGAGTCTCACACCTTCAGTGCAGCCAGAGGAGCCCACGTACATTTTCCTTCCCCCTGCCCCATTCCTGCAAGTGTTCAAGGCCAGGCTGGATGGGGCTTTGAGCAACCTGGTCTAGTGGAAGGTGCCCCCACTCATGGAAGGGGGGGTGAATCTAGAGGATCTTTAAGGTCCTTTCCACCCCAAACATTTCTATGATTCTATAACTTCATGGTTGTAACTTCCTCATAATTCTAACTCCAGCCTTACACAGAAACTAATGGCTTGGGATAGGAGGATCTGGAGATCTGCTATGGATTTGTGAGATATACACATCAGAGAATAGACAATACCTGATTTTTGAAAATCACAGTTTTTACCCTGATCCTCACCAAGAAAACATAAGATTGTTCGTCTGAGACCTTGCGTCTTTATAAGGCTGGAATGGAAGAATTCTATTTCCTAGAATTCCTATTTCATCCACAGCACATGGAGCTAAGATGACTCATAGCACCAATAGGGACAAGTAACTCTGGGACAGATCAATCTCTCCAGTCATAATAACTGTACTCAAGGAATCGACTTACAAAATCAGGATATTCAGATTATGGTCAGGGTTGTGACTATGATTTGTGTTTGGAACAGCAAAGTGAAAGCTAAACTTCAAGCAGATCATTAATGTGGGCCAGGGAGCAGTCAGGGGTCTGTAAAACAGGAGAGGTGATCTAGCCAGTAGTATACCTAGAATTAAGGAATTAGACACCTGGGGAGTACAAAAACGTTAGGTCCTTCAAGACCAGCATGGCTAGGATGAAAGAAGGTGCTGGCAGAAACAAGGCTATGGCTACTATGTCCTCATCTGACATCCAGGGGTTCAGCTGAATCAAGACAAGGGATAGAGACCAAAGAGCTAGTAGGGGTTATAGTGAATTGTGCAGACCTTGAAGATGAAAGCCACTGCCAGGAAGGGAGAGTGGCTAGAAGACTCCTGAGATAGGAAAGGCACAATAGACTCTAGGGTTAAGTTGCAGAATCAAGACTAAGTGTATCCATAACCTTCAAGACATTTGAGGGGGCTGTGGTAGTCCTTGGCAAATTTCGCAGGGTTCAGAATGAACTTGAGAAGAGTATTTTGGTGCTGTTTCAAGGCTAATTTAGGTAACTCCTAATTTTCCACCTACATGTATTCATAACCGATTTATATTAATTTGTTGTTGCATTCAGTTAATGATCCAATGACACAGGAATCACTATGACCGTGTTCAAATTATTATGCTATTAAAATCAGCTTCTCACACAAACCCTGTTGAACTCTTCAAATCAGATGGAGGGTCTGCATGGGCCTTGCTTACAGCCTGGCAAGGTTATTTTGCAGCTGAGCCAGATAGCCCTGCACAAGAGTACAGCTCACTGGTCACTGCCAAGGGCTGCAGGCAGCAGCTCATAGCCAGCAGCACAGCTTCTGCTTTGCCTTCTCTGGTGGTCTTCATTCCATAGGTAACAATGACAGAACATGAAAATACCTGAGTCTGTAGAGACAGGCAAAGTGTAATGAATTGCCCTTCACTTTTGGATCAACAGCAAAGAGAAAAGAGCTCAGATTCAGCAACTGTGTATTTCTCCTAGCCCAGAAGATTACTCCTTAGGCATCATTCAGCTAAATGTATCTTTCTTAAAAATAAACAAAACAAAACAAAACAAACACACAAAAAGCAGTTCTTCAGTTTTTCTAAATTCCAACACAAGAAATGAAAAATATAGGGGTGAGTACCTACATGCAAGAACAGCTTCAGGATAGTTAATGGAGAATGATGCCCTTTCTGAGAAATGAAATACAGAGTAAAGACCAGAGCAGCTGGAAAATGACGCACTTTTTGCCCAAACATGAGAGACTGTATTTGAGTCTGTACATGAGACTGATTCCTTGTTGGAAATTATTTTTTTTCTTTCCTAAATGGATGATTGAAATTTGTCAAATAAGTATTTTCATCTATATCTATTGCCAATTAAGCCTATTTGCATTATTCAGCAATTCCAGACATTTTCCTGGATCTTTAAAGGGGTTCCATGATTCTTTCTCAAATGTATAAATTTCCCTTCCTACAAGTGAAATCCCTTAGGGTCTGGAGACTTCTGGTGGTCTGTAGTGTAGGTACAGTTTCAGCTGAATTTCTACCACTACTGCTGCCATCCCTAGGCCCAGCATCCAATTGTAACAATCTTATTTCCAGACTCCCTTTGGGAACACCCAGGGGGATTTTCTAAGGTCAGTTGTTCTAAGGTCACTTGTTCTATCTTTTTGAAAGACAATTCATCTCCATCTTCAGACACAGGGTTCAGGAGCTCTCCTTAGTCACTCCTGCAGGGCTAAAATCCAAGACACGGTTACCTTGTGCTTAATCATCTCCAGCTTTTACAAGGGCTCCTTATCTTAATTCAAACCAAACTAGGATAGTTATATAGTCTTAGAAATCTCATGCTTCTCATTAGTTAATGATGTATCCCTAAATGGGTAATCCGTTTCAGGGCTAGTTATAGATATCACAGCAGGAAGATTTTAATTTATCCACTGCTGTGAACACTCTCCAGTATATTGCAGATTCCTGTGTCCTTGCACCCACTTAAGGTCTCCTTTTCCCAGGAGCTGTTAGGCAGAACAAGAACTGCTGCTATAATTGTTACATAGGTCAAGAACTGCTGCTATTCCTGTCATCACACACTCATTACTCATTACTCAGGCCACTTTGATTGCATTTTAGTCTATATAAACGGGTTCTATTTCCTATTAACCACCAGAGTAAGAAAAGTTTCAAGATTTTTTTTTCCTAGTCTAACAAAGGGGAGGGGGGGAAAGAAGAAGGAAGAAAAGGGGCATTTCTACCAATTACATCTTCAAAGAAAATAACTCTCTTTTCACAAAATCGCAGAATTACAGTAGTAGTTGAGGTTGAAAGGGTCCTCTGGAAGTCATCCGGCCCAACACCCCTACTCTATCAGGGCCACCTAGAGCTGGCTGCCCAGGACATTGTCCAAGAAGGTTTTGAGTATCTCCAAGGATGGAGACTCCACAATTTCTCTGGACAATCTTGCTAGTGACCAGTCATCCTCATATTTCCAGGTGTTTAGAGGGAGCCTCCTGTGCTTCAGTTTGTGCCCACTGCCTCTGGTTCTGTCACAGGGCACCACTGAAAAGAGCCTGGCCACATCCTGTTTCCATCCTCCCTGCAGATGTTTTGTACACAGCGATAAGATCCTCCTGAGCCTTCTCTATTCCAGGCTTAACAGTCACAGCTCTCAGCGTTCCCTCATATGTGAGTGATCCCAGTCTCTTCATCAGCTTCTTTGCCCTTGCCTGCACTCTCCCCAGTACATCCACATTGGTCTTGTACTGGGGAGCCCACAGGAGGACAGAGCACTCCAGGTGTGGCCGCATCTGTGCTGAGCACAAGGGCAGGTTCATCTCCCTTGACCTGCTGGCAGCCCAAGACGCCATCAGCTGCCTCTGCAGCAAGGGCACACTGCTCTGCTTCATATGATGAAACAAAGCCCTGCAGATGCCCTTTCTTGCCTAAAACAAAGCCCTGCAGATCCCCTTTATCTCAAGGATTATTTTATCCAAAGCTTTCCTCATCTAACGTGGCAAACTCTGAAAACTCTAAACTGAAAATTAGTTCTTCTGGGCTGATTGCCATCAGCTGTACCTATTTGTTAGTCAACAGAGTCACTCCCCTTTCCAAGACTCACACAAGGGATTCATATACTCTGTTCCATAACCCTAATTCCTTTCCGTCATCCCTGTGAAGACCAGACCTATAACAATTTCCTCCTCATCATCACCCCATTCTTAATAAATTCCTGAGTGATTCGACAAGAATACATTTTCCTCTTCAATAGGCTGTTCCACTCATTACTATTTCCCATAATTACATGCAATCTATCCTCATTTCTCCATTAGAATTGGAAAACTTGACAAACTGGAAAATTATAGCTGGAAGAGAGCTAAGTCCTGTTGTACATCCAAAGGAAGAAAACAAACAAACAAACAAACCAAAACAAACCCAATCAACCAGCAACAACACAGAGCTCCTGGCTTGCACCAAGTTTACTGACTCACAGCCACATTGGCTGAAACTGGTCAGATCTGCAAGTTAAACACTGAGGTTCTGCCCAGCCATGTCTAAGGGCATGCTCAGCCAGCAGCTGTTAGCAATAAAGAAGAGTAGATGGACTTGATCAGAGGTCAGTCTCATTCTGTGTCAATTGGATGTTGTCTGTGTTAGCTCAGGAATGGCAATGGACCTGGAATGGGAAGGTATGATCATGCAATTCTCCTTTCAGGCATGGTGCTATAGCCTCAGTCTGTGAACAACTGCCAGTACATAGAAGGAGATGGCAAGAGCTGGTAGCTTGTGATGATCCAGCCCTGGAAAAAAATTACACAGATAATGGAACAAACTCCTTTTTTATTCACAGCCCCCCAACCCCCCACCCCCTCAGGGGAGGAAGCCATATACCATTCTCCTGATTCAACCCAGGATTGTCTTTTATACTCTTCTGGTACTGCCCCAAGCACAGCCTGCAGGTTAAGAACCCCTTTTTTTAGCATTGACAAGGTTCCATAAGAATCAGGGGGGTTTCAGATAAATATGAAGTTTTTGCATAGCAAAAGTGTCTGGACAGGGAGAGAGAGAAGCAGAAGAAAAGAAAAAAGGGTGGAAAGCAAGCAGTCCAAGCACAGCACCAGAGACCTTGACTCCACTCACAACAAACATTAAGGACAAGTGAAATCCTCACTTTATTCATAAGAGAAAGTGAACCTGCCTCTCACATACATACTTCACCCTATTTCTTTTTTCCTAATGCTCTTAGAAACTTCTACCTTTAGCAGTCATCCTTGCTGTAAGGCTCTTTAAATTGTAATGGCATCATCTCCCTGGGGGACTTTTTTTTCACAGGAATTCCTGAGAATATTACTCTTATTCTTTGTACATTCATGTTACTGTATTTTATTTTCTGTCAAATTAAACTCTACATTTATTAATAATGTGATCTCTCTGTGTGTCACATTAGGAACTGGGACCTGCACATTTGCCACCCTAAACCTCATAGATATCGATGTTTATGTACCATTCCAACAAAGTTCCACAATCAGTGTCTTTTTTTTCACCCTCTCTGTGCACACATGACCCTTACACACAACAGCCCTACAACAACATCCTGCTGAAGCCACCAACTCAGGATGAATCCAGGTAGTTTCCAACCAGCATTGCTGCATGGAGGAAACGCAATGGTACATTTGGCAGCAGCGTGATCCAAAAGAAACTGTACATCTCAGTTTTCTGTTCTAACCACAGAACTCTGTATGCTGTGTTCCCCAGACTAACAAGCATTGCTATGTGCACATTTATATACCTGCTGGTCACCCTGCTCCCCAAAGAGTTGTGTTTCCAAAAAGAAATCAAATTATCTGCAAAGGCAGAACCCTGGTGAGAAAGAGAGGAGGTGGAGTTGAGCTTCACCTCTTAGCATTGAAGTCACCATGGATATTCCGAAGAGCAGAAGATGATACCTAAAGCTGAAAAGAGTATGCTGCCAGAGGTTCTAATTAAATGTTTGGAAACTCATAGCAACTTGGATAGTCACATTAATACAATCAACTTAGCAAATCTTCTCTTAGGATTACTCAATTCCATTTGCATGACTTGATTCTAACTCTAAAATTTATTAAATTATCTCCCTTCAAATGCAGACAAGAAAAGGCATATTAAACAAAAGGCAAGGTTTTCTCTGCAATATAAAAGAAAATTGGAACAGGGAAACAATTTTTAGATGAAAACAAGAGAGACAATGGGAAAAGCAGTCCTTTGTTGTTGAATTTCACACTATTTTATAAACCAATAAAAATACAGATTAATAGATTCCTTGTGCAATAAAAATGGAAATAGGAGAAATATATTTCATCCTTGCAATTCATTTAACCACAAACTTCTGCAATGTTCTGCAAGAAGTACTTTCTCTCTAAGAACAGAAAGAGAAGGAATATAGAGAAAGGCAAAATTTTGTGTGACAGAAAACCTGCAAATTATCCAAACTATATCCGGTTACTGGAACTAATAATACCAAAGCAAAATAAACACACTCTTGGAGTAAGACTTACTGCTCTATTACTAGAAAAGACAACAATCTTAAATACAGGATTGAAAAAGCAATTAGCAATTACATTCGATTACACTTTCTTTAAATCACTTCACAAATAGAATTAGTGTTTAAAATACTGACCACTCAAACTGATACCCCAACACAGCAGTATACACCTCAGCTGGACATAAAGACATTCTATCATGTGTATTTATTTATGTGATGCCATTTTGTCCATTACTGCCCCCAACTATAGTCTTGCCTTTCACAGTAAGGTACATCATTTTAGGAGGGTAAATCATGCTGCAAAGCCAGTCAGACTCTACTGCTTCTTCTGAGCTTTCAGGCTAACAGGAAGTCCAGTGACACAAAGTAGAAAATTCACAGAAATCTCTTCTAAGAGCTGCCTTGTGGACATCCACCAGGACATTCTGCCCCACAACAGGAATAGCCAGGGAATGTACAGCCTCCACCACAACCCACAGTTGAGCTCTCATGGTAAGGGCTGCACTAACAGCAGGAGACACAAACCACCATGCACTTATATGGTCCCTGGCTGGACAGCCAATGCAAACCACATTTCCAGAGCTGCTTCCACCTGGCAATTCACAGAACGCTGTTTTAGAAGTTCCAGCACTTCACTCAGTCAGTACCAACTTTACGCTAAAACTTCCCTGTGAAAAGTTGCACACCCTACAGTAAATAAGCTCCATGTGGACATTTTGGGGATTGTTTCTCTGTTGTCAGGAATAACACTCTTGCACTGGCTGGCTTGCACTCTTAATTTTCTATCCCCGGGATAGGAGGCAGGGAGGAAGAAGGGGTGGCCCTCAAGGTGGCCTTGCTGTCATGCTCTGCAGATCAGTGCTTCCAACTCATGTTTTCAAAGAAACTGTTAAATTTGCTTCCTAAATCGAAGTCTGTTAATTAACAACAATCTGCTTTTTAATGACACAAAATGTCCTTTAAATATAAGCCAATTTAAAAAGGCAACCACTGTATTTTATCTGATGCAATGACGACAATGACTATTTTTAGATGAGCCATAAACCACAGAATACACAAGGATTTGAGAGGAGCTTTCTAATACAGCAACAGACACAAACACACCAAGGCTACAGACTAAATCATGGGCATCTCTGGTTGAACCATAACACAATGCAATTTTACCCAGTATGGACAGAGGCAGAACATGTCATTTATTAAAATCATTTATTAAAATGATTTTAATAAATTAGAATCATTTATTTAAAAAGGCAAATATAACTGAAATTGGAAATAAATGCAATTGAATTTTTTTCATGTTTTTGTACCTTCTATTTCAAAGAAGCTTGTTCTAGAAGTAAGATGCCTTTACAAAGCCATTACAGAAACAAATCATCTGAGGCAAAAAGGAAATTGCAGTTGCCAGACATATTCCTCTCCATCACTGTAAGTAGCATCTGCTTGAAATTATCCCTAATGAACAAGCTGGATTCTTAAATTTCTGCACAATCTGAGAAACTTTGATTTAGACATTTTTCATTTAGAACTGGAGGGATTCAGTTTGAATGATTGCCTGGATGTTTCTCAAAGTAATTACCAGAGAATAACAAAACTGTGAAGAGGTACTGAAAATCCAAGTAATCAACATAAGCACTTTGAAGAACACACATCAGAGACAGCAGCTTAGATATTCTTAACACGAATACTACTGAAGAATTAGGATCAATTTTTTACGGACTTCAGAAAGTCCATTAATCCCCTTCCCTCAAAGATGGAAAAGTGAAGCACGCTGTGTTGAGAAGTTTGAGGCAAAATCTATGTCTTTGCCTGACTATAAATGCTTTCTGTCCAAATGAATGACTATGTCTTTCTTCTACCCCTCAAAACATGGACTAGAATGAGGAACATTTTGTCAATTTTCTGTGTATCTTGGGTGAAAAAAAAGGAATTTTGTAGGTTTAGATTAAGCACTTCCTAATTAAACATCTAAAAATAAATTCTTATGCAGCGCTTCTCATATGAGCCATCGCTTTGTAAGTAAAAGATCAGAGGTAAAATACTTCTGTTTTTATAAGCTTATATAGTGAATCTATTAACATTCATAATCAGTGACACCTTTTTATTGCGTTTTGAGCACAGCACAAACAGAAAGAAATTTTCAAATGTTTTATCAGAACATGTATTTTAAAAGTCAAAAAAGCAAGGAGAAGTCACAAAAGGACATTGCAGGAAATTGGTATGGTTTCATTTTGGGTTTTGGAGGGTTGATTGGTTTCTTTGCTTGCTTTAGGAATAAAAATTATCTACCTTTTATTTACTTAACTATCTTGCACCATAGAAATGTGAGCTTTGCACTAATCGAGCTCAACATATAAATTCCAAGTTGACACAAATCAAAATCACTCTGCTTTGGCTACACTGGTATAGTCATAGTGTTTATACTACTGTAATCTGTTTCCATAAGGGAAAGGGACTGACTCTTGAAACTATGATAAGACTTTGCAGTAGGAGGATTTCTACCAATATAACTACTCAGGAAGGAAAAGGTTATTAGGCAGAAAACATATTTCAGTGTATTCCAGGCTCATGCTTACCTGTGCTAAGATATTCATAAGGAACTGTGTTCTATAACTCTTCTTTGAAAAGGTAAGCAGCACTAGGCTCCAAGTCATGCATTTCTCCAACAATATAAGTATTAAATGACAGCTCTTAGGTGAATGAACAATAATTTAATCAAATGCACCCAATGAACCATAGCATTATAATTTGATCTTGTTCATTTCATATTACGTGGCATTAGATAAACTGGAAGTAATTTCTGCATTTGCTAAGCACATCTGAGGTCTCTCCTTCATAATTCCTTCAATTAAACACATATAGATGTTGACTTTCAGATAGTATCTTGGGTTATTTATCTTCACAGCATATCATAGCTCACAATAAATGAACGTAGAATATAAACCTCATGCCAAGTAAAGTTTTAAATATGCTAACAACTTTCATATTTGGAACACTCAAATAAGCAGCTGGAGGAACTGGACTAAAAAAGGTTCAATAAATGTAGGCTCTTAAAAATTTATTCTCGCATAAATACTCAGGTAATGCTTTAATTCTGCGGGCCACAGGCAAATATAGAGGAAGAGATGTACTTAAAGTGATGTGGTAAACTAATAAAAAGTTATATATTCCAATCTTTGAGATTACCCTGTGACCAGTACAGTCTGTTCCAAGTTTTACAGGATAAACAGATATCTATGTTACAGTGCCTGCTAGTAACTGCTGGCAATAAAACACCCATTGAGAGCAAATCCTGGAGGAAACAAGCATTTATTTTCCATTAAATGAGTACTTCAGGATATGCCTACCCTCATGATTTGTACAGTTTCAACTTTCTTTGGAGGCAGTTTGGAGCTCCCTGCTCCTCAGGTCCCACTGCTGGGAATAGACACATTAGCCCAGCTTCTCTGCTGCCAAGTCAATGCTCATCAGACTTTGTTAAACTTGTGCCCAAGGCTACCCCTGATCCTGACATTGTCCAAGACACTCATTTCTATTCCACATTGGAAACACAAGTAGCTAGCGGAAAGATTTTATTCTGACAGTACCAGAGTACTTTGCTTCTGGGTCCTACCATATCACATAACGTATCCCTGTCAGTGAATGTCTTCCCTGCCCTACTTCAAACCATTCCAAAGAGTATTTTTAGGATTTTAGAAGTTGCTTCATACCGACAACATCAACAACAGAATAAATAACCTCTTCTACCCTCAGTTCAGTTGCTACTGTCTGAGTTTGTGTGTCAGGTGTGCTCACTCTTTCAGGGTGGAGTTTAACCACCACTCAGGTCAACACCTCATCAAGAAACATCAGCAGACTGACACAGAACTCCAATATTTGCCAGCAGAGCACGGTTTTGTTCTGTTGAGTGACAGTCACCCAGCACACATGCAGTATGAGTCAAAGTACTTTAGAAACATGTCAGAGGAAATTCACAGTAGCAGTGAGATCAGCCAGGCTTAGAGACTGAACAATCCAAGTAATTCTTTCCATCACAATTACACCCCTATCTTTCCTTACTTTGAATTATTTTTAAAACAGTCTGGGTTTAGAAACTCCTAATATTTTACAAGAAGATGAGACATTTTAAGATAGGAAAAAAGACCCCATAGAAACTGTAATTAGAATAGAAAATAGCACATAGTATGCTGTAGTAACAGGTAGTCCCTGCCACAGAGTCTGACTGCAAATCTGTCATATTGAGCAAAGGTTGCACTTGCCTTCTGTAGCACAGATTATTACAGACTGAGCCCCCAACTACTTGATTACCTCTTGTTAATACATCAATTAAGCTTTGTCCTACCAATGCTCCTTTGTGATCTCTGGTCACTGTGTGCTGATATGCCATGTGTCTGCAGAAGGACAACAAACCTACTGGCCTGGATGCCACTAACAACAGCAGTACCACAGGGGACTGCCCTGCAATCTGTCCTGTTCAACATCTTTATCAGTGACCTGAAAGAGGCAGTGAAGTGGTTGCTGTTAAAGTTTGCAAAATACCAAACTGGAGGCAGGCTGAGAGGAGAACAAAATAATATGCTTGAAGACAGGGCTACCATTTGGATGGACCCAGATAGGCTGGAGGAATGGGCTGACAGGAATCTCACTAAGCAAAGGACAAATAAAAGTTCCAATACCTTGCAAGGAGGAATCCCGTTCAATTGTACAGGCTAGGGGAGAACTCTGGGAAAAAAAGACCTGTGGACATTGGTAGACACTAAACTGAACATGAGCCAATGGTATCCCTGCAGCAAGGGAGGCCAACAGTATTCTGAGCTGTATCAAGAAGAGCACGGACAGTAGATCAAGGATATTCATCCTCCTTTACTCAGGTCTCTTTAGACCGCACTAGAATGACACATACAATTTTGGGTTTGCAAATACAAGGAAGACATCAATAACTTGAAAGAGTTCAGTGGAGGGCTACTGCAGTGGTCAGAGCAGGGGCCTGCTCAGCCTAGAGAAGACAGCTGCTGCAGGACATATTCCCATAGGGAGATTTATCAAGATAGAGCCAGGCTCTCCACAGTGGTGCACAGTAGGAGGACAAAAGACAACCACCGCATACTGAAGTAGGACAGACTAATATATGTAAAGGAAATATCCAACTGCATGTAAAGGAAAGACTCTTCCCCCTGAGGACAGCAAGTCAAACATTGGAGCAGGTTGCACAGAAAGCTGTGCCTCCACATGCCTGAGTGTTCCTGAGGCCTGACTGCATGGAGCCCTGAGCAATGAGCAGTGACCCCTGTTTGATCTCACAGTTGACTCTGTTTTGAGGAAGTTGACATAGGCATGCACTTCCTGAGGTCCCATCTAAGCTTCTGTAACACCACACAGACTTTTTCCCTGCCCACTAGAAGAAAAGCACACAAGACTATAATTTAAAGACTTAATCAATTTGGTGAAGATATATACAAATGAACAGAAATTGCCGCACACATTATAAGCATGATGGACCACGTGAATCACAGCACCTCCTGCGACACCATGCTACCACACTGCAATTGGCTATTGAGCATGATTCACAGAATATTGTTCTTCCACACCATTATTCAGCACAGTTCAGAAAAATACCTCAAGGGCCAGATAAGAGCTCTCATCGTGTGAAGGTCAACAGTGACTCAAGCACAAGTATGTATAACTGAATATTTTTAGGCAGTTATTAGAAGACTTTTAGCCTTCTGGGGAATTACATTCTGGAACCATCTGGTAATAGAAGTAATAGGGAATTAGAGCTAAGTGCTTTCAAGAGCTAAGGAACTTTATCAAAGGGATAAGTTAATCAATGTCCATAAAAAAAATTAACAAAGACCTCATATGCAGAGGACTCAGGAGAGTGCTATTTGCTATGCTGAAAAAAAACCTGGATAAAAATCTACATCCTATGTGATCAAAGTCAAACTGCCTTAAAAATATGACATTAAAATGCAAAGTAGCAGTGATAAGCAGCCTTTGATGAAGGGATCTGAGATAAAAGTACACAGTAGTGTTACTCCTTCCCAGTTCATCCCAAACCAGAATATTTTCCAGTGAAACAGTACATTTTTTTGTCAGGAAAAAAAAACAACATACGAAAGCCAAACCAAGTATCATGATTATTCTATACTACATTGGACTAAAGTTGTAGGTGTTATGTTACATAGGGAAAAGTCACAAAAATTACTAATGCAGTAGTTAACAGCTTACAGATTGCAGAGCAGAAATGGCCCAAGTGAATATTGTGGCCCAAACACTTCAGACACACATTTTCTTGAGAGATACATGGACCACTCCATGGGAACTTGTTGCCTAAACAGACCGTAATTGCACATAACAAAGAAACAATGTGACTCATCATTCATGAATGCTTCCTCCACTGCAGGAGGTACAAAAATTACAGGAGGAGACGTCAAGGTTTTGGCCAGATGAGCATATAAATCAGTTATACAGAATGGCTGGGCTTCAGCATAAGGCCCACACTTCCTCTAAAAGAGACTACATGGTCTGCCCTTACTAAAAGAGTGGTCTCCAGTTGTATCAAGGGAACAATAATATATAGCTCCTGCTATTTCTAACCACCAGTGAAAAGAGAAAATAAATAATCTAGTGGCAGACTGTTTTTATTGGCCTGCTAGAAAGTAACAGTATCTCACCTACACCTCAGGCAAACAGTGTTAAAGATCTTCTTAACACCTGCATCAAAAGAATCACATTACTGCAAAACAGGGAAGTCAATCAAATGGTGCTGATACATTCAAAGCTTCTTAAATCTGAGGTTCTTTCTGTAAGCACTCTACATTCTGCCTATTAGTATCTGCATTTCAAGATGCTAAGTACTTTTCAGATGGCAAATTTTTGGGGAAAAAATTGTTACCGTATCATCATTTAAAGTTATTTTTTTCCACCTGTCTTGTCCTTGTTCCAGTATGCACAACTGCACTTTGTAACACATTAATGATGCATTAATCATACAACATTCATCTTCAACAGCTATTTAACCACAGTCACAGCTTCTTTCACATCTTCCAGAGTACAGCTTCTCACATTAAGTTTGGAGGAACTCACACACCAACATCAGTATCTTAACTTCTCTATCAATATTCATCTAATACTTCCAATCATTGTCTGACTTCTTACAAAGTGCTGTGAGAAAGTCACAGTGCCAGAGGCAATGAAAGCCAGGCTCCTCACAGGGTACAGAGACTGAAAGAAATAAAGGAATAAATTGTTTTCAAATACAATTATTCTATATAGGAAATTTTCAGATCTTCATTATTTTGGAAAAAAATTGCCTAATTCCACATACACAGAGAATAAAGGTTCTTGGCTGATGTGCATGGCAAGTTTTCACATTTCACCACTCTTGCAACTTTCTGTTTCTTTCGAAAGATGTAATAGGCATCAGCTTCTTGTTTTAAACTCAGTCCATTTTCCATGGTTTATGTAAAGCTGTAAGAATTAATTTTCCGTTTGAAAATGAGAGATCAAAGTTAAAACAACTAAGCAAAATGGAGAAGCACAACTGAATTCTATTGCCATTTCTACAGCTGGAGTACACGGAAGCTGAGCTGTAGCTTCTATGAATGATGAAAGTCAGTATAACACGTCTCATCTTTGCCATGTACAAAGTTAATTCAAGTTTTGATAAATATTTTAATATGATAAATCAGAGCAAAAACCACACTTAGTACATGGTCATGAAGAATATCTATTACTGGGAGCATTTGAACATGAGACTGATACAGCAAAAGCAGTGAAATGTCAGAGCAGATCACCTGTCTTATTTCATGAATTACACTAGGCTAATATATTTTTTAATTAGCAGACTGGGGAAAAAATGAAAAATATCAATTTTGAAGAAACCAAATAGCACACAGAACATGGACTTTGTACATGCTATTCTAGTCCCCCAGTAAAAAAAAACCCACCATTTCCTTCATGACCTATCAAAATGATAAGCATTCCTTCTTTATTCTGCTTTTCAGTTTTATTATTATGTAAACAAGTTATTTTGCTAAATAGCTACAGAAAAATATTCAGCACAAATACAGTTAGATTGGGACTTAAATCTGTGCACAGTCAATTTAGATTATAGCTGTTTTAGCAGAGGCACAGCCATTCACCAAATGACTAAAAAAATATGCCTGGGATTATTTTGACTATAAAACAAATACAAAATATTATTTATTTTCTTTAACCTTTGCAGTTTGGAAATACATGGTATAAATGCAAAGCATTCAAGATCCCATGACAAACTAAACTGTCTGAAAATTACATTAATATCTTCTGCACAATACTTACCTATGCACTCATTTTATGATAGAAATAGTCAAGTTGCACAAAAAATTGCAAGGCATTATGAAATGATTATAAATGTTTTCCTTAAAAGCAGCTGCCAAATTTTTTTTTTTAGACAATTGATAGTTTGTTGCTCTTATACACCTAATCATTTGCCAACCCACAGTTCCTGTTTATTTGAATACATGTAAGTTTTTTTTCAATATATACTAGATTTTGGTTTCACTCATAACACCATAATTTCCAGGATATAATTATGTCCATCAACAGCCCATGCGCTTGCATGGAAACTGACTTTTTCTAGCTTCTCAATCTTGTGGGAAAATTAAGTATTGATATAATTTCTATCCCTTTATATTATTTTGAATCATTCTCAGAACAAAATCGCAATTTAAAGCCAGAACAGGCCAACATAAGCAAGTGATACAAAGTAAATACTGAAAACAAGAGTAATTATGAGTTTTTACCATTGTTTTCAAGGATAGCACCACAAAGCTTTTCACGTGTATACCATGCTATGAGAAGGTCAGTGCCTACAGGGTTGGAGTACCCTCCATGGTTTAGCTGCTGTTCTGCAAAAAGTAGCTCAAAAACATTCCATAAAGAAAAAAAGGCCAAGAGATTACCCCAATAGTTGTATAACAAGCAGAAAGCTAAACTGAATTTAATTGTGCAATTGGTCATTCTTCATGCTTACACTCCCCTCAAGAAAGTTACAGTTTTTTACTACAGTCAAGTCATGTGATGAAAAGACAGTTGAAATAGAATTGTTCTTCAAGAAAGCATCTATAGAGAATCACTCTATATATGATATATTCCTGTGTTTGCATAAAAGCAATGGAGATTTTTCTGTACGAAACTCCTCCCGACCATAATGTTAAAAAGGGACTGTACACCCTACACTGCCAGATTATATCAGCTACCAGTGTTCATTAGCTACTTTGGCTGTTTGGGAGTTCTCTTACAAATATCCCTTCAGATTTACCTCACACTAAATACTCATGTATCTAATGCCAAGTACATCTTACAGATAAGATTTGTCTTTCCTGTGATATCAACATTTTGCATCCCAAAAATACTGCCTTGGAAAGCCATATTCCAAACCAGTTTCATCTGCATAGGGCTCAAGCCAAGAGATTCTGCAGAGAAAATTCCAGCAGTGTTTCTTGGAAAAGTGACCTTGACAAGTAATCCTCAAAATGCTTTGCACAGTTGTTGCCAAAGACTTAAAAAGAAAGTACCTGCTAGTGACAAAAAGA
The DNA here is from genome assembly GCA_013400955.1 of Drymodes brunneopygia. Lineage (NCBI taxonomy): Eukaryota > Metazoa > Chordata > Aves > Passeriformes > Petroicidae > Drymodes > Drymodes brunneopygia. Next base: position 157,381 of record VZTZ01022483.1, on the reverse strand, counting down.
AACACTATATTAAAATATACATGTGACTATCAGAAGATGTTAGACCAAGGAAGAATTTTAAATGAAAACATGACAATTTCAATCATATTTTGATACAAAATTCTGAAAACCTGTAAGATAAAACCACAACATTTCCACTTTCTGTTTCAAAATGATTTTATCTCTCAAGAATATAAAGGACAAAAAAAATCCTAGTCAATGATAGTATTACCAACTTGGCATATAACTTTTAGAATAATTTAAACAAGAAATTATGATTTTTTTTCATTCGGTAAAAATGTTATACACAAGTCCAAGGCAAGAAAACACCTCATTTGAATTGCACTCCTTATTTCAACAGAAATTCTCAAAAGCTCTATCTATAACCCTAGTAAAGGAAAGCCATGAAACAGGGACCTACTGCTTCACAGGTCAAGAAGCACAGGTTGGATCATGTCCACCATGCAAAGGGCAAACTTCCTCTGTGACAGGCTTGTCTTAGCAAGAACTAGCGAAGAACACTCCAATGCAGAGCCATAAACCAAGCTAATAAATAAATACTATGCATGACCAGGATCCAGTGCTCCTTATCAGCTTTTTCCCTTCAAATACATAGATGTGGCCACACCAAGTTCAGCAGTTTGCTTTTGCTGTTGCTTTAGACGAGCTAGAAGTTAACTTTCACATCAGTTTTGAAGACCCATGTAGATGCAGTAATTTCTTCTGAACACAAAAGCTAAATAAATTAATGTTGTTCTTGTGCAAATTTTACTACAGTATGACTGGCAAATTACTGTATTTTTGGTTTTGACGAACTACGCAAATCAAGAATAAAATTTATATACCTACCTAGTTTATCGTCATGTTGTTTCCAGATACAGGAATCAATAAGCATGAATATATGAATTCTTGCTTTTCAGAACAGGTTGATGCAATAAGTTTTTAACTATTCAAACAACAGTTCTTCAGATCCTGAAAGGCAGAGCTTTCAGCATATGCAATTTCAGTTGAAGCCAAAGCAGAAAATAATCATAAAACATACGAAGACTACATGATTTTTCAGGAAGACTTTGGAGTTGTTTGCTTACTCTGGCTTTCTAGATCCACAGCACCAGTGAAAAGACCAGGACATGGTCTTTACTGCTTCACAAAGAAAAACAACATTCTCAAGGATATTTCATTTGCCTACAGCTGCACATGCATGTTGTAATCTCAGGATGCCACAGCCACTACAGAGGAATGCTGTTTTGTATTTGTAGAGTCTTAAAATTTCGTAAGTAGGCATTATATTTTAAAGTTCACTAAATCAATCTGTAGTTTTCTTTATTTTATAATTTAGTTCACAGCAAGAATGAAAGCTCAAAAGAACATAAAAGTTATTTTAATTTCAGAAATTGCTTTGGTACACTGACTGTGGGGCTTGTTTAATGTACATCCTATTTGCAAAGAAAAATCAAAACCGCTTTTTAAAACAATGCTATGGCTGCATTTCTTAATGAAGCTGAATAGCTGCTGTCAGCTGTCTTAGCAATAAATCTGGAAGTAAAGCATCCAACATGCAATGTATTAGATCTACAGTTTATTTATTTGCTGGTACAATTTAGCAGAACTGACCAGGATGTTTCATACTATTTGGAAAGTGGTTTCTAACGTAAATGTAACAAACTTCATAAAATCGGTTGTGTATTACTGGATAGTGAAAAACTTCAACATTGTACAGCTCATGTTTAAACCTTCCAAAATTCTTTAGAATTATTTGTAAGGTTCATCGTAATTATGAAGAAGCTGCTTAGGCTCCATTAAGACAGTAAAACATTTGGTTCCTTACTATTCTGCAAAAATTTATGTGATTGGTAAGATTTGACTGAATTCAGACAGTAATCCAGATTCTGTACTGTAGATACATTCAATTACAGCCTCAATATAAAATTTCCTATCATCCAAATAAACAAGGTTCTAGTCAAACAGTTTTGTATGAGCACCCAGAGAGAAAGTCAGCAGAATTAACTGTACAATTTATACCATCAATATACATCATTATACCATCTCTCAGGTATAATTCTATCTTTACAAAACTACCTCAAAACACGTGCTATTTCACTCTTAAACGATCAGCATAAAGCTTAGAAGGGATTTGCATGTTACCTAGATTTTGAGTGCTTCTCAGCTAAAGAAATAGTGAAATTTCAGCTATTTGTCATAATCACATAAGATTCAAAGATACAGCTTAGAATGCAAAGTAGTTTGACATAAGATTATTTTAAACATCAATGACAATTGAAAAAATACTAGTAATAAGAAGCAATAAAAGCAGAGTTTAAAACTACATGAAAGTTAGTACCTACTATCCAACAGCTTGCACGTGTGCATGTGTACACATATTTATGCTTAAAATACCAATGTGCATCTTTTGATATTTTTTATTTAAACGACTTTTCTGTACCTTTTAGAAATGTTGCTATTTCTTTAATATAAATATTCCTATAAAGAAAATATTTACCTAAATTTATTTAGAAAATGACTATTGAAAGTGATGATTTTTCTTTCTTTCTCCCCATTGACCCTCTTACCACTGATCGTGAAAACCATGATAAGCAAATCTGTAATTTGTCCTTCAGCAACTTTGGAAAATAAATACAGAAAACATAGTCAAAAACCTATTCAGAATTTTACTGTACAATTAGCTGAAATTTTTTTAACATGTTTTGCTAATGCTAGCCAAAAATCTAAATAAAATGCCCAATCCTGTCAGCTGTTGAGAAAATACATTTTAATTTTACTTTACCAGAAGCAATATTAGAAGTAAAATCAGTTCAAAATTAAGAAAAAATCATGATACATTATTGTGTTTACTAACAATGGAGGCTCAGTAAAAAGAATACAAGGCAAAGAATAAAATAGTGCACTGTGGTTTTATTGATGGCAGCAATGACAATTTGCCTCTTTCATATGTAAAAAGTATTCAGCTTCATTTAACTAAGAACTTTAAAAAAGTCTTTTGTGGTGTCAGGTCCAAATTCCTTCTGCTCACATGAGCTTTCTTTGTTCCATCCTGCTGCTTGGAAAAACCCAGAATTTCTTCTAGAAGAAGTGTTCAGCAAGTTGGGAGCTGCCAGTGAATTCCCCCCGACTCCAAGAAGGTTTCTAAATGAAAAAACTAAAATATAACAGATAAGGACAAAAAATATCAGCACTTAAGGAACCATAAGTACCCATCCATCCCTGGGCTCTTTGTGCAATATAGGTTTCACTGTCACTTCATTTTCTTCCTCCAAAAGAGTGGGATATCAGCTTTTCAGTACTTACGGAGACACAGTTCATTCAAAGAATACATCAGAAGGCTGCACTTCAATGCAGTAAATATGATCAGTCTAGTACAAAGAACACTTTCTGGTAAAGACTTCTCTCTCACAAAACCGGAATGTCTCCATTGTTAAGGATTTTAATACAGATTTTATAGCAAATGTGACAAGGTGGAGATTAGTTCTGTCATGGAGCAAAGGAAGACACAAAAAACATAAGGACCAAGCACTTACAGGTTCACACTCATAGGTTCTTTCAATCTCTTCCAAAAGGTCTGACCATTCAAAACACTCATTTCTGATTATATGCTCCCCTTTGATTTGAGACTATTAAGACATTCTATACAGAAAATGTAACCTCAGGATGTATTTTTATTATTCCTAGGTTCTAATTCTTGTACCTTGACTCTCTAGGAGTATTTTATTTTACAGACCTGTTAAACCTAGTATCTGACTCATACCCACATAAAATTCCCTCTAATAAAATTCTGACCTAGTGTTCTCCACCTCACACTGCTGGATATTAATAAATGGTAATTTCTAGGGCAACTGCAACCACAGGGAGGTACTGACTATCCCATACTTCTACATTATCTGTCTTCATAAAAATCACCAGGTCAAGACTTCCTGAAGTCTGCAGTAATTGTTTGTCCTCTCCATCTTTTTTAGAAGTCCCCTTTTCAAATACTTAAATACTGCAATAAGACCCCTTTAGAGACTTCTCTGCCCCAGACTGAACAGTTCCGTTGATCCAAATTCCACTTTTGAAAAACAACTCAGAATTTTAAAATCTTGAATCTCCTCACACTTAAGACCCTTTGCAGTACAGACAAAGATTTTGAACTGATTATTTGGTAGTACTCATTCCAGATTTGCATGCCCAAATTCAACACCTGAATGAGTGTGCTGAACACTAATCCAAGAAGCAGTACAGCCTCATTTCCACATTGCTGCACCACTGCATTAGTAAGTCCTCCTTGTCAAGTGATGTAAGATGATACAATTAGATCTAAAAGGTTTTGGGCATGAGGTGATACTCTGACTGTATGGCCCTCATGCTTCATCTTTGATACATCCCTATCATACCCAATACAAATGCGGCCAGCAAACTTCAGTTTTAGTATTGTTTAAGTTGCTTTTGAGAAAAAGATACCTTGGAATTTTTAATGTTACAAACTACAACATTAAAATTCTATGGAATTCACCAATTTGTAACAGAAAATAATCATCATCAGTGGTTTTCCATCTCTTCAGGAAAAAGTTACTTTACATAATAGAAAGGTACTCCCTCTCAGTAGGTAAAGGCCATTAACAAATGATCTGTTGAAGAGGTAAAGCATCCTGCAGCAGAAAGTTGTGGTAAAATTATGTCTCACTGGATCCCTTAAAACTTCCCCGATAAATCTTGTTTTCATTTAACAGGTTATCAAAAACTTGAAATAAGAACAATATGCCATGCACTCAAAAGACCTAAGAAATTAAAAGGAGGCAGAAACTATATAGAAATCCACTTCTAGAAGACAACATTTAGTATTCCTGAACTTTTACATGTCAAGACACTATAGCTACATTGTTGTACAAGTCCAGGTAAGCTGAAAACAATTTAGAAAAGGAATGTGTTTGATTTTCTGCCTTACTTTAAAATCATTGAAGATTTGATTACACCAACCCCTTATTTTAGGGAAAGCCCAATAGAAAGGAAAAGCTGTGAAGGCTTATTTTCTGTGCCAGATGAGTTTTGATACTAGATTTGCTGTCCATTTAAATCAGAATCCCATTTTAATCTTTAAAACAAAGTACAGGAACACCTGCAAGGAAAAATCACCTGTGCCTTAGGAAGGTTGCTCCTTATCCGCCAATAAGTAATTTGCTTTTGAGATACAGGAATTACTACCACTCTCCCTGGTGCCTCATAGCTAACCTAAGCTAAGTAGAGTTTTCCAGATTTATACTGTAAAATTAGAGAAATACCAAAAATACTACCTAAGATTAAAAAAAAAATTCCCTGGCTTTGACTGCTGCGTACTCTTCACATCTCTCATTCAACTGATCACCCTGACACTACTCAGGGCCAACTGAACTAGCTAAAACTCTGTTCAGTGCATATTCCAGAATACTTTCTGCATGAACTATCTCAGGACATGTTTACTGATAGTGACTGATACATGTACTTAAAATAGAAAATTGAATTATATTGGCAAAAATAGAACAATTATCCCCTCTCTTACATTGCCAGTACTGCTGTAAATGAAAAATACATTTTAACATATATGCTACAAAGTAGAATCATATGTTATTGCATGTCAGAACTATCAAAAGGTACAGAGAACAGCAGCTCGTGTTAAACCCACAAAATCTGAAGGACTGGAGTAATGAGAAGAACAAAAAAGAGATTGCTAAAAATAAACTGGCTAGTAAGAACAAAAAAATCAGATTCAAGATGAAGACACACTGTGGATGTACATCAAATACTATGTGACTAACCAAAGCTTTCTTTAGTCTGGATAGACTTTTGACAATGCTTTGTAAATTAAGGATTTAGAAGATCAACAAATGAAATGAAAGCAGCACAGCTTATGAGATTTGTTCAGTGAAATTATTGTAACTGTTTATCTGGCTGGCCTTTTTGTAGCAGGTGTCTTTTCTAAGGATGATATATAATCCCTTAATTTCTGGTAATTAATAAAGTGTAGGTGCAAGTATACCCTCAAGTCAGAGCATCATAAATATTCTTTGTCTTTCAACCTCCCTATTTAATGGTGAATTCACAGATTTTTTACTTCTTCTCATGCAAGCAGAACAACAGAAAGGATATTTATTCACACAAATGGCTTATAAAAAGTAGAATATGGGACCTTGGACAGAGCTAATCCTGAGTTCAGCAGGGACTGCAGCCACTTATTTCAGACTAGCTGGTCCAATGTATGGGAATCAGAGAATCTTGCTGCTGCTCTCGGGTGAAAAAGCATCAGGTAAACGCTTCCTGAGGTGACATGAGTCTTGACATAAAGCAAAAGTCAAAAGCTATTTGTGAAGTGTTTTTTATTGCTTTCCCTCTTCCCACAGATATATTAAGTCCTCTTAAGCCACAAAATTCAGAGAAACAGAGATATCCAACTTCTATCACAAATATACCAAGATCCCCAAGAAAAGCACATAACAATCCAGATTTGTTTATCTTGAAATCTAAACCAATACATAAAGCACCAGTATCTTATATTTACCTTTCTTTCCTTATTAATCAGTTTCTAGCTCGGGGGGGTTGATAAAATTGTTGAGTGGGTCGTGTGGACCGCCGTGGCTGACCATCACCTCCTCTGCGGAATTCCAGAGTTTGCTCATACGTTTCTTCTTCCTCCTCCTGCGGGTAAATAGCATTGTTTTAAATGAAAGAGCTGGAAAATGCATTATACTTGAGTTGGTATATGCACACATACATACACACACCACATATAGACACATACATGGAAGGATGAATCCATGCACACATAGCAGCTGCTGCATCTGTGCTGATAAACACTTAATAAAATAATGAGGTATGGGAGAGGGCTTTTCAAACCTAGGAAAGCTAACAAAATCAAGCTGGCAAATCTCAAAACTCAATCCCCAGGGTAGCAGAAGTTTCTAAATATTTGCAGGGAAGAAAAAAAAAAAAAATCATACGTATTACATACAAAATATTTTCCAAGAGTCATACAAGAAGGAAGGTAACTCAAGAAGGAAGGTAACCTCAATAATCTGCCAGAGAAGAGAAATATTGGCTTTCAGGAGTTCACAAATGTGTGTGGAATGAAATGAAATAAAAGAATTAGGAAATAGAATTACAAGGAACAGCATCTGGAAATATGCATGCTAAATACACATATTTGAAACAGTAGATAAAAACCTATGATGCAGTAATAATGAAAAAAGCCTGCAAGTAGAGTGAACAATTTAAAGATGTATTTTCTACGTGCAGCAATAATAAATAAATGCTCTGAAGAATGAGAGAGGAGGTAAACATATTTGCAATATTCAGTCACTCCTAGGCATCTTCATACCAGAAATATATTCACAAAGTACATAGAATTCAGCAGTGAAAAGAGAGTAAATGTTTAAATAATCAAGATACTGGAGAATGACTTACAAAGATTAACTACATATTTATTTTGGTCATCGAACATTGAATGGAAAAACATTCGTCTAGTGGAATATTTGAAGGTGGTACACATTAAAGATAGAGAAAAATTTTAAGAGTGTAAGAGTTTATATCAAAGAAAAAATTATAGGCTGAAAAAAAAAGCTCCCAAGAATGAGCATGATTGTCACATGCTGTCTCAGAAAACCAGTTTTGATTTCATTTCTTTAGTATGTTTATACTGTAACAGACACCAGGTGTTGTGGGAACTTGCTGGAAGAAATTTACTTTTGGGAAAAGGTAAAAAAAAATTTGGGATATGTAACTCTCAATCCCTTTTATTCACAACATAGGAACATAAAGCAACACAAAGCAGTAGCATTGAATGATTCTTTAGAAGTTCATCAACAATTCCAACACCCAAGAACTGTCAGAGTGCAGCATGCATATAACAGACTAAGCAAGTCACAGCAGTAAAATATTTCACTTTAAGCAACAGAAAGGACAGCTTAAGTTTCTTTCTGTTGTAAAAAGTGAGATCCCACTCAAGAAACTTCTCTTTCTGAATTAGCATGAATATCAATAAATACGCATTTTTAAACAGTTACAAACAACCACATTCCTCATGGTTAGGTCTCCTATTTACAGGGCACATCTGTGGTCACAGCTATATTTCCAGATTAAGCATTACTACATCTGTACTAACTCTGTTTCAGACTTGCACAGAGTCTGAAACAACTGTGCAAGAAAATAGGTTTTCAGCACTGAACGCAGCATAATTGATTTATATCTCTTAGTTTCACTGTAGCTTAAGGCCAAGAAGCAAAGTTCTGCCATAAAACTTCAGTTTTCTCAGAATACTTCTTTTACTACCTGTACCACTATAAATTCCCTCATATAAAAAGGTTCAGAGACACTGATTATAAAAAAAAATCAATACAGCATTAGACGTCTAACACAAAAGTCCACACAGATTGCAATATTGCTAGCCTTAGTACACGCACTCAACTTAGTGTATGAGATCATCTCCCATCACTGACAATGCAAGCTGCACTAGAAGCAAATGTTAAAAAGTAAGCTAAATGCCTGAAGTGGTCTAAATACCTTTAGTTCTTTCAGTATACTCTAAGAAATATGAATAGCTGAAAATAGCATAGAAATTAAACAGTTCAGTGTATAGCATCTCACCTATAACAGCCAATCTCTTTCTGAGGGTAAGCACATCAGAGTAAATTTCTGCAGCAGCAAATCTTCATCAAATCTCAAAGTTAATGTATTTGATCCCCTGAACTCAGTAAAGCCAAATTAAAACCAGTATTTGTCTTACACACTTCTATTTTGGTGTAATTGTCTTTACACAATGAATGAAAAGCTTCACATGCATGTAGTTCAAATTAAGAAATTTTACTGTGATAGGCAAGAGTGAAATGTTAAATCGTATTCACTTTCTTGAGGCTCTGAATAATGTGGAAGTGAGCAATGCAGCAAACGGTAATAACAAACAAGTAACAGCACACCTTTCAAGTGTTCCCTCATTCCTTTCTATGCACAGTGGCTCCACACACAGTTACTGACCATCCTGTTGAATTCTGCCATCTTCTCATCAGATGACACATTGACTTTTCTTGGGTCTTACCTATTCATATTTGATCCTAAATGTATCTAATATTCTCCAAAATAACAATTTGCCAAGTCATATCTTTACAAGTGACTGAATTTCTTTCCTGTCACCATTTCTTAATCATTGACCCTCAGTTCACTATGGCTGATCTTTCACCATTTATTGCCATTTCATTTCCACAGTCACAGAACAGGTAAGGCTGGAAGGGACCACTGGGGGTCATCTGGCTCAACCTCCTGCTTGGGCAGGATCATCCCAGAGTACACGGCACAGGATTGTGTCTTGAATATCTCCAGTGAGGGAGAGTCCACAACCTCTCTGGACAATATATTTCAGTGTGTGGTCACCTGCACAGTAATGAAGTTCTTCCTCATATTCAACTGGAACTTCCTGTGCATTAATTTCTGCCCATTGCCTCTTGTCCTATTGGCTGGACCACCAAGAAGAGCCTGGCTCCGTCCTCTGGGCACCCTTCCTATGTTGTTAAGATTTCACTCTCAGTCTTCTTCAAGCAAAACAGGCACAGCCTATTTATCTTTATTTCTATTTTAAGGAAATTCCTCACTACCTTAAAGAAAATTCCATTTTATGGACTTTTATCTCACTTTATTTTAAATTTTCTCCAACCTGCACTAAAAACTGTCATTTTCTGGAACAGCATGTACTCTTCATAAGCAAAACTATGTATATGTTATGTTCACTTCCTTGTTTTTTCTGTTCTTCAACCAAAAAACTTCATCTGTCTATACTTCTTCATTATAACTGCAGTCAGTTAGGTCACACATCTTGCCACCAACTCTATTTTTCCAGTCTTTTTCACTCCTTGCTTTCAATTTATCAATTGCTTGTGACTCATTCTAAATTACTCTTATCCATATGAAATCTAGGATACATTTTATAAAGCAAAGGTAGCCACAAATCTCTCCTAGGGCATCTTCATTCTCCTTCTATTACCAGTAGAGGCTTGTTATTAGTACACTGCTCCAAAAACTTAAGCACTTTATTCTCTCCATACTTCAGCTTATTTTTCATAATTTATCAAAAATTCCAGGATCCAGGACTCTCCTAGTACTTACACAATGCCCACCTTGGACTGTGAACATTGAGATTAAATGATAGCACTAAGCACAACTGCAAAAGACAGGAGAAACTGGCAGATCCACAGGAAAAATCAAGGAAAGGTTCACAATGCAAACAATGAAATGCACAAAGAAATTTCTGCACTAACAGATCATAATGAAGAGAGAGAGGGTGGAGCATATCAGCATTCTTTAGGTATTTTAAAAAAGTAGAAACAGGGAAGGATAAGTAATTTGAAAATTCATCTTCCATTCAAAGTTTTGCTGTAAAAATCTGCTGTTACTTTGGATATTTTTGTTCTGTCTCATAGGAGAGGTAAGATCTAAAACGGAGCAAAACGGGAATATATGCACACCTGGTACTTATATTTTGGACCCATATACTCTGAAAAGCTTGTACCACCATGTCTGACCAGCTGAGCTTAGTGAATCAGCAAGTAACTTCAGTCCATACAAGTGACTACCAGCTTGCTTTTACATAAAAAATTCAATGGATTTCATAGCTGCAGATCACAGTTATAAATCCAGCATTTAATATACTTCACCTACCAATTCATTCTTCAAATGAACAATATGAGAGCAGAGTAAATTTATACTTCATTAAAAGCTTTCTCTCTGAATTTCAACTGCAAGACTTATTTCATTGCATTCAAAAGAACTGTTTAGAAACATTTTTTTAAAACACAGTCCTTTGAAGTGAATACTTACTGCATAACTTCTGAGAACGAATAGATGGATTACAGTAAAGAACTGGACAGAACTTATGCATTGACACAAAAGCTTTGCTGAATGCTGTGCTCACATATATTTAGGAAGCAGTTGCAAGCCACAGCTGATCAGCTCCTGCACTTTTGCCACTTACAAAGTAGTTACCTCTGTTTATTACTGCTTACGGACAGAAAATTCTGCTCCATTCACTGGGCCCTTCTGCTGAAGCTTTTCAATAATAGCTCTCTGTGGGCTATTAAGGGATGAACACCCAAGCCTGTGCAGGGAGGCATGAAGAAGCAACATGTAGAAGCAGTGTGGGGCCAGGGACTGTGGGACAAAGAGGAGACAGAAGGCAGAGAAAGCAGAAGCCATTTTCCATTTAGGTAGTGTCAAATCTCTGTTTCAGTTAAGCTGTAGTTTTAACTTTACCCACACACTGAATGCATAGGGAACTTGCTTGTTCAGTACAAAGAGAGTGTTGGCTTCCTTGCCACATGACCTTTCCTTTCATGTGCATTTCAAATTCCATTTCCTGATCCAGATTTAATGTCTCTTTGCACTGCCCACTCTGCAGGAAACAGCTGTCTCCTGCTGTTAACATAACAAATGATCCCTTTTTTCCTGGTAAATTCCTTTCTCAGATTTTGCTTCTTCTGCCTAATCATCCAGTGTTGAGCTCCTTGAGTACTTGTTTTGTTTTTTACATTTTCTACTTACCAGTGCTTGGATCAATCAAAAACAGACTGCAAGACTATCCAGATGAATCAAAAAAAAGAAAGCAGAGAAAACTCATACTATGGCCATATTGAAAAATTCACAATTAAATGTATTTCTAAGTATTCTAGAAATAGCTAAATGAATTTTTTAAATTATTTTATATGCAATCTATTATGTATCCTATATTTGTAAGTAAAAAATAATTTGCTGAAGTGTCTACAGTATTCTCTGGAACTTCTACTTTATCTGAACACTTAAATGAATTTTTTTGACTCAATAATAACTAAGAATGAAGCAGGATTTTTGGGGGAGAAAACAGGTTTGTTATACAATTTTAGAGTGGCTTTAGGCCACAATTTCAAAAATTACTATCAAATGAGGTGTAAAAAATTTAAGTAAATGAGAAAGTATGGCTAATGTAGATATTTCAAGTGTCTTAACCAAGTACTGACTTTTTTTGAAGTGTCTGTTACAGAATAATTCAACATATTTGTTCTTGATCAATTTTCTTTGCAAATTAGGCTTCTTACCTAAAAGATCAGTTCCTTTCAGAGAGTAATCTTCTCCCAGAGTAATCTCTGTAAGCCTACAGATGCTCACTGTTTTTTCCCACAGTGCGCAACACATCTATATCAGCCTGGGCCTATGGGCATTCAAATTCCTGCATTAAATTACAATGAGAAGAGCAAGTGGGGTTCGAGGTTAGACTGCTGGATCTGCATACAGCTGACCCCTCACTGACATCAGATCATTAATATAAACTCTTAGCCCTATTAATGCCTTATCGTCTGTCTGTAGAGAACACACAGGATAAGCAATTGTAAAGGATCTACAGGATATACAGGTTCTTCTCCTACTTGAATCTCACAACCCAATAAGCACCTCGCTGCACATAGGACTTTGAAAGCATTAGGTAATTAGTACAGATACCTGAGTACAAACCCATTTATGCTGCACATATAGTCTTCCATATGTAACTCCGGTTTGACTTTTATGTCCAAACCACCAATAGCTTTGCTGAAGTTTTTAGCCCAAGCTCCACTCTGGTAAAATAGTGTATTAGGTAAAACAGTGGTGACAGAAATGGAAATGTCAAATGTATTATGGCAACTATTAGGAAATTTAATTGTGCTCAAAGGGATAAAATTGACCTGCTGTATGGTACTGTAAGATTTATTAAAAACACCCTGTGATTTTGAACTGCAACTATACAATTACTGTTTGTTGCCATTCTATATGCACCCAGAATAATCTCTATTTATTTACAAAATGTTTTAATCTATTATACTACTGACATCTTTTGCTTTCACTGTTTCTCAAATTCTATGAGATTTTGATGCACTATACCAATAAAACTCTACATTGTACTTTCAAGCTCTGTACAAAGGCTTTTATCCAAGAGAAAAAATCAGTTAATATTTTCCTAATGCAGGGGCAGTCAATTTCAACACCTACTGACCACGTTACAACAAACTTGCTGTAACAGCATTAAAAAAAATAGAAAAACAATAAAACATATTCCCATTATTTCCCTTATTTACACTTAGAAAAAAGAAATAATCCTTATGAGGATATGTCTTTTTCTCTACTGAACACAGATAGGCCACAAGCAAATATACTTCTAGTTGCGGTATGTAAAACTAAGTGGTGTGGAACTATCCCATAATAACTGTTGCTTTTCTGTGTTCCAAATAATAATTTCAAGATGACCCTTCCCTGAATAGTCTTTTCTTTAGCATCTGAAAAAAATCAATGATAGATATTTTCTGTTTACTTTCATTAACCAAATCTCCAAAAATTTTATATTTTCTTGGCCAGTTTTTGTAAAATTCTATAAAGCACTCACAGGACCAGCAATTTTTCAACTAATGCCTCATTATATATCAATTAAAGATACTAGATTTATAATAAAATTATTTGATAATCCTGAAAAAAATTAATATACACTATTAATTAGAACTACCTCATTTTTCCTCTGCTGAAAATATAAAGAATCTGAGGTTCAAAACCAGCTACTTTTTAAATGATTCTGCTAAAGCCATACACACCCTGAGTTTCAAGTGAAGCAATAAACATTAGAAAGCAAACAGCAGAAAAATTGTAGATTTTTTCAAAAAAAGCCCAAAAAAAAAAAAAAAAAAGAACTGGAAAATGAATGGATGGGCAAGGAAAAAAATTACATACTTAATCTGAGACAACTAAAAGCAACACAACAGTTAACTTGGAATCGGACATTTCGTTGTACTTCATTGTTTCAACTGTGGAAACAAAGCATTCATTCGTTTTCTAAATAGACAATTTTTCAATTACATTTCCATAAAACTAGGAAAATTTAACCCTGGGGCATGATTATCCCACAGACATTGCTGACTTATTGGTTCCCCTTAAGGGTATTGCACAGTTTATTCATACTTGCAGTCATTCCCTCTGGCACACACTGAAATAAACACGCAACTCTCCTTGTGCAGTTTGTGTTGAAATAGACATTGTTTCCTGCAAATTCATCACCATGTTCTCAATATAGGAAAAAGTAATGGATTTTAAAAATTCCTTACAAGTACATATTTAAGCCATTCAGATCATATCCCTTTCACTAGTGAAAAGCTTCTTCACTGAGCAGTACCAGTATCAAACTATAAACACTTAAAGGTTTATTTTCAATTTCTGACAGAAAAGTTGAAACATTGAAGTGAGATATTCTATATAAATTAACATAGAACCAATGGACACATCAGGTTTTCTCCATTCATCTTGAAAAAAGCCACAAACTGGAAGTGCTTCTACCGGGCTGGTAACACAGACAGGCCTAAACTATAGCGAAAAAGAATACTTTCATAGACTGAGGAAAAAAAATCAGCACTCAGTTTGTCTGCATGAAGTGCACTTGTGAGGAAAACCATGCAAGTCCATAGATGGGTGGAGGAGAGGGAGAAGTATTTGCTGTATTGCCGAACCTGATTTAGCATGTAAGCAAAAAATCCTGCCAACATAAATTTCAGAAAGAAAACACTCAGTGATGCCATGAGAAATTTTCTGATGCTTTCCTGTTAGCACACAAAATCACTACAAAAATCTTAACAGGGAATAAGAATATTTTGGTCACATTTCACATGAAAAAGAAGGCTGTGTGCACAACCTCACCCATGACAGAATTTGACAAATGGATCCCCCAAGTCCCACACAGAACTGTATATTTAGTAAATAAACACCTATGTGAATTTATTTGTGAATGACTGACTGCACACAAAAAAATCAGGAAGTAAAACATGGCAAAATTTATTTCCATAAATATACAGAAAAATTCTAAAGAAATATATATAAACCAACACCTAATTAAAAACCAAAACAAAACTGCATACAGGTAGTGCAGGGACACAGCAATTAAATCGTCTTGAAACGGAATCTGTTCATGAGACAACACAGAACAGACCCATAAAAGAAAGAGAGTATCTTAACTTGAAAGTCAGGACTCCTACATTACTTATACCTTGTATGCTTTACATTTAAAAATAAAATTTGCCAAATTGCACTTATATTTTAGCTAATAACCATGACTTTAAAGAAATAGAATGTGTCATCCTGCAAGTTCTACAATAGGTTGAAAAGATGACGATGCGGAAAATATGCTTAAAAACATTAGGAACTTTTTATACTGCTACAGGATAGAGCAGTTGGTGGTTGATCACAAATGGTGTTCCCCAGGGCTCAGTGCTGAGATCAGTTCTGCTATATATATTTATCAGTGATTTGGACAAGGGGATCAAGTGCACCCTCAGTGAGTTTGCAGATGACACCACGTTGGGTGAGAGTGTTGATCAGCTGGAGGGCAGGAAGGCTCTGCAATGGATCTGAACACGCTGGATCAATGGACTGAGCCCAATTGGATGAAGTTCAACAAGACCAAGAGCCAGGTCCTGCACTTGGGTCACAACAACCCCAGGCAGCACCACAGGCTGGGGGCAGAGTGGCTGGAAAGCTGCCAAGTGGAAAAGGACCTGCGGGTGCTGGTTGTCAGTGGCTGAACATGATACAACATGTGTCCAGGTGGCCAAGAAGACCAATGGCATCCTGACCTGTATCAGAAATAGTGTGGCCAGCAGCACCAGGGCAGTGATTGTCCCCTGTACTGGGCACTGGTGAGGCCACACATTGGTGAGTGCCTTGTCCAGTTCTGGGCCTGGCATTCCAAGAAAGATATTGAGGTTCTGGAGTGTGTCCAGAGAAGGGCAACAGAGCTGGTGAAGGATCTGGAGCACAAGTCCTGTGAGGAGCAGCTGAGGAAACTGGGGCTGTGCTTAGCCTGGAAAAAATGAGGCTGAGGGAAGACCTTATCACTCTCTACAATTACTTTGAAGGATGCATTACTTAAAAACTATGTAGCTTCTCAGAGGATAAAGGTGCTAAAGAAAAACATTTACTAGCAGCTGATTAGGATAAGTGCTTTCCAAAAAGTTTGACTCTAAATAATTCCCCTTAAAAGAAGACTGGGGAAATAAAGAAATTACATAATTATCCTGAGAGAACCTGAAGGTTAATTTTGTGTAGGGAATGTTTGATGGTGCATTGTAAAAGATGCAACGGAATTCAAGGCAATATTTCCAGTGAGTATTTCTTACTTTTTTCTCAAATAAGAAAAAAAAAGTTTAAGACAGGCTATGAAAAGCAATTTTTCAGCCTAGCAGGACAGGGGGTACTGAAGTTACCACATTGTGACAAGATGGAAAGTAATGCACATCCCAACAAAATTGCTGCCTACATCTCAAGTGCTTTCATAAAGCCAAAAGATAGCCTTTTGTGGAAAGGCTATTCATACTAGTAATGTTTTAGATTAATTTCAACAGATATCCACCGCCACTCAGGAAGATGAGCGGAAGATGAAACACTCAGCCTTCATTTAATGAATTGAGTCACTGAATTATTTTGAACTGTAAAATTATTCTGGAGATTTTCCTATCAGTACAGAAGCCAAAGAATTAGACATCAAAGTCTTCTCTGACGCAATACTCAGGGACATTTTTTTCTACATGAATCTTAGAACTAATTAAGTAGACTGTACCATTCTCTTTTACCAATCTTGTTTTTTAGTGTAGTCAATGAGGCCAGAAGCTAGATAAGAGATCCAACCAGGCCACATTTATCTACAGCACCTACTTAATTATTCAGTGGGAAAGATTTCCTACTTGACATACAACACAAAAAGATCACAGTGTGATGCAAAGGCCATCCAGGCCTAAGAGCCACAAACAAACAGCACCCAATCTTTCAAGTAGTTATTAGCCTGTTGTAAGGACATTTGAATCAGTTAACACCTCAATAAAACAGGGAGGCAAAAGTCCTCCAGCTTAAAGAAGCAGCTGTAATCCTTTACCATTTAGTGGTTTTTCAGCACTGCTCTTCAAACTGCTGGGGAGAGGTTCAAACACCTTCAGAAAACTAACAGGAGTTTACCTCTTCACTTACCTGAAATGGCACAGGTATGAACAAGCCCTGAATTACACTTTAAGGTAATTTGACATGCACAGAAGCTCTTAAAGCTCTGTGATAAGACACACTGTTATCAAACTTGAACTGTCTGCTAGCAAGAATTAACTGCAGTCCAAGACCTGTTGCTATTTTCTTTCCTCAGTTCATTCCTTACTGGAGGAATGAACTGAGAAAATCTGCAAAGTGGATTTTTAGTCTCCACAGAACAAGACAAACTATAGAAAAGCCAGGAATATGTATATATGCCTTAATAATAATTTTTGCCTTCTTATATATTTATGCAGAAATATAATACAAGATACTGCAGGAAGAGGAAACTAAGCTAAACTATGGGCTTCACTTCATAATTGGATTTTTTAAGGAATTAGAATAATTACAAGCAAAGAATCTGTAAGAATTCCAGCCTGTTTAGAGAACAATCAGTTAAGCCCATAACATATATACGTGAAACTACATACATACATACAAAGGGAACACTACAATCTTTATTTCCATCATACAGTAGTAGAAAATAAAAAAAGGTAACTGTAGTGTAAATAGGATGGAAAAAAGGCTTATGACATTACTAAGGAAATAGAGAATGGAAAACAAAGTAAAGATTTACTTGGCTTTGGGGAAAAATGTCACAAGCACTTAGACTACACATTTTCATAATTTATTAAGGGAAAAATATCCCACAAATTAGAGAATAAAATTAAGACTTAGAGTTTAAAGTATTATTTGACTTTATTTTTTTTCCACAGAACAAATTATTAAGTGATTCAGGAAGGTCCTTTCAATGCTTTTCAGTTGTTAGTATAATTTTACATGTTTTACAAGAAAAAACAAGCAGTTCTTACTTCTACAATGGCATTTCAGTGACTTTTTTTTATTTGGATTATAATACTTTAATTAAGTGACCCCTGCTACATTGAGGGAACTAGTGGAATACAGTATAGTAATCTTACATACAGGACACTTATAAGAACTCTAGAACAGTGGAATCCAAATGCAGTTTTATTATTAAAAATATTTACGAATTGCATACCTTGGACATATTTTTCAGGCACTAAGGAAAACAATAAACAGTTTTAGTGTTCTTAAATGTATTTATATTGGTATTGTATGTGATTATTGAAAAAAAATCCCCACTACCTTTTTGGTCTACCTAATGTAAAACTCAGCCTTATCTTCCACTTCTAGCCATCAGAAGGATAAATAGCTGCCTGTAAGGTGTCAGACAGACTGAAAACTTACAAGAACTCTGGGCAAACTGGGTAATGGACAGTACACAATAAATTAGCAAGGAGGCTTGGCCATCTAGTTACACTTTTTTCATTACGGTGGTAAGCACAATGTATTCTGCGAATATGAGGCAGAGTTGATCTACAATTAAGACAAGAGAAAGCAAAACAAAGCTAAAACCCCACCAAAAATCCAAAGAAACCAAAAATCACTTATAAAGGTTGCTAAAAGCAGACCAGAAGCTCAGGTGCTTAAATAATATGTAATATCATTATAAAAAGGTCACTATGATATTTTGGCTGTCCTTTCAAGTGAGTAGTCAAGCAATGTTTTCCTTTGCTTTTTTTTCTTCCTCCCAGTGGTATACTTTCATCTGTTTATAGTTGTTGGACAAAAAATTAAATTCAACATGAGTACTGAACAAGCAGTGATGAAACAAACAGTAAAGAATAATCAATTTAAGACATAGACTAAATTTATGCCTTAATAGAGTTCACTAAACCTTCTCTCAATACCAGCAACTCTTTCAAAAAGGAGTCTGAATTAGGACATCAGAACTCACATACAACATATTTCTACAAGTTTTCAGTACAGACAGCTAAGAAAGATTGAGAATCATGTAATCACAGAATATGCTGAATGGAAGGGACCCAAAATGAACATTGAGTCCAACTCCTGGCCCTGCAGAGGACATCCCAAGAAGCACGCCATGTGCATGAGAGCATTGTGCAAATGCTTCTTGAGCTCCGTCAGGCTGGTCCTGTGACCATTTCCTGGGGAGCCTGTTCCAGTGCCCAACCATCCTCTGGGTGTAAAATCTTTTCCTGATATTCTCCCCTGACTCATGCAATTTCATGCCGCTTCCTTGGGTCCTGTTACAAGAGTGAAGAGATGGGTACCTGCCCCTCTTCTTCCCCTCATGAAGATGTTGAAGACCCCAGTGAGGTCTACCCTCATGTCTCCTCTTCTCCAGGCTGAACAAATCAAGTGACCTCAGCCATTCCCCACAAGCCTTCCCCTCAAGATCCTTCATGCTTGTTGCCCTCCTCTGGATGCCCTATAATAGCTTAATGTCTTTCCTATATTGTGGCACCCAGAACTGCCCCCAGCACTCGAGGTGAGGCCACACCAGTGCAGAGCAAAGTGGGACAATCCCCTCCTTTGACTGATGATGCTGTCCCTCATACCCCTCAGGACACAGCTGGCCCTCCTGGCTGCCAGGGCACAGTGATGACTCCACTTGCCACTGACCAGGACCCCCAGGTCCCTTTCTGCCTTCCAGCCTCTCATTCTCCAGTGTATATACACAATCAGGGTTGCCCCATCCCAGGTGGAGAATCCAGCACTTGCCCTTGTTAAACCTCATACATTTGGTGAGTGCCCAGCCCTCTGATTTGTCTGGGTCTCTCTGAAGAGCCTCTCTACATTTGAGCATGTCAACAGCTTCTCCCAATTTGGTGTCATTGGCAAACTTACTCCTTTGAGACCTATGTCAAACTCATGAATGACGATGTTGAAGAGCACAGGGCTGAGTATGAAGCCTGCAGAACCCCACTAATGACCAGCCCCCACAACTCTGATGACACCCCATTCACTACAACCCTTTGCATCTGACCTGTGAGCCTGCTGCTCACCCATCTCATGATGTGTTTATCCAGCTGTGGGCCGGACATTTTGTCCATGAGGACCCTGTGAGAACATCAAAAGCTTTACTAAAATCCAAAAAGATTATATCAACCTTTCCTAGGTCAGCTGAGTGGGTTACCCTCCCATAGAAGGAAATCAGGTTTGACAAGCATCACTTTCCCCACACAAAGCCATGCTGACTGTGACTGTTGAGTGCATTGTCCTCCAGCTGTTTTTTAATACCTCCCAGAATAATCTTTTCCATGATTTTACCAGGCACTGAAGTGAGACTGAAAGTTCTGTAGTTTCCAGGGTCCTCCTTGCCCTTCTTGAAATTTGGGACAGCATTGGCCAGCTTCCAGTCAGCTGAGACCTCTCAGATTCCCAAGACCACTCAAAAATCACTGAGAGAGATTTTGCAATTACATCAGCAGCTCTTTGAGGATTCTTGGATGTATCCCAACACACTCCACAGATTTGTACCAGCAGATCTGGACCAGCAAATCCCACACAATTCCAGAGTCAACTAGGATCACTCTGAGAGTCATGGTTCACCAGCTCAGGCCACTGAGACTCCGTTGGTCCATCATCTGTGTTGAAGGTGGAGGCAAAGAAAGCGCTAAACCCCTGTGCCTTGTCCATATCCCTGTTTGAGAGGTGACCATCCTTGTCCTATTACAGGCTGATGTTATTTTTACACTGCCTATTGCCATTAATATATCTGAAAAAATGTTCTTTTTTATTGCCCCCCACATTTCTGGTAGCTTCAACTCCAATTGAGTTTCAGCCACACAAATTTTCTCCCTACAGTGGCAAGAAGCATCTCTGTATTCCTCCCATGCCACCTCACCCTGCTTCCACTGGGCATAATCCTTCCTTTTTTGCTATATTTTCAAGAGAAGATTGCTGTTCAGCCAAGCCAGCTTTCTTCCTTGCCTGCTTGAATTCTGACTTTTGGGAATTGCTTGTTCCTGTGCCCTTAGGAGGTGATGCTTAAAAAGTGACCACTTTTTTTAGCACTGATGGACTCAAGCAGCTGCTAAAGGGACTAGACTTAGCTACCTGGAAATTATCTGGAACAACTGAAAAAAAAAAACAGCATAATATTTCCAGTAATATATGCTCCTTGGTGCCAATTGTATTGATCAGTGAAAGAAAAGTATTTATTGAAGTCAATTTAAAATCTGTTTTGCTCTCTTGTAAAGAGAAAATAAAACCAAGTTACTTGAATCTAAAGTCAAAGAACTAAGCAGCATGATAACTTCATTTTGCTTTCATGCATGCTACCTACATTAATATATTAATAAGAACACTGAGACAAAGAAAAATGACTAACAGTGTTCAGCTTAAAACATGAACCTGAGTATCAATGGGTGGATTAAGAACTGCAAATGCATGTGGATTATGATTAGGAACCAAACACAAAGAAATGAAGAGGGAAGTCCTAATCAACTTTCTTCTGCATAAATCCTATAGTTGCAAGGACTTTCTAGTAACAAAATAGTAATTTGTCAGAAATCAACCCATTAAAATGATGTTTACTGTGAAGATGTTGATTGACATTTATCATGTGTAACCATAATGATCTGAAATTTCGTTGCTTGAATTTATGCAATTCAACTAGGCTACCTTGAGAGAAAAAAAGAACCTTGAAAAAGGTATTTTTCACTTCTGAATGGACTGACAGTCCTTGGAAATTTCTCTTTTGTCTCCAGTAACAACAGAGGAAGCCTTAATGACTCCATCAGGATGCAGCCTGTTATCAGGACTAGGGTACTTACTGTCAGAATCTCCTCTCCGTACATTGTCCCACCCTTGTGTCAGCTTTAACAAACTAACTCTGAAATAAAATAAACCAACCTGGAGGAACAAAAATGTGGTGCATTTCATTCAACTCATCCTGTGGCTACATGACTGACAATCCAACATGGGAAGAGGGGGATGAGGAAGAACACATGGTCAGACACAGGCAGAAGAGGCAGGGAAAGCGACCACCTCGCTGCTAGGATCAAGTAGGAAATGGCACCTCACTACCAGGACCAACTTAGTCTTAATGCTAGGCCAAGTTCTTAGACTGTGAGAGCCAACGTTCAGTGGCTTAAAGTAAAATAAAAGCCACTCCTCAAAACTGTAATCAAATGAAGAAAAGTCTGATTATTAACCCAGAAAAAGGGTTAAAATAATACAATCATACAGTAAAGTAACCAGCACCTTACAGGTCAGCTAGTGGGACAAAAAGAAGGGGGGGAAAAGGGTAAATTTTTACAAACAGCAATGCATCAGCTGGGAAGAGCTTCAGGTATCTTTTTAAGCACAAAAAGGCCATCTCAAAGGCTATAATGGCATCTGAGAGCTACAGGCAACAATACATGTTAAAAGACCACTGGGAAGAAACAGGAGTTGACTCTTCAGCCTCTGTAACATAGTTCTATGACCCAAAAGTAACAACTTAAAATAAGCACAGTCAACTAATCATTAAGAAATCAATATGCAGATGTATATTTTTTGTGCAGCCTTTTATAGTAACAGTAAACAGCAAAGAATTGTGCATTCCTGATGTTTTTAATCAAACTTTATCTCTGTTTCCATGATATTTACTAGTAAAGCCTTTTGAAATGTCCAACTTCCATAAGGCTAATACATTCTAAACTTCATAAAACAGATTTTGATGCATACATGACCACCACAATATTTGGCAAAGAAGAAATCATTGAAACAAGAATAAAATCATGATACAAAATAACGGGATACAGATGTCTATTATTAGTCATACATACACATGTAATGAAAAGCTTCAGAACATATGTTTTAAATGACCTTTTCCTAACCCTTACAGAACAACATACAATGTACATGAAATAAAACAAAAAACTGGATTGAATAGAGTAAGTAACAACTTTTAAGAGAGAAAACATGCATAAAACTATTTGGCTGACAGATCAATTGTTCATTTTCAAACAATATAATTGAAATTTATTATACAGGAAGAATACCACATTGTAATACATGTCTATCAGGTTTCATAGAGACAACTAAAATCTGAGATTTTGTTCATGTATTTGCGCAACTATTTTTCTACAGATGTAGGTAGCATTCTTTGCATGAATAGGCATTAATTGCTTTAGAGTTACATATTTTGTACAGACTATGTGGTTTATATTTTTTAATACAATTTGTTATCACATACCCATGTGTCTGCATGAACAGGCCTGATGTTGCTGAGAAGCACCTCTTCATAATTTCCATAATCACTGAATTTAACAACTGCAGTTGTCCCAGAAGAATGGAGAGCTTCAATTTCTGCCCGGTAGAACTTAAAAGAGAAATTTTCAAAGGTCACAAAATACTATCAGAAATACCACAAATACTTCACAATTTCCTTTTCATATATGCTCTGCGGGTGTGTATATATATACTTAGTCTTAGTCTGAATTGTTTTTTGTTTTAAATTTGTACCAGATACAAAATCAGATATCTTAAAATTCCACATGTCAGACTTCAAGGGCATGGCAGAATTGCCACCTAAAATGGTTAAGCTCAGTACTATATTTTACGATCACATTTGAAAATTGTCCTAGAAGTGAACAGCAGCACTTACTTTAACTACCAAGAAATCAGTTACTGTCCGAAACACACATTCTAATCTGCTGAATACTGCTCAGGTAACAGTCTGGGATTATCTCATATGTATTTATCTTGCAAGTTCTGTACATTCCAAAATTTCAAAATCTCATTTCACAGTAATGCAAGTATGCTTCTCAAAATAGAAAACAATTCAGTAATATGCCATTATACTTCACACTAATCCATCCACTCAAGCTGCATATGTTTATTTAAGAGAGTCAACCAACTATGTGTTGCCACTACCAAAAATCCTGCACAGTTTATCATCAGTTTTAGTAATACCAACAAAGATAAAAATAAAGTTATGCTGCTGAGCTAATGCAGACCAAAAAAAATGGAAAACACTTATAATAAATAACATAAAGTAGACATAACAAAAAATTTTAAAAAGCAGCAAAAGGTATGAGTAAAACATACTTAAAGAACAACAATATTTAAAGTAGTTCTCAGATTATCACAAAGGGTTAAAACTCAAAGAAACTACTCATGAAGAGTGGCAGAGAACTGAACAGATGATAACAAATCAAAGAAAACAGTCTAAAACTTAGCAAAGGAGAAGAAAGCAAAATGTTATGCTGCAGGAGAAATCTTATTAATGGGAAAGAGAACAGAAAATAAAGTATTTAAACTATTAAAAAATTAGTAATACAAAAGTATCATGCAGCATAATTAATTTTTCCCAAAATTCTTTAGCTAATAGCCTAATAATTCTAATCCAAATTAAGGCTTTTGCTGTTTCCATTCTGTAATGATTGAAAAAGAAGTGGCAGGTCTTTTATAGCCCCATTCCTGCAGACTTCAGTCTTCCTTTGTGCTGCTAAAGGTTGCATGCTGACTTCTTCCAGAAAAGGGTATTACATCTACCATTATAGATATTCTAGATAGCACAGCATGCTGATTTTGTTCCTCAGCAAAGAATACGGGCACCTAGATCCATATTCATCCCTTCAAATTTTTAGCATTTAAGTCAAATGCTTCAGTGAGGAGCTTAAGTCATCCTAAACTCCACCTACATGAGAGAAACAAGGACTTGATTTAAGCACTTAAAAGTTTTATGCAATGACTATAAGTGACATAGCTCATAAATATAAAAAACAGAGCACGGAGCTAGGTAAGAAGCATACTACACACCTATGAACAAAGGCCATGTCTCTGTAGCAGTGTGCTAAATAGCTCCCACATGTGCAAAAGAGAACATCAGAGGTACAATTTGAGATACTTCTCATTTGGCAAAGGCATACCTTGTTGTCTTCCCAATAAAGAGCAAAACATTCATCCCCCGGTCTCCAGCTTTTTCCATACTCCATGTGAATCGATGGTTCCAATATTTTCTCTGGTTTGATGGGCCCAGTTCTCCTTTTGGGACCAGTGTTGTAATACAACATTTTATCATCAAAAGATGGGATCGCTGCAGGTCCTGACGATTTGATAGGTCCTATTCGTCTTCCTTTTTGATGATGTTCAGTATCTCCATTTGGTACAGCACTAAAATTATCAGTTCTACTGGGATTCTGGTAATCATTATTAACACCAAAATGTTGCTCACTTTTTACCATAAAGGCTTCACTACTTATAGTTCGTGCCTTCCTATCACAAAAATTTTCAGAATTGTGCGTTTGGTTTTCCCTTTTCCCACGTTTCTGGTTATTGTTGTCTGTCACATCTTGAGCAGCAGAGTTTTCCTTGAATTCTGTGAAAGACACTCCTTTTCCTACTCTGTTTTGCACGTTGTTATCCCTTTTTTTGAAAGTAATATCACTCTGGTGAGTGGTTATGGGATAACCCAAATCCTTTGACCTATCGTTTCTAGGATAATGTCTGTCACTTTTATTTTTTTCATCTGTCCAGTGTTCTAAAGAGCTGTGCCTTTCAGGACCTCTGTTTCTTGGTAACCCACCACTTTCCAAAGCCTGCCTTGAATTCTGAAAATCCTTTTGAAAACGAGGGGGTTTCTCGTTCCTCGGTTGTCTCATGTCATTGCGAGAAATGTGTCTTGAATGATTCTCTTTGATGCCATTCTGTTCTGTATTCATAACTTTGTGCTGCACTTGATGTGGTGGCTGAAATTGCAATTTTGGTTCTACAAAGAAAAAAAAATTTCAATTAACATATTTCACATAAATACATTTTAGATATACTCTTTCAGACTCTGACAAAGCACAGTGTTCTTTAAAACTGTATTCAACTTTGTATTGGGCAATGGAATGGTACACACAGAGAATTTAGCAGATTCATTTGAAATGCAATTCGTAGTTAATGGAAAATATACACTACTTTGGGCTGTACTTAGAACCAAACCCCTATGCTAAGAGAAAAACCAGGCATAAATTTCCATGAGGTTACTTGTTCCACCCTATGGACATCAACAACTCACTTGAGTAAGAGTCATTTAAGACAGAAAAATAGAATTCCAAGACGGAGAAAGGAAGAGGGAGGAAAATGAGGAGGAAAAGGCAATACTTCTAATCTGAATTGAAACTTTCTGTAAAAATAACTTTTTAACAGCTAATCAGTATGAAAGAAAAAAAGGCAAGAAACAAAAGTGATAAAATGAACACAGCTGGCAAAATGCAGATAACAGGAACAGTAGCAAAGCCCAGGACTCTGGAGACTCTGATCAGTCAGCCATAACAGGACCTGCTCAAGCATCACCTTTAAAAGCTTCAACCAGAACTCTTAAGTGATGTGAATAAAGACAAGATTATCAGGTATACCACTAGAAAGAGGAAACATGCTATGGCCTGCTGGAAAGGAAGGGAGCTGTAGTTATCTGTGAAACTTTTTATGGAATTATGAGCTTTTTAGGCAAACATGGAATTTTTAATGGGTTGTTTAGGTGAAGAGCAAAAGGAGGAGAGAAATGAAGATGAATCCAGGAGAAAATAAAGAAGAAATGAGATTAAACAGGAGAGCTGCAAGTAAGTAGGTTCCTGGTCAATGCACTCCTGTATGTGATCACTGTAACCCTTCTCATCTTCTCACTAAAATCTCTAAATTCTCTGTTGTGCATGTGAGGGGACATGTTTTTAAACCTTCTGGCAAATTTGAGGCAGGATAAGCTGGTAACTGGGAGAGGGAAGACCTGGCAGTGGAATACTGGAGAGACCATGGGTCTTGAAGGCCATCTACTGGGGAGAGCCCAGGTCTGGGCTCACATAGAGGCCAGATCTATACAAAGTACACTCCTGTGACCCTTCTACCAGCTCCAGGCTGTACCAGCCAACAAGCTGGACCAGAGCTGCCAGAGGTCAGGGGCCTCCTGGCCAGGAGACACTCACATGGGTGTGTGCATGTTGGTGGCTGGGTATCAGATCTGCCAGTAGACTTTAAATCTGATGGGAAAGGAAAAGATAAATCCATTCTGAAACCCAGGGATTCATGTTTATATGAGCAGTTTTGTGCCGTGTGGGAGGCTGTGAAGATGTCATTCTCTTGCCTGTGTCCATGAGCCTGGTGGGACTGTGCCCTCAGGCTCTCATACACTCCCATGGAAAGGAATGTTACCACTAGAAACAATGAATGCTGATACCTAACAGCAAATGTATCAACTTTCATAATTACATGCTAGATGGCAAGTTAAAATTAAAATGTGAATTTTATCTGGCTTAATTTTTTTTACAAAAATACTTCCAAGCATCACATTATTATTAGTAGCTCACAGAATTTTTATCAATTTTATTTAGTAAATTGCCTAATAAGAATTTAGCTCTATTTTTACATATATTTGATGCGGCATAACTTTTAGAAGTTACATTTGTTTTACTAAAATGGCCTTGTGTTTTTATTTTTTAACATGACATGAGCATACATAAGGCTTAGCTTGAACATGACATTGGTAAAAATACATCTTACTCTATAATTTATTACTTTGATACCATCACATTTTTAATGCATTAATATGTAAATATATACCACTCAGAAAGATACAAGAGTTTCATAAATATGCATTTTCTTTTTAAAAATGCAAAGATTACTTTAAATCTTGTATAATTAATTTTTTTTGTTACATCTTTGTTTCTTCTTTGCAAATGAGACATGAGAAGATTGTTTTTTCTTTACTTTATGTATGTAGCTTTTCACTAAGTATCTTCATTACACTTTTCCACTTCTGTGTATTACCAATCTTACAGATTTCCTATCATTTAGAAAGATTTAACTTTCTAATTAATTAATGAACAGTCTTTGTTCACAATATTATTAATTTGTACCTCTTCTCTTCTGGTAGTAAAATGCTCAGGCTTCCACTCCTCCTATGCCCAACCTAAGCTCTTATGTCTATTGCTAATGTTAATTACGTGAAATGACTGAACAGTTTGATGACCCCTGAATGTTTAGTCCCTTGTACACACCATTACAGAAAAATGCATAAAAAACTCTAACCTAAATCACTATAAATCATCTTTTTTACTATTCTGTAACATTGAATTCCTTAAGTTAAAGTCACCAATCAAACAGAAAAAAAGCAGGAATGGGTCATGACTAGATTGGGCATGGTAACACTTTGCTAGGTGGCAGGATTTTAGGTTTGACTTAGACTCCAAACATTCCCCTTGAAGTCTGTTCTTTGTCCTTTTTTCTAAATGAATAAACATTTCCTGAGCTGAGATGGTAGTGACAGTACTCAGTACATACAGGAATTTATACAATACAAAAGCATGCAAAGCAGTTACAGTTTAGTTAAAGCCTCGAGGAAAAAACAAAACATAGACACATTCTTCTATAATTCAAAAAAGTTTACTGAGATTTCTATTCAATTTCATAGCATGTAATGAGTAATTTTAGCTATTGCCTACACAACATAATGTGATCATAACATAAAAGCAACAAGCTGATTTGAAAGTGTGCTGCATCCTTCAATTACAGATTTTTTTTTAAATAGCAGTGGGAATTTAAATAATACTACATGTTAGATAGCAGGTAAAGTGACTAGAAAATTTTAAAACAGTGAACATGGGTACTATTTTCTAGGTCTCTTTACTATGACATACAAAGGGTGACACAAAACACCTGACATTTTTTTACTCTAACCTTAAGGTATGCAAAATCCAATAAACCTGTGTTTTCTACAGAGGTGCAGTTCTTGTGCTAAAAGCTTCCCTGGGGACTGCATAATACACAGTAGCCTTGAATGAGCAGGACACACTAAGTGATTGATGTTCAAGCATAAATCACTCACGAAGGGTAACAGCCAAGTAACACTGAATGTTACTTTGTCAACAGTAGTCAACAAAAAAAGCCAGGAGATGAGAACAGTACTGGTTCTTCGTATATTTGTGCTGTCTGGCTTGATCATCAAAAAACCGAAGGTATTCTGAAGTTGCTTTTTTAAGAAATAGGGATCAAAAAAAGCATCAAGGGATCTCACAAATTGCCTACCACAACTGCTTCTACTTCCTGCCCCAACTCCAACAAACCATTAGCAACTGTTCCCAGAAAAGTAATGCTTCCCTACAGGGCTATAACAAATATTAATTTGGCATTTAACAAGATTTAGTAAGCTACTCTCGAACAGTGAGATGGGTTAACCCACTCATCATCGTTGTAACCAGATGTTTGGGAATACGGTCTGGAAAAAAACCATTTCAATATTAATGGTGAGGTTCCTGCCAGCTGCTGGGAAGTTTCAAGGTGACAAGTAGGGTTGGTCAGTCTAGAACCTTCACTCACTCACGTTACTCATTTTGGCTTTAGTATGTTATGATGCAAGAGGACCTATCGCATTCCCCGGACTACAAGAAACCAGCAGGACCTGCTGCACTTGGAAATCCCAGCCAACACAATTTATAAAGCACTGCTCAATGCACAATGGAATTTAAAGAATACAGTTTCCCATGGTCATCTCCTGTGGATTTTATCACATTTAATAAAGTGGTTAAATTCAAAGACTGTGGCCCTTCCCACACTGGCGGCAATGTTTTAGGTTTCTTCTCTTGAACTGAATAAAACTTTTATGTAACTGTATGGAAGTATATCTTTGAGACAGCTACCTCCAGGGCATGTTCTATCTTGTACTGGCCAAAAGATTAAAAAATTAGAAGAGAATTAGTGATACATTTGCACACACTTCACATCATGAAGTAAAATTCCCATTACTCAATAGCTTTGTCAAGTTAAATAAATATCAAAATAGTTCTTTCTAAAATGTACCAACATTGAGGAATGGGGACATGAGTGCATGTTTCTGTTGAAACTAAACAAATACAAGCTGAGGAGAAGAGTGATAAAGAAGTGGACAAAAAAATCCAAAACATTCTGCTGTTGCATTCACTATAAACTTCAACTAAATGGATTAAAGGAGTGGAACAAAACCTGATAATCTTTTATTATTCTTTAAAATGTATGAAATTTACTATATTTGTCTTTTCGATATTTAAAGACAAAGTAAAAGTACAAGCTTTGTAACGCATTTCATCAATGCTAACATACTAATACAACAAATATAAGTGATTTTCTTGGTAGTCACAACTAGCTCAGACTGAAGTTCAGTTTTTAGAAATAAGGCTGAATAAGAAATATGACTATTATTCAATTTGGATCTCTTGTGAATAGCAGCCATGTTTGTTGAAAACATGGCTACTACATGGCAGATTTCAAATGTTACAAATATCTTTTAACTCCAAAAAGTCAGACTCTTTTTTTTTCCCCTCCATGCAACCTTGCTCCCAGATATTCAAATAAATTGTGTGACCAGAAAACGAAACAAATATTTTTTAATTACATTATATTGCATTACCAATATATTTCAAACCTTTAAATTATTTGTGACTAGATAAAGAACAATGTTCATTATTCCTTAATACTACAGCCAAAGCTCTTGGTATCGTCTTATTCTCTCTGATAATCCTTGTGTTTACTTATTTAAGCTGGCAAAGATAGATGAGTTGTTTCTCATAACAAAAGAAAACAATAAGGAGATTAATGGAAAAAATCTTTTGTGTTCAGTAGCAGAAATTAACCAAGTGCAAGCTTAGGCAGCTAATTAAAAGCAATTTTGTCTACTGTTTGTGTTATCTCTTGCAGTCAGGAGGCTTCTCTTGCCAAAATTCAAACTACTTAATTTCAACACAGAAATACTTTTATAGGTGCCACCAACCATTCACAGTAATAAATAAATAAATAAATAAACAAATAGCCACTTTAAAGCTAAGTATATGTTTGTTTTAATTCTTTGCATTTCATTTAAATAAAGTATGTTTACAGTATGCTGTGCTTTACAATTAAAGAGTCAGCAGATCACGGAGTCAGGTATTTAATACTTTTGACAGCTGTAATTACTTAAAACAGTATTTCCTTAACTGAAAAAAGGAGATAAAACATAAATAACCCATCACAAGATACCACTTAGGAGCAAAACACTAACATGCTTTCTTGTAACTAATATGTACTTATTTAAAAAAAAAACCAAACAACAAGAAACTTAATGTGCAGCCTTATCTTTTAAAAGGAATATAAGTACCTCCTAAAAAAACACAAAGGTATTTCAATTCATATATGTTTTTCTACTTGGTCTAAATGCACGTATGAAAAGGTACCAAATCAAAGAAAAAAATTCAACAGTTGTGCAGTTCCTGTTCAGCAACAGAACCACCCAGCCAGAAGTGAATTTAGAAATTCTCCACACTACTCAGGTTTCAGGTGCAACTAGAAACAGTAGATAAGAAAAACAAGGAGGGATGTGCAAAGCAAATCAATCCTCTGCATACTTGAAAAGAGAAACCCTTCTTCTTTTCAGACACTTTCTCTCCCCAGATCACATAAGATTTTGAAGAAAATGTGGTGTAGTATAGGATTAAAAAATATTTAGCTCAGTTCAGCAAAACTGACTTTTGTTTTTTGGATTTTACCTTGACTCTTAGTCATTTAGAAGGAATTACACTCCATCTGAAGTGTATAGGACTTGAATGCTTGCAATAATGATAAATACGGCCATTCCAGGTAATCATCTGCTCCTGGTCATTTGCAAACATGTAACAGTAGGGGTGTGCTCATTTATTCAAAAGCACTATCCCTATATAAATCCCTTTCTTTCTGAATACCTAAAAAACAATACAAGATTTTAGAGACTAGACAGGACAGCAAGGTGCCAGAAATACTGCAGAACAATCTGTCTTCTTTTATTTGCAGTATAGCTCAGTGTTTGGTGAATATAAATGGAGAAAAACATGCCAGCCTGGGCACTCCTTAGTGTAATACTGTGCAGGAAAATCAATGAAGAGACATTCTTGACTATGTAACATTACATATTTGAGTTGTGTTGATCAGTTTCTCCAACATGCCTTTCATTTCTGACCAATACTTTTCTAATTCAAAGTGAAACTATGTGTCTCTACTGCTCACAGCTGACAGGAGCAAATGAAATTTAGGAGATATTAGTAATATATATATCCTGCTTTCTGCAAACATTTGGATGCAGATTTCATGACTGAAGAGTTCACAGTGTTAGGTATGGTCACTGCAGATAGATCACTCTGCAAATACTTTTAAAACTCCTATCATCTCAGTTTGAATGGAATTCAAGAAAAATAATAATTAAGAATTTAACTGAAATTATTTTCAAAGGCAGAAGCAATAAAATGGCAGAAAATTAACTTTCAGTATGTTATTTTAAGGATGTATTTGAATTCATCAGGCTGCAGAGTTTTTCTCAAATTTGGTAAAGAAGAAATCACTTTTGAAAGTAAAAAAATACATATGCCTATGTATATCTTGAAAAAATCCATTTCAAAGACTGCAAGCAACAGTAAAACCTGGGACAGAAACAGAGATGAAATCCTACAGGCTATACACACTCAGTAAGGAAAATAAAAGCTAAGAACATGAAACTAAGCAACCACTTCAAAGCCTAACAAATTACAAAGTACAACATCTTTTTTTTTTCAAAAAGAAGAGGCAAAAAGATTGAAAATAATTTCACAAAATAATCAGAACACTTTCTGAACTCTTACAAAATGCTAACAAGTTGGGTTTGGGTTTTTTTCAGGAAAGCATGGCTCAGGAATAGTATTCTGGATTACATATTGATTACTCAGATAAATCAAGAAAAATCAACATAGTGATAAAAAACAAAAGCATGTGTGTCATGCTAGGAAATATGCCAGAGCCTTTGGTAACTGAAAGAGTACAAAACCTTTAAAAAGTTTTAAGAGAATTATGTTTTTCTTCTTATAACATTTATGGAATATTTTTATTTTTCTTTAAGAGGAAAAAAACTCAAAAAAGCGATGTGTATTTATCTGTAAAACACAATATTGAAGGTGATAAACTGAAGTAAATGTAATAAATATATCTATTTTTTGCTCACATAACACTATGCTTTATTGTCTACATACATTTCCTAAATGCAAAGGATCATATAAGACACCCTAAGCAAACAATAGTATCATTTTAAAAAACAATTCACTCATTTCACAAGTCTTGATAAACTACTATTACTTACTTACTACAGAATCACTAACAATAAGAAATTTATATAACCCACAGGGATTATTTCTTTTATTTCCTTTTAATGTCTTTCAGTCAAACATAAAAGCCTTCTGTATTATCTCAATATAAGCACAAAATGTATCCAAAGAAAAATCAATGTTTGCTGTGTAAACGGAAAACACTAGCACTGTTTTCATTTCTGTTCACTGCAAAAATCTAATGTGTCTTTGGAAAGTACGAGCTGCCAAGGAGTATCTCAAACATCATTGCCTATATCTGCTTTCTGAAAACGTGATTATATTTATTAACTGACTAGTTTACAAAATTGTATCAGCTAATGCAGAACGCTGGTGTATTTGAAAGGTATTTTCTTTGAATATTTTAGATTTTTGATAAATACAGTGAAGACTTACGATATCATGAACAAAGACTCAATTCAGGAAGAATCCAATCAGATCAACAAGCTGTTATTTATGTCATCTTATTTCAAATTACTGACTTTTAGACATCTAACCACCACAGAGCAATTTATTTGACCTTTCTTGAGAGGAACAATCCTCCAAGCATTCTTTTTTTTTTTTATGACTGACTGTGTAAGAACTTCTAGGAATGACAGAGTTCTTTTAAATGACAGAGTTAGGAAAAAGAATTCTAACTACAGTGTCCAACATTTGTTCCAGATACATTAATTTCAGTAACTCACCCTCTACTGTTAGAGTACCCATTTTGGATTCCAAGAAATCAAACAGTGTGCTTGGTGCAGATGGTCTGGCATTTCCTAGCTCTTCTTCATCTTCAAGTCTTATTCGGCCTCGGCCCTTTCCCTTACCTGTAAGCATTAAAGGCTTTTTGTGAATGGGCAATTAAAAATAAAAAATCATTTGATTTACAAAACATTTGTATTTTCTGTCTTCCAAATATTCTGTCACAGAAAGCCAATGATAGGACAGGGGAGAACAATTTTAAACTAAAAACTGGAGAGATTTAGTTTAGATGTGAGGAAGAAATTTTTTACTATGAGGATGATGAGGCACTGGAACTGGTTGTCCATAGAGGCTGTGGATGCTTCATCCCTGGAAGTGTTCAAGTTCAGGTTGGATGGGGCCCTGGGGTCCACCCTGAGGTGGGTGGCCTCTCTGTCTGGGACATGGGTGAGAGGAAGGTGGAACAAAATTCTCTTTAAGGTCCCTTCCAACCCATATCCTTCTGTGATTCTAGGATACACACTTTCCATTTAAGGGTAATTAAATATCTGATTTCCAATTCAAAAATTCTGACAAGAATGTAATACATAGAGGCCTTTCTTAGGGATTTGCTTTCAGGTTTACAATGCATTCCAACTTGCAGGAAAGAAACATGCAGATATGCCCTTCTATAACTACATTAGTAATCCACCATACACAAATTTTTTGGCTTGTAAGCAGTGTTAAAGGAACTTTTTGCAAGCTTTACCTCTAGGTGGTGGTCCCTGAATGGGTTTCTGTTTACTGTTGTTCAAAAGGAAATTTAATGCTGCCTCTAGGCTGTTACTGTTATCCATAAGTGCCTGTCTTGCTGCTTCTTTGCTAAAACCCATCTCTGTTATGTGTTTTAGAGCCTTTTCATCAACCTGAAATAAAAGGAACACACAAAAGTAATAAATACAACACTCTATAAACTCACCAGATTTTATATTATTTTTCTTTAATTTTTAATTGAAACAATATTTCTTGTTTAATTGATTACAAATATTTCAGTTTTATATAAAATCTTTGCATAAAACCTTAAAAGAACCAGCTAATCAAGGGATTTTTTTATTAGTAGTATGGTTTTTAATTCATTAGTTTTCAGTTTTACTATTACATGCTTTCAAGCACGAATTCTCCTAGTCTATATGAAAACTAAAAGAAATATCTCAAAACTATGGGTATTAAAACTAGCCATATGATCCTGTTTGAACCTTTCACAACTTTTGCAGACAATGCAAAACCCAGTTACTTCTTAAAATAGGGAGAAAATATAATTGGTTACAGGTTTTACAGAAGAAAGCAAAGAAATGCAAACAATTCATGCCTGCAGAGATGCAGGCTCCATTATTCCAAATTGTACAGAGCATGATGACAAGAAGGCAAAACAGGAATCACAAAGCATTAAGTAGAGAAAATAACATTGCACCTGAACCAAAATCATACCAGTTACCCATCTACTTCAACAGCTGCAATCACAAACATTCTTAACTGGAATCCCATGAATATAACATTGTATCTACAGGTTCAAAAACAGACATATCAAGACCCAACAAAAAACCCACAAAACCCGAAGCCTAATAGAGTCTAACCTCTGAGATACAAATTTAAATTTTACTGAATAAATGTTTAGTCCAGAATCACAGTGAAACTTCTAATAATCTCAGAAAGGTACAAAAGCATCATAAGTATTCTAAGCAGACCTCAAAATTAATTGAAAGGAAAGTCATAATTCCTCGAGGTATTTTGAATTTTATTCTTGTTATATTTGGGCTTTTGTTCTTAATATTACACATTTAAGATTCCATCTAAGTCTTCCACCTTACCAGCTCTCGGTAGACACCTTCATTCTTCCCCTCTGGTTTTGCTATCTTCTCTTTCTGGAACAGTTCCCTGTTTCGATTCCCTCCAGCATTCACACTGAGATTGCTTCTGCTACTACCACCACCTCCTCCAAATGTCTTGGTCTTTAGATAAGCACAAAATAACATTTAAGCAAACAGAAATAATGAAAACAAGCCTCAATATTTAGCTAGCAGAAAAAGTGCAGCAGTTTCATTGTAGTGGTATTTTTTTTTTACTATGCTCTGGGCCAACATATAAAGCACTAACTTACACACACAGAGAAAATGATTAATTTATTAGTTAGGAATTTTTTTTTCCCCTGTGCCCAAATGAGGCTGTAAAAAGGGTATATAATTCTAGTTTTTACAACTTACTAAGCAATTTGAGAAATAAACCAAAAAGAAGAGCAAAGGAGAACATAAAAACCTGACACATTAGAACTAAATTTCCTAGCAATTTTTTCAGACTGAGTTCAGAGAATTATGGGGGTTTTGAGAATTTTAAAAAAGCAGATGAAAATTGATAACCTGCATTTATTACTTAAATCTTATTAGCAAAATTGTAAACCCCTCATTTTTTAGTAGTGGTAGCAAAATCGTATCTACAATAAAACATTATGATACATTTATTAGCTTTATTAAAATAAGAACACAGCCATCAATCCAAAAGGATTCCAAGTCTGATTCATCTTTTTAAAGATACAGGAGTAGAATTATAAGCAGGCAAATATCAGAAAGCATTTGTCATTTAAGAGAGAAATATGTAAAAAAAAAAATTTCAATCACAGTAAGTAAAATGCTGCAACACATGCATTCTAACCTCTTTGCTCTTTGCTACTTCTGCAATAGCAGCTGTTCTCTGCTTTTCAAATTCATCATTGTCCGCAACAGTTTTTACAGTATTTGTCATTTGCAGAGTCTTTCTGCGATCAAGGTCTCTGCTATCCACTTGCACATGAGATGCACATTTCTGAAAATGCAAAAGAGATTTTTAATTAGCTTTTCTGCCTGCCCTCATTTGAAAAAGAATATGATCATGTAGCTAAGACACTGTGGCCCAATTAGGATGATTCTGGAAATTTGCTGATTCTTGCCAAATTCTTTGGCATTAAAGATGGCACTGCACGATCTGACCAGCAAAATCAAAGGCTCCACATACTAAACAAAGCTAAGTTTGAAACTGAGTGGAAAAAGGTTACTGGAAACTGGCACAATAAAGACACAGGATCAACACAGCTTTGGGGTGTTTTTTTTAACAGGCACATTTTTTATATCCAAGTTATCAAGACCTAAGGTGTTTTGATAGCCTTTACCTAACTGGAACAAGGTACCCAGATATCATGATGCAGGTGCTTTTATGAAGTGGCAAAGAGAAGTAAACTATACCTGCCCAAAAGGTACAAAAGGAGGAGGGCCACCTTCTGTCCCAATGTTACTCCTGTTGTGTTTTGCCAAACTCTGTAAAAGAAAATTGATAATTAATAAACTGCAAACAGAAACAAGGTTATATGATAAATGTCTATTTCAGAAAGCTTATGAAACTTGCAGGATGGATATTTTAAGCAGAAAAGAAATTAATATTTTTAAATCTTGGGTCACTTAAGAAAAGGGTTGGAGGAGAGGCAGAGAAAAACGAAAACTATAGAGTTTTGCATAATCACTAAGGCAATACATAGAGCAAATGTAGAAAATTCAGTTATATATCAAAATCTACACTAATAGAACAAAGTAGCACACAAATAAGCAGCAGTTGTTTCTTTCTACAATGTCCAATGAACTTGCTGCCAACAGAGACTGTAAAGGTGCAGGGTGCCTTTAAAAAGGGATTGGACCAATTCAGCCTAGAGAAGGGAAGGTTCAGGGCGACCTTATCCATCTACATGATGGAGACAGGCTCTCTGCAGTGGTGCCCAATAAGACGACAAAGATGGGGGCAGGAACTGAAACATAGGAGATTCCCTCCATCACAAAACACTTTTTTGACTGTAAGGGTAACTGAGACAGGGAGGCTGGGGAGTCTCCATCCTTAGAGATACTCAAAAGCTGCCAGGACACTGTCCTGGACAATTGGCTCTAGGTGGCTTTGATCGAGCCAGATGACCTCCATCCTCAACCGTTCTCTGAAATTCATGATCCCATCCATAAGCAAACACAGAAAGGATTAGTCAGAATTGTATCCCCTGATATAATAAAACAAATTCTGTATACCAAGGCTGTATTAGTGCTCAGACTGATCTCTCCCTAAAAACAATCTCCTTTTTGCCCCTGCTGGAAACAAAAAGCTGTGCTACTAGGAAAAAAAAGAACAGGTCCTTAATGCTGTTAAAATGCACCGAAATTGCATTTCCTATAATGTAATTCTTCTTTCATCTTCATTTCTTACTGTCCTTTTCCCCCAATGGACATTCATCAATGACTACATGCATGACACTCTCTGTTGCCAGACAGCCTTAATTATTTAGGGCTACACATGACATTTGTCTATATATTTATTACCCTGACGTAGAATTGAATTAAATCCATCATGTGAGAAATGGAGTATAAACATGAATAAGCTTTAAGCCACTATGCTATCTGAGAATTTCTTAAACTAAGTAATAGATTAATTTAGCTAACACATACCCAAATTAAAACTTTTGGTCCACTCCTTTCAAGTTAACTACTTTTATTCAGAAGCCAAAGACTGTTTTCTAAATAATTTATAGTTATTAAATTCTTTCAAGGTTGAAGAAAAGAATAATCCTTTTTCTCATGCCTTGGAGCAAAAAACACTGATAAAGTATTCAATAAATTATTCAAAAAAACACTTAGAAGTGCAGAAATTATAAAATTTTCCTGCTTTAGTTTCAATCAGTTCACTTAAAATGCTGCCTTAGATTTACAAGCTAACTAAGGGCTGATCCCTGCAGCACACTCACACCTCCCTGTTCCTATTAACTGAAGCAGCACAGTACAACAGTGATTTCATGGCCAAACCACTTCACTTCCCCAGAGCAGGCACTCCAGGTGCAATAAACCCTGCAGTTATTCTGGTGTTTCTATTTGTTTGCTTGTTCCTAGAGAAATGCAGGCAATTTTGGAATGAACTCCCACACTGAATCAAATTATAATGAAAAAAAACAGTTATACTCTAGCCAAGAACTCAAGCTTTGGATTAATTCCTCATGTCCTATAATCAGGAAAAGCATGCTGAATTTACACTTTTTTCTTTCTTTCTTTCTTTCTTTCCCAAATCAGAATCAAGAAACTACATAAAAGAAGATCAGTCACCATCAGAACACGAGGAACACCACAAAGCAATAATTATTTGGAACTGTATTTTTTCCTAAAGATGTCCATGACACTCTACCTCATATTTCCAAATAGTCTAGTAAAAAAACATCTCACAGTAACAGTCCATTTACGTCTTCCTGATTTATTGACTGTCGCTTAAATGGGGACACTTAAAAAGAACTGAAATTTCCAGGCAAGAATTCACCTTATGATAAAATTGAATGCTACAAGGAAGAGCACATTTATCCTCGTGCAGTGCGATAATACTGCATTCATCCCACATATGCTACGTTGTAGTGTGAGTCTTTTATTACTAAAACTTGATTCCTCCTGAAAGCAATTTCAAACACTGTTCTGAATGGAACAAAACAGTAATACAACTGAACAAGTTTGAACAAGTAGAAGCTGACAAGTAGGTGCAAGGGCAATAACTTAGGATAAACAACTTTTATTCTAAGGTTTCATAATGTTATTTGGCTTAATAACATTAACTTTACACTAAGTATAAAACACCCTTATTTCATCATCTACACAGGAAGCCAAATTAACACACTGCAGACTTTCTAGTGGAAAGAAAATTAAAAACTGCCTTCAAAAATAAAAAACTAGCTTCAAAACAAGCAATTTGAAATAGCCATAAAATAAAAGTTTTATGTCTTTTTATGCAAACACAATTCAGCCTTTTATTTAAGTTTATGTGGCTAGATTAGACAAGGAGTGGCAATGTCCTTATCACCTCTCTCAGATATTTTAGCAATTATGCTTATTTGTCAGCTATTCTCCTCTGCAAACCTTCCTGAACAGGACAGAAGCACCAAGTTCATAAGGAAACTGCTATCATGTAGCATCTGGCTTCTACACATTTGTTTGAGCCCTACCTGTTCAGCTGTCAGTCTGGATATAGAACTGGAACTACAATTTCCAGTGGTCATGGTTCACCTGTCCAAACTAATTTCTTGTCACATACAGCTTTTCTGACATGGCCACATTCATGTACTGTAAGCTGGTCAACAAGAAAAAGAAAACAATACTGCGGGAAATCCCAGAAGTTTGAGAACCAGAGCACTGAGGGGATAGCAGCAGGCAATAGTTAACTTTCTGTACCTTACCAGAGCAAGTCAGTGACAGCTACTGCTCTGTTAAATGCATCACATACAGCCAAGAGAATTGGCTAACAAGTGCTGGAAGCTGTAGTTAGCAGCACGCCTTTGGTTATTAAATGCTTTGCTTTCTTCGTTTATGTAAATAGAGTCCGTTCCAAGTTATTTCTTGATACTGATTTCAAAAACCAGTTAATAATTATGAAGCAAAACTTATTTGTTGAAGTTGAGGTAGAAGAAATATGAAAAGAGACGTCCAAAATATCACCAAGAAAGCAAACCAATTCTATTCTTGTCTTAGGAATTGCACGGCATTCTTAAGAACATGTTCTCTCTTCTGCCCCATCTACCTTAAAACTCAGTGTTTTTTAACTGAAGAGAGAACTCTCAAGACTTAATACTAAGTAAGAATAAAAATCATAAAATGTAATGTTTGTTGTTGACCCCAGAACCTTTTATATTTTGAAAGCTTCATTTAAAACCAGGAATGCTTTTGTGTTTTAAAAAAAACGTTATTTTCAGCTATAAAAGCACAAAAAGGATGCCAAATAGAATCTACTAGAATGTGTAATTTTGGCCCATTTTGCTGAAATCTGTTAAGTGCAACCAAACACCAAAAGAAGGCTAGTTCTAACAAAAATTACAGATTAGCAGCAGCAATAGTAACAGAAGTACTTCATACAGAACTGACCATCATGTTCATAAGCAGCTACTCTGTTTTAGAGATGTGGATGCAAAAATACAGAGATGTGCATGGTTTTAGTAGCAATAGCTAATCTGGCAAGTATTTGGGACTAATAGTAGTCGGGTCACAGCTCCTGTCTTGGGAACTTCCACCCATTTGTGAGAAAATGTATGAAAAAACATTCCTGCAGCCACTTTTGTTCTACTGGGACAGAAACCAGAGTAAAGGGGCTTACACATATTTATGCCTTGTTGGAAGAATTTTAAACCTCCAATTTGACTTTATAACGACAATTTATCTAATGTACTGATGAAATGTGCAATGCGGGGCTCATACCAAAAGTTACCAACTTCAATGCTTTCTGTACATTTATTCTATTATTTTTGCCTCAAAAAGACATAGTCTGCAGACAGTAATTGTAAAAGGCAGAACTCCATAGTACTTTGGCACCAAAAACACTGTTTAGGAAAGCAACCACCCATGACTATTTATCAAAATACATTTCATCAATTTGATTAACATTTTCAATTCCTGCAGAATACAGAAAGGAATCAGTTCCCATGCAAAGATCACTCATAATTTCTTAATTCGCAACATTATACGTAAGACCAACTTGAATACATATGGCTGCAGCCCTAAACCTGTTGGCAAAGTACAGTTCTAAAAGCTTATTTTATTATTAAGGATTCACAATCAACAGAATAAACTTGACGTTTTTAAATGTTATAAGTTGTAAGACAAGCATTTCCAGTCGTGTTACCTCACCCTTTGTAATTCCCACTTTTCTATAAGATGCTCCACTTCACCTCCAAGAACTGCTGTGTTACTGTCATCCAAAAGCAAGAATCCATTTTTCACTTCAACAATTCCTGAAAGCTTTATTTTTGTTCCAGGTGGAGTGTTCAGGCTAGAGGTAGAAATAAAGTCAAATAATTCAAATACATATATTAATATTCTGCCACACAGAAACATATAAAAAACTACTCTTATTATAATTCCAACATTTTCATATGCCATTATAAAAAATTAGCATCAAAAAGCACAGTACTTTTCAATAGCTTTATTGGAACACTTCCCACCCATTATAGAAAAATGCCATACTGCAAATCAGATTCTCACAGAGATTAATATGGGCCAATTGTCTGTTTGGTTTTATCCAATATCACAATACCAAACTAAGGATATGATTTGTTTCAACTAACACATGATATTCCTAGACAACTGACTTTGAGGCAGGTTCCTCATATTTACAGTTAAGAGTGGATCTTCAAATAGTTAATAATCTGATTTTTTTTAGACATTGAACTTAGTAGACACACAGAGTGGTTAGAAAGGAACCTTTTTACACATTGCAAAGAGCTAGGACTGTACTAGAATAAATACAAAATCCATGCATCTCGTCGTGCTTCTTCTCTCACCACTCTACAATTTAAAAATATATGAATACTTTCTTTCATCAGCTCCCACATGGAGCCACCTTATCTTCTTCTCACATGAATCTACCCTAGGAAAAGCAACAGCAGAAGCATAAAAGAATCATGTATTTCCAACATGTAACTGAAAGATATGACAAGCAGCGCAATCTGGAAATTGCTTCTTCTTGTGAGAAACAGGACACAGACAGTTAAAACCTTTCAACTGAGAGACAATAATCTCATTAACATGTGCTAAAGCTACTGTTGCAATCACAGGTCCATACCACATGGTGAGGAACATTCCTAGTGGAGTCAGCCAATTACAGTACCAGTGGCATTTAATCTTAGCAATGTTAATGGATTTTTGGATTGTTCTGATAAAGGCGAAGAAAATGAGATCAAACATTAGACATGAAAGACATATGGAAAAAATAATTAAAATTAGGCAAGGGGAAAGGGGTAAATGGAAACCATAGTCATGAAAAACCTATAATTTAGAAGAAAATTGTGATTTTTATTTATTTAAAGTAACCATGAACTGAAACAGCATATTATTGCAGTTTAATAGTCCAACATCAGACCTGAAACAGTTACATATAACAAATTCAATCTTTAAATGTTACGTAAACAGAAGTGCTCACATTACTAGAGTGATGAGTTCTCTAACATTTTAGAGATTTTATCAGAAAGCCTTCAAATTATGTCGTGTATTGGGTGTCCATCTTCAAACATTTTGTGATCTAGAATCTATTTACACAGGAGTCTGTTTGCCTTTC
This sequence comes from Drymodes brunneopygia, assembly GCA_013400955.1. NCBI lineage: Eukaryota > Metazoa > Chordata > Aves > Passeriformes > Petroicidae > Drymodes > Drymodes brunneopygia. The sequence goes on along the minus strand of VZTZ01022483.1, from coordinate 114,656 downwards.
TTTATTGTTTTCTTTTTGTTTGCATTGGAATATGATATTCCAAGTTCTGCTGGACCAAGCTAAAATTAAAATATCATTACATGTTCTGACAGCATCACTCTAAACTGCAAGCTGGCTCCTGCTCAGAAGGAACAGTTTAACAGTAAAAGGTGACATTCAAAAATTAAGTATATATCTATATCTAACTTGCAGCTAGCAGAGACAGACAGAAGAAGAAGGTTTTTTTTTAAACCAGAGTTATCTGAATGAGAAGAGTGCAGAGCACACCATGCCTCTGCAGAGATTGTTTTTAGAATCTCCATAACCAAACACATAAAACATCCCCATGTCCAGCAGTAATCAACTCTCTTAGCCTTCACTTTTAACTGAAGAAATATCAAAGTTAAAGGTCTGCTGATGGTTAAGCAGCATTAGTTGCATTGGCTTAGGAGTGTCAAGCCTGTGGCATTTGTGTTTCAAAAGTAAGGCAAAAGATCTGCTACTACTAAAAACTGGGAATTTGGCCAAAGTTTACACATACCCCCAAAATGCTGTGTGTCATGAATCTACAACTCAGTAGATGGCAGCAATTATCCACTTTCTTTCGTTATGTACTTCAGTATAAACAGAACTGTAAATTACATTCATATAAACCTTTGTGTGCTGAATTTAAATCTCTCCTTTATATACAAATCCAAGAAGGAAGTCTCTTTTGTCAAGCAAGTTTTTTCATAAATTACTAAGGACACTTCCTTTATTTCACAGACATTTGACTATCAAAGCAAAACATGGAAAATAAAGTTGTTCACCTTATTTTTGACATGCTACTGTATTCTATAGCTGTGCAGCTTGTGTGTCCATCAGTCATCTGTAAACGTAACATTCTGGGAGCAGCCTGAGATTCTTCGTTATCCTTTGGTGCAGAAACATTGCGAATTTTCTGTATTTGAAGGACACATGGGCCTTCCAGCTAGACAAGTCAAACAGAAAAGACAAAATTGTTAGCACTGTTAAGCAAATACACTGCAATATCTAGACACACCAACAGATGCCTCCAGGCAAAGAAAAGTGTAATTTGATCGGGCAGTCATGTTCAATTTCTATCACTCATGTACTGTATGTTCTAAAGCATGAAAAAAAGGGCTTTTTCAGAGAAACAACTGTGATGCTTCACACATCTGTGAGATATCTATTATAAAATAAAAGTGAATGAAAACAGTTGAGGAGGCAAACAAAAACACAGATACTGTCACTTTGAATGTAATATGGAGTCCAGATAAGATTTCACATGCTGTACTGCAGGGTATCACTGACAGAGTCTTCTAAAGAACGAAGAAACCAGCTTAGACTATCTGTTTGGAACAAGAAGAAATTTCAAGTACAACTGCTTTGTAAACACCAACTAGAAACATAGCTTCTTTGATCAATGGTCCAATCAAAACATGACAAACTGAAGGGATATCACTTGTCTATTGACTACGTAAAAATGGACACCCTACTATACACACCACAATCTATGTTACAAAAAACAAAAATAACTAAAAAAACCCACCACAACCAAACAAAAATAAAACCAAAAATAGCCCAAAAAACTCCTCAAGAAAACCAAAACAAAAACCAAACCGGAACAAACAGACAAAAAAACCCCACGTCATACACAAAACACCAAAATAAAGCAAAATAAATCCACCTGAAAAACCCAAGCCCAAACCAACCACCTAAACCATTTATCACATTTCAGCTATACCTAAGTCATTTTCATTTCTCTGAAAAATAAAAGTTGTCTGTGGCTGCTCAACTAGCTAGCTTCTAAATGACAGTGAAAAGATGAAAAAGCGCACAGTTCACCAGCTTCTAACCTTGAAGAAACAGAACAGGCAGCCCAGAAGAACGCAAAATGAGAGCAGATAACCAGTAGGTAAGTATATAGAAAGAAAAGAGAAATTAATAAATAAGAGAACAGGAACACAGTAGCTTTACTATGATGGCAAGAGAAGATCTGATGTAGCAATCACTCTCACTGAAAGAGGCTTTTTTGAATGCAGATCAGTTTTAACTGGAACAGCAAATCTTATCATCATTTTGAAAAAAAATTTTAAAAAAACCATAGGAAACAAAAATCCACAATCAAAGAAACAATGAAACAGAAATTGGGAAGCAATGAGTAACCTTTAACAGGAATTAAATTACTGGTACCTTATTTTTCAACTTCCTTCATGTTTTCAACTGCTTACCATCAATTTGTCAGTACTCAGAAAGGAACTCAGAGATCACAACTTAAATCCTTTCTGAATGCTTCTTCAGCAATTAATGTTTCCATTGTAATGACACATGTTCTCAAAAGAAAACCAGTAAAACCTTAAATGTAGCAGCTATTAAATTATATGTTGTAAATTTATAAATATTATATATTTATAATATATAAATAAATATTTATATATTTATTTAGTTTTCCCAAATCCTATGCAAATGTGGCCATCTTGTGGCTAATGCTGGTATTATTGATTTTTTTTAAATCCGTATAAAACACAGACAGTAATGAGTGAGTGAAACAGCTCTGTGTATTAATGACTGAAGCTGATAACCATCTATAATGGTCAAATACCCATATTTCATACTAGGACTCTCCAGGCTTTTAGTTGTTTTTTAAATAAATAAAGTGCAAGATGAAAANAAACCAAAAATAGCCCAAAAAACTCCTCAAGAAAACCAAAACAAAAACCAAACCGGAACAAACAGACAAAAAAACCCCACGTCATACACAAAACACCAAAATAAAGCAAAATAAATCCACCTGAAAAACCCAAGCCCAAACCAACCACCTAAACCATTTATCACATTTCAGCTATACCTAAGTCATTTTCATTTCTCTGAAAAATAAAAGTTGTCTGTGGCTGCTCAACTAGCTAGCTTCTAAATGACAGTGAAAAGATGAAAAAGCGCACAGTTCACCAGCTTCTAACCTTGAAGAAACAGAACAGGCAGCCCAGAAGAAGGCAAAATGAGAGCAGATAACCAGTAGGTAAGTATATAGAAAGAAAAGAGAAATTAATAAATAAGAGAACAGGAACACAGTAGCTTTACTATGATGGCAAGAGAAGATCTGATGTAGCAATCACTCTCACTGAAAGAGGCTTTTTTGAATGCAGATCAGTTTTAACTGGAACAGCAAATCTTATCATCATTTTGAAAAAAAATTTTAAAAAAACCATAGGAAACAAAAATCCACAATCAAAGAAACAATGAAACAGAAATTGGGAAGCAATGAGTAACCTTTAACAGGAATTAAATTACTGGTACCTTATTTTTCAACTTCCTTCATGTTTTCAACTGCTTACCATCAATTTGTCAGTACTCAGAAAGGAACTCAGAGATCACAACTTAAATCCTTTCTGAATGCTTCTTCAGCAATTAATGTTTCCATTGTAATGACACATGTTCTCAAAAGAAAACCAGTACAACCTTAAATGTAGCAGCTATTAAATTATATGTTGTAAATTTATAAATATTATATATTTATAATATATAAATAAATATTTATATATTTATTTAGTTTTCCCAAATCCTATGCAAATGTGGCCATCTTGTGGTTAATGCTGGTATTATTGATTTTTTTGAAATCCGTATAAAACACAGACAGTAATGAGTGAGTGAAACAGCTCTGTGTATTAATGACTGAAGCTGATAACCATCTATAATGGTCAAATACCCATATTTCATACTAGGACTCTCCAGGCTTTTAGTTATTTTTTAAATAAATAAAGTGCAAGATGAAAATACATCACAGGTTCTCAAGGCATAGATAAATAATAGTGATAATAGCCTTGGCAAATATTATTTTTTTGTAAATACATAGTTCCGTAACATAATGTATTTGCAGACATTGCAAGCTAAAGAGCAGCACTGATTAAGGAGTCAGATTTGCTTCATGGTACTCAAGTAAAGGTAAATATAGAAAAAGAAAAGCGAAGATTCAGTATACTATTTAATGGCTTGAGCTAAAAATTATAAATAGGAGTCCTTCTCAAGCAGATTTTTTTTCTGTGTAATTCTTTTCAAAACCTGAAGGATTATCACCCTCCAGGAAATCGTTTGCAAGTATCTGGTTAGGTTTTTCAGAATAATTTTCTAGAGATATATGAATATAGATAAAGTTAATAAAACTTTTCCCATTAAGTTAGTTTACTAAGTAATATGCTGCATGCATAGACTGCTGCCTAGCTAAAATTTATGATCTTGCAATGAACTCTCTCTCACGTGTGCTTTGCATAAATGGCAATAATGTTTTTTGGTTTTGCTCTTGTAGAAGTCAGCGCTTACATCAGTGACCACTCCACTTAGATAACAGAATAAACAAATCCAAGCAGCTCTTAACAGCCTCTCTCATCAACCAATCTTGCTTTCTTAAAACAAACTCACCTTAACTTAGCACTATCTGAATTTCAACAATAAAGAAATATGTTTCCCCAGAACTTTCACATCAGTGATAGACTGTCAATATTTGAAGTACGGGATAAAGAACTGAAGTGAGAACCACTGCTACGTTTAAAATGAAATTCCTTCATTTATCCACTCTCTGAATTGCATGTAAGGAACAAAACAGGAAAGGTAAACAGAAGGGGACAAACTTCATTTTCATCTAAACACACAGCATGCATTAAAATGTAGCACTCCCAGGTTTCAAGTATAATACTCTTCTCTAGCACATAAAGTGTGACACCATCTAAGGTGTTTTATCCACATAACCTGTAGGATACACAGTCATAGGAAAATTACATAAAGTGCGTAGCTATAGCCATGGATGTCAGTAGACAAGTAATACAGCATTAACATGTATCACTGTGTATCAGAATCAAACAGGTACTTTAAATTTATTCCTGACCAGCTTTGTTGCCTTCTCAGGATAATGGAGGGGGAAAAAATGGAATTCTGATAAAATGTCAAGACCAAACAGGTTAAAATACTTTTCAGCAACAAATGAATTGTTCATTTTTATTTAAGATTTTAAGATTTTAAGATTTTAAGATTTATTTAAGATTTTTATTTAAGCATTTCAAAGTTGTGAAATAAAAACCAAAAAGTCCTCTTTTATGGAGCTTGTGTTCATATATTTACACTATAATATATTCAAACAATTGGGGCTTTTGTATGTGAAGCAATGATACAACCAGACTAATGTGCCATAGAAGGCTATCATCACACAGAAATCACACAATACCAAAAAGTGAAGTAAAAGTATTGTCTACCTTTTCCACCTTTCCACCATTAATGTCACTGGGGAGGAATTTCTTGCCAATCGTTCTTAAATCTGTCTGAAATGATTACAGAAGACAAGAAAATATTAACTTAAAATAGGCACCTTAAAAAAAACGAAACAAAATAAGAAAAAGAAGAGCATTTTTTCCATAATGACAACTATTTATTACAGAAGTCCACTCCTGTGTGTGATAAAAAATTCAACACCTCAAGAGTTTACAAAAGAAATCCTTTTCTTTTAAATTATATTCTTGTTTTAAGTACATTTTCAACATTGATTAAAATGCTTTTAAATAGACAAAACCAAATGACTATGCAATGTTAATGGTTAAACATAACTGAGGTTTAATAGAGGTAGAATATCTTTCTTTGCTCTCCATCTGGCACTTAGAGAAAAGTATTTTTAGTTTGTGTCTTTTTATATGCACAAATCCTTACTTACTATGTTCATAAACAATTCTTTCAAAAGAAAATGTGCTAAATGCAATTATCACAAGAACTTGAACAGTATTTTGCCACTAATGTATATCAATGGCCTACTGTTTTGGCATCCTGATCTAGAACTGAGCAGGACTGTATTTTAGTATCTGAAATATTATAAACTATTTTAGTGAGAAACACTGGTATATTAAAAAAACAATCACAGGAATATGCTTTTAGTATATTTACTGAATATCTATAGAGGGGATAAATGCCCAATCCTCTCCCTGTTGCACAAGATATCCAGGTAGCGATAAGGAAGCACATTTGGTTTTCAATCTGACCCCATGTGAGGAAACTCATCTGTCAGTTATGTGTTTCTGAATAGCACAAAGGCTCCCATAAACTGTTCCTGTGTGTTCCATATTCATATCATAGAATCATCATAGAATGGTTTGGGTTCAAAGGGACCTTAAGGAACATCTAGTTCCAATTCCCCTTGTACAGCCAGGGTACCTTCCACTAAGATCATATTGCTCAGAACCCTGTCCCACCCACCCTTAAATACTTCCAGGGATGGGGCATCCACAACTTCTCTGAGCAACCTGTTCCAGTGCTTCCCCATCCACAGAGTAAAGAATTTCCTCCTAATATCTAGCCTAAACCTACTCTCAGATTGAAGCCATTTCCCCTTGTCCTTTCACTACATGGCCTTGTTAAAGGTCTCTCTCTCCATCTTTCTCATAAGCTTCCTACAGGCACTGGAACTCCACAATTAGATCAGCCCTAAACTTTCTCTTTTCCAGACAGAACTATCCCAATTCTCCCAGCCTTTCCTCTCACGAGAGGTGCTCCATCTCTCTGATCATCTTAGTGTCCCTCGTCTCAACTTGCTCCAACAGGTCCATGTCCTTCCTGTGCTGGGGACCCCAGAGCTTGGTGCAGCACTCCAAGGTGGGGTCTCACCTGAGCAGAGTAGAGGGGCAGAATCCCCTCCTTCTCCCTGCTGCCCACGCTGCTTTTGCTGCAGCCTAGGACATGTTTGGTTTTCCGGGCTGTGAGTGCACATTGCTGGGTCATGTCCAGCCCCTCATCCTGCAGCACCCCCAAGTCCTTCTTGGCAGGGCTGCTCTCGATCTGCTCATCCCCAGCCTGTGTTGATAGTGGAGGTTGCCCCAAGTCACTTTGCACTTGGTCTTGTTAAACCTCATGAGATTCCCAGGGGCCCACTGCCCGAGCTATTCCAGGTTCCTCTGAATGACACCCTGTCCTTCACGCATGTCAACTTCACTGCTCAGCTTAGTGTAATGTGCAAATTTGCTGAGGGTGTACTTGGCCCCTTCCTCTGTGTCATTAATGAAGATATTTATTGTCACTGGTCCCAACACAGATCCCTAAGGGACACTACTCATCACTGGTATCTATGGGGACTCTGAGCCATTGACCATTACCCTCTGGATGGGACTGGCCAACTACTTTCTTATGCCTATTAACAGTCCATTCATTAAATCCATCTTCCTCCAGTTTAGAAAGAAGGATATTCTCAGGGACGGTGTCAAAGGCTTTACAGAAGACCAGCTAAATTACATCTGTAGTCCTTCCCTTGCCCATTGATCCAGTCACACCATCACTGAAGGCCATGGGGTTGCTCGGGCAGGACTTGCCCTTGGTGAAGTCTCCAACTTTGCAATCAGAGCAGCAGGAAGGGGACACAACTTTTACAAATTCTTTTTAAGTTCTTAGACAAAATAAAAATATTTGAAGGACTGAAGATACATTTATGTCTATTTCATATTTCTTTAAGGAATTCACACACACACACACTCAAAAATGGTAAAAAAGGTCAGCTGACTTCTTGATTTCATCTGCCTGAAGAATTTTCAAGAAGTGGAATACAAATTCACTGTTATCCTACCATTAAAGACACACCGCTACTCTCTACTTACTCAACAGACAAGTTAATCTTCTGGGCACAAAAACAACTGACTTAATGATAAAAAGTGATAAGCAATTAATTCTGGCTTTGGAGTACTTGTGCAACATTTCTGGTTTATTTTTATTATCTATCAAACAAACCTGAAATAATACATGCACAAATGATCATGTCAGTATTTGTTCCAGCACATGATTACATGCAGGGTAATACCCAGGAACTCATAAGTATTTCATTTGGGTTTTGTATAAAGCAGCGATGCATTCTCAAATATATGGGCATGCTGCTCTGGTCCAGAAATCAAATGCTCACCCTCTGCATGTTTTGTATTACATTCTTTCCATCTTTGCATTATAATTTTGCTTTAATTCTCTTCACATTCCTTACATGAGCTGGTGCATGCATAAATGAAGGATTGAACATATGCTTTAAACAATAAGTGAAATAGCAGAAGGGACACTCTTTTCCAGAGTATCATCTAAAACCACCTTGCGGTTCCATCTTGAAGGTGGATAAAGCAATACCCAACAACTCTCATATAATTTTATTATTTTATTATTTCTAATTTGGTCAAGAAAGAATATTTTCCTCTTAAGCACTCGACTATACTGTTTTCCCCCTTGAAACAACATGTAGTTATTAGAAAAGACAAAGTTTATATCAAACCATATAAAGCACAGACAAGCTTTAAAACATCTGAGTATGGATTTGATAAAATATGTTAAAATAAAATAACAAATACATGAATTAAGAAAGGCAGCAGACTTACTAATGTTTACCAACAATGTATATACTAGATTTCTAAAAAACAGGGATTCACATGCACACTTTTCTCATATCCTTAAAAATATTATGGTTTATTGCTTGAAAGATGTTGCTTTATCTTGTATATCCCTCGTTAATTTTTTGCAGAAATTGTGACTACTAATCCAGGTTTCTACAGTAAAGAAAAAGACCTAGTTTTAGTTACATAAATATGTAGACAAAACTCGATATGTAGTCTGAATGTGCTTTAAGGAGTATCATGTCCAGAAGTCAAAGTAAGGGTGCTTTATTCACCCAAACAAACTTATTTTGTACTAAAATTTCATACTCATGTCATTACATAGCACTTCTGGTTGTATTACTGCTTGCAGCTTGACTTTAGTTTAACATTTCATAAACAAGAAATATTTTCCTACTGCTAAATCTGTTCATTTTTTTCTCCTACAGGTTTTGAGTCAGGAATAGATGTTCTTTCCAAATAAAACTCACAATTCACACAGGTAAGGAGAGAGATAAGTACTCTGTCCTTTACATAAATCACACAGACAATGATACACTTAATTAGACACACAAACCTATACTTGAACCATTAGATCTATCATTTTTAGCATGATTTTTCAGAAAAAAACATTTTCACTGCCATAACTTACATTAAGAGCAACTAGGATAATATCATTTGTATTAACTTTTTCAGATGAACTTAAGCAAGCTTCAATTCCTTCATCTGAAAGATACCTGTTAAAGAAAAAAAAATTAGAATATCACATGATGTATCAATGAGACAAACATTTTTTCTGCGTATGATATTGTCTTTACTTTCTATCTTTTGTACTGATGAAGCACAGGTGCAAAAATACTTGAAAAATTACTTAATATAATCAGTTTCCTTACACTGATATGAGGGTAAGAAAAATATTCCTTCTTCCATAATTTCTAAAGAAGAAAATTTTTAAAAATGCAAACAAGAAAAAAGTTGTACTTACTAAGTAATCAGAACCATCTCAAACAGGGTAACACTGTGCTCCTCATGCCCACCCCCCAAATTATAGGAACCTGGTTTCAAAACCAACCCTTTGACCTTTGCTTGATGGAAGAGGAATATTGTCACTTGTGCACTTGAAAGGAAAAACCAAAACAAAACAACCAACTCCCATCCTGCTCAAAACACAACCACATCTATTTGTAAAGAGCAAGGCTGTAACAGCTAATCCCTCAAGGGCCGGGGCACACAACACTGCTATCCTATGGAATGTATTTTGGTTGTCTGGGCTACAAAGAAACTGGCAAAAATGAAAAGCACATTACAATGTAGGAATAATCAAATATGGTGAAAAGTATTAAATAAGAATAAAAAATTCTCCTCCACAAGGACATTTGGAGAAAGCATTTGTGACACTGATGGTGGCAGTGCAGGATAAGTATCTTTCTGCAAAAATTCAGTAAGTATACAATAAATTTATTCCTCCGAACATTAAGTTTTGAATTGATTACCTGTATCTATTTTAAAGGGCTCACCTATTCTAACCTTCAAAAAACACTTTAAAAAAAGGATACTTTTAACTTGAGTGATCAGAAATGGTAACGTTTGTTGTTCATTTTGCCCACTCTAAGCCATTTGCAGTTTCAGTTTTCAATTTTATGTAGCTGGCAACCTGCCTGCTTCTGCACAGCTCTTCATTTTATTCAAATACATCATAGCAACCATTAAATAATTGATAGATACCCAGTCTGAAACACAGTACTTCCTCAACATTTAAATAACCACTCACCAAGAAATCACCATTTCCCAAATAATAAAAGAATGATTTAACAACAAAGAGTAATATGCACAAAGAAATACTAAAAATAAATATTCCAGGGCGCTTCAAGAAATACTTCTTATTGAAGAAAATAACTTGCACAGTGTAATATATAAATAAGGCAAAATACTTGAAGGGAAGTACACTTGACAGACCTTTTTGATTCCAGCCCTGGGAACTTTAACACTGCCCTCCCCAGTCCTCAGAGTAAGCACAGGTCCTAGTTGTGCTCTAACCCGGACACTTGATGGGATGTATCTGTTCACATCAGATACTGGGAACTAGCAAATTCTGAATCACTTGCCCACTATCACCAAAAAGAAGAAAAGCCAATAATGAAACAATTCAGATGGCAAAAAAATGTGTATATAAAGAAGCATAAGAAGAAACAATCCTATGTTTTTAATAAAAGACAGATGCTTGAGAAGAATAAGGTAGCAAGATGTGTTGGCTTGCATGAGAATACAGGATTTCCCAGCTGACTAACTGAGCTTCAGTACTATGATATGGGAATACTTATGCAATTCCTGTGCATTAGCAGATCTCATTAGCTGGAGTCACAAGGTAAAGCAAAACAGCATTCCCACTCTGTGCCAGGGGAAACAGATACATTCAACAGACTATCCTGCTCTCGAGGCTACAACTGTGGCTTAATTACACCAACAGACTTCCTAGAAAGAGCATAAACTCTACAAGTTTACCTTCTGCCATCCACAGCATAAAACTGAACATAAGCTGAACAGCAGGGGCTGGGGGAGCACAAAATCCATAAGCTGAGTTTTAGACTGTTGGCTAAGTCATGGAAGGATTCTTACTCTTCTGCTCCAAATGCAAATGAAGCCATTCTTCATTCTACTAAAGCTAGAGAGACTGCAGCTCTCTTACAGAGTTATTTAAGCCGAGTACTTCAATGTAAGAACTACCATTATTCAGCAAGAAAAAACTGTTTTTAAAGAATGAGTAAACAAGAACCTCACCTACCATTAAACTGTCTCTATACAGGACAAGATTAATTCTGCTATTACAAAATTCACTGTTGAGTCATGTTTTACTTTCTCACCTCAAAGTGAAGACTGAATCACAGCTGTCAAAATAGAACTCTGGTTTAGCAAAAAATTTCAGTTTATGACTTTTTATATATAAATTTATATATGAATTTTCAATTCAGTTTGTCTCGTTATTTAGGAGAACTTTTGAGACAGAAGGACAAAGAGAAACTCACTGGAGAAGACCACTGATTTTTGACTTGTGCTAATTTAAGCAACAGCACTTAGCAAAAACATTGCCCACATGACCAAAATCTCTGCCAACCTCACAGAGATACCAATCAAGAAATACCACTGAGGACATCTGTTAGGTTGATTTAGGCAAACATCAAAACTTTTTAGCAAAAACCTGATTGACTTGGTTATTCAAAAAAACAAAATCTGTGAATATCAGTGTAGGGGGGATATTTTATAGTTTGGGGTTGGTTGGTGCTGTTTTTATATATGCTTATTACATGAAAGTATAAATTAGGTAAATGCAAAAGATCAGAATCAAAATTACTTTCAAGAAAAAAAGATCAACAATTCTGTCTGCAGAATTTTGCTAAAGAACTTCAACAGAGAAAAAGAGAGCTTTCCAATAATGTGTCAAGTGCTGCTTCTGTGCAACAGGATGCAAAACTATAGATTTAGAAAAAATGGTCAGAAATTGGCCAGGAAGCAAAATGCAACCAGGAGACATTATACACCAGAAGCAGCCAAAACACAGATTTCTCCTGCTTTAACATAAGCTTGAAACCAGTGCATATCAAGTCAGTCTTTTCCACTTTGTCATAATAACATTCTTATATAGACTACTTCATATAGCACTGAGTACTTCAAACATGTTTAGACTTTCTTAACAACTTTACAACCTTATTTTCTCCTGTTTGTACAGTCCCCTATAAGAACTATCCAAGTTTGAGCTTTGAGTATTGCCTGCTACAGGCCCACAAATTATCTAAGAAAAAGTATTTTTATTAAATTTATTTTTAAATAAATGTATTTATACAGAAAAACATACAACTACCTCGCTCAAGTATGTTTACAATAGACAAAGCTACCTCTTCAGATGGCACAATCCTTCCCTCCACAACGTAAGGATTATTAAGCCTGAGCTTTTTCCACACTCTGAAGGAATCAGAGTCCCTTTTTCTATCTGTTCTTAATGAGGGTATGCGATATGCTGAATGACCTTTACAGCATAAGGTCACTCAATTCTTTGTTCTCTGTATTAGATCAAGGAAGAAAAAAAAAATCTGACCCAGAACAAAACCAAAGACAGTAAAAACCTGCCCTGGAGTCAAAGAGAACAGCCCTGCAGCTCTGTGTCTCTATTATATTCACTCAAGTGCCTCACATCATCTGCATTACCTGTTCTGCCCATTTTGCAAAACAGCATGACTTTAGATAACAAAAGGTGACCTGCAGTGTGATCCCATTACATTAATCCAACACATTTCCTACTGCCAAGTTGTAGGAAGCAATCCCAAACCACCCATGAACCAGATCACACTGCTGGAAGTGCACATAAGTCCCCCAGTTCCCAAGATCTACCTGGCAGTGCTGCACAAGCAGTGTCAATTCTTCCTCTCCACACCTCCATTCCAAGCTGTCTCCCCCAACTTCCCTTTATAAATCAAGGAGACACTGGGAATAACCTGGCACAGAAATGCTGCTGCCACAATCAACAAACTTCCCTTTTTTCGTTCTGTTAATGAAAATTTCACAATTAAGCACCTTTGCTTAACATGGAACAGCAAACATATAAAAGGTAAAATAAATGGGTGAGAAGCATAGAGTGAGCAGCAGCCAAGCTCTAGGAAATCCAAAGCAAGCCAGCAGCTGACCACTGACATCTTACGATACTAAAAAAAGCCCCAACACACACTCCACAACATAACCTTCCACTGTGAGGACTGGTAACCAGACTAATAAACACTAAAAGTACCTTTAGTTTCCAAGAAATACAGTACTCACTACATTCCTTCTTACACGTTTTAAAACAATCTTAAAAGTTACATATTGAAGTCATGAGAACAACTACACTGATTTCAAGGGAATTTTAGTAAGTAGTGCTGCAGGAGTCACACGGATTCTGTGGCCTTGAAACATTAATACAAATCAGAAGAAAAAAAATATAATCACAGTTTACAACCAAATGGGCATAAAGCTTCCACAAATGGTCGAGATGGTTATTTGTGGAGCATTCTCAAGAGAAAGGAGATCAGAAGAGAAAGGAAAATAAATGTTTCTACTGCAATCTTTTGCATTACGCTTGCTGAAACCTGAGGGATATCTAACCTATTCCTGCCCCCACTCCAGCTCCATTCATCTGAGACATGAAGCAGTACAATCCTCCTAGCAACAGCTTCTGTCAGAAAAAGGATCTACTAGAAAGTCCCTGCATTCCCACCTTCAAATGAGACATTAAAACAAAACCATTAGTAATGAATCAGCATTTTCTACATGAACCATTCACATATAAATCCAAATCCGCAATTTTTCTGTCAAAATGTTCTCAACAAGCTTCTATGAAAAACAGATTTCAGTAATTCTTCCTTTGTAATACACAGAAAAACATTACATCAGTGACAGGCAGAGCTGTTTTCCCACTGCTCCTTCATATCAAGGATAACATCAATTTAATAACCCACTTTTGCACATTATAGGCGTGTACACTCTCCTTTTCGGTATTTCCCACTGCTATGCGATATAACCATAGTACCAATCTTGCCTATGCCTCTACTTATCTCGCTTTATGTTCTGCTTTACTTCATAAAGAACAAATTACACCTGATGTGGCCTGAATAGACAGATTTCTGTACTGCTACTCTATTACCTACATCTGAAACATTGAAGAAATTGGTGGTACCAAAGTAAGATTCCTTTTTTGTCTGCTCTGTACTGCTGGATCAAACACTTCATCTGCAGACAAACACGCACATGTATACATACCACAGAAAGGTTTTAAATGAGAGCCTTCTTCCATAATTAAATCCACCAGGTAAACAACTCTCCTAATAATATTTATCTTTCATGAACAGCTTGCTTGAAAAGCATGTTTTCTTTCTTTGTAATTAATAGTTCATGCACAAACACAAATCTTTAATCTTCCATTTTTTTCTATCACATAGTTTTTCTATAAATCCTCTGTAATTTTCTTCTACCATTTCTAGAATTAACATCTTGTTAAGTAGAAACTTTCTTTAAAGAAAGAAGTAAACAAGGAAAATTAATATTAATAAATCTGTTTTATAAAATTTATCCATTTCAGATTCCCAACTCTTCCCAGAATCACTGTGATATTAGCATCAAACACAAACTGCACTACTGCTTCTAATTCAGTGCCAGCCACACAAATCAACATTTGAGTTTTATAGTAAATTTTATATAGCCATTTTCACTGTGCTTATACAAAAATCAGAATGTTCCTTACATATCTTTGCTACAGAAGCAGATTTATACAATCATGCCATAAAACGGTAAGGCTTTCAAAGGGAAAAAAAAAATCGCAGAAAGCTTTCAAATTTTTCTTACTTGATAACAGCTCAATAGAAGAGCAAACACTTGAAGCAATTAAGCAAAGAGCATCTTAAAAGACCGCAGTAGTGCAAGACCACCACTGGGTGCCAGTGTTTTTCCATGACAGAAAAACTGTATCTCTATACCAGCTGTTTGAAAAACTTCGGAGTTCTCCTAATACGGCTTCAAAATGTTTTGCTGAATTTCAGTCGTGTAAAGGAATTACATACAGTGTTAGAAATTTAACTGAGGGACTTTCCAGTAGACCTGTTTAAAACAGAAAAACAGACCACATTTTAAGACATTATAATCCAAATATGAAAATCAGATTTTCAAGAAGTTTTTCCATATCCTTTAACGTGTATAACCAGTACTGGGAAGCAACTGACACTGTTCTTCCCTTCAGCTTCTGAGCTTTTAGTTTAAAGAACTAAATGGGCAAAATTAAGGTCAATTGTTCCTTTATCCGTAAGGCAAACATCTGCAAGGAATGACAAAACTATATTCACGTGGCATTCTTGGCAATTTTACTATTAATATTCTCCCACCATTCCCATTTTCCCCCAAGAAACACCTTTTCTTTCTGCAATTGCATTTGAAGATTTACATCCTACATCTTCTTCTTGTCTTGTACATTTGGTGTATCTTCCTCTGTATTTTACACATACACCAATGATTATTGCTATAAACTGCATTGTTGTTTTCCTATCACTTTTTCAATTTGTTAACAACATTCTGAACTCTGACCTGAGCACTCACAGCTTTGCAGTTTTAAGGAGCTTTATCTCATGTTTCAGCTTAGCACTTTACCCAGGTTTTAATGATAGTATCAAATCAAGCATGACCTGGAAGATCTTTTCACGTAGCCGTTCTTCCTAGTACAGTCAAACTGGTTTCATAATTGCCTTACAGGAACTTAATCTAAACTGTTTCCCTATTTTTCTCCTTAAAGATGCAAATCCAAAATGTTAAAATAACAGAACGGACTGTATTGTATCACTATTAAAAATCCACTAAGTTTTAAGTGGACTTATGCTAGCAAGAGCCAATTTGAACCATCGAAAAAGCACACTCAGAAATACAGAATTTTGGTTACAACTCAGTAAGCATTTAGATGAAGAGACACCAAGGTATTTAAGTCTATCTTTAAAATATTACTGACATTTCTAAAACTAGTGCACAGCCACTACATCATCTCGGCTCCCCAGGCAGTTAAACTTGCATCCCAGCTACCTAATTTTTCACTCCTGGGAATACACCACTTCCTTAAGTGCAGTCCCCAACTCAAGCCAAGCTGAAACCCCAGAAAGGAACTCATAAAATATACATTCACAAGCTCATGTTCTCAGATGTTTAGCTGACAAAACTTAAGGCCTAAACCTCTCTCAGATGTCTATGACACTTGACTTTCAATAAAAACATGAAGTAAGAAAGTCAATGTATTTTTAGAACAAACAAAAAAGGTTGGTTTTTTTTTTTACATTACATAATAAAAACAGAATTACTGTCATTACTGCCCCCACCTTTTTTTTTTATGTGAGACAGCATATCTGAGATAATTAGTACTAAAATCTGTTTTGACAGTAAAATCCTGACCTAAGGAAAGCACAGCAAACGCCCCGTGCCAAGGAAAAGGAGAAAAACCAAAATGAAAACAAAACCCAAGAGTGCAGTACTTAAACAATACCTACACATTAGCTTCTTCCTAGCTTATCTCTACCTGAAACTTTCAGCAGGAATGGGATAAAGACCAATAATTTAGGAGCTCTACAGTTCTAAACATATGCAATCTCAAGCACTACAAATATTATTTCACTGCATAAGCAACACTAGTGCAGCAGCTGACAGTGAGGCCCAACACAAGCACTCACTGTGCTTCTCCTTCAGGCACCTCCTGCTCCTGGGCCAGTATACCCCATCTTGATGTGGAGCCACTTCCCTGCCCTCCTACCAACACTACTAGGGAGACAAAGGGAGGCAAACTTCTCTCCCAGCTTTTCCCACTCTCCTACAGTAACACCAGAGAGAAGAGCTGCCCTATCCCTGGGCCAGTAAGTCCTGAGAGAGGATTTGGTGGTAAGGAGGTTTCTGCTTGGTGTCAGAGGCAGAGGGCACCCCAGCAATCCCTCAAGGGCTTTGAAGTCGTATTTCTATTATGATTTTCTAGTCACCTTTACCAAACCAGCCTCTTATCCGCTTTCAAAGGGCCTACTGTCATACAAAAGCTGGAATAAACAGTGATAGTTTTAGAATTAATCTTTACTATGTTTGACATGCAAAGAGAACTGTAAGTCTATTATTAGGCTAGCCTGACAGTCAATCATTCTCACACCTCCCTAGACCCACACACCACTCTTCTCTTTTTAATTACTGGAACTTGTATTATTTTAGGATTCCCCCCCACCCCAGCCTCTCTGCAATTACTCTGTTCCAAACATGAAGTACGAGAAGCAAGTTTTCAGCATACTCTTCATCAAGTTCTTGCACACATAACATGAATTTTAATACTTTTTAACAGCTGCATTAATGAAGTCTTTACAGTGGCACCTCCCACAGTGTGATACATAGTGTGATGTGTGCTCTTTTTAGGACTATTTTCTTCTATAAAATTCCTACTGCTGGTAATACTTAAGAGTATGAGACTGACAGCACATCT
The DNA here is from genome assembly GCA_013400955.1 of Drymodes brunneopygia. Classification (NCBI taxonomy): domain Eukaryota; kingdom Metazoa; phylum Chordata; class Aves; order Passeriformes; family Petroicidae; genus Drymodes; species Drymodes brunneopygia. The sequence continues at coordinate 97,298 of VZTZ01022483.1, read as the reverse complement.
TTAATAAGTATTTCCCAATAAAAAAAAGAAAAAAGCTTGGTTCTTGAACAAAACATAAAGCTTGTTTACCTTTACAACACATTACACATCTCTAGTAACGCCACCATCAAAAACCTCACACTCTCCACTTCTCTTTCCCAAATGCAATACATTTAATTCACCAAGTGCTTTATCTAAGCTATTTACACAAAACTAAAAACCAGAATCAACCTTCCTTTATAATTTCAGTTCCCAACAGAAGAATTCAAAATAATCACTTGCAAAGCCCTGACCCAGAGTCAGAAATCATAGAAAGTGGAGAATGCCTCATCACACAGGTCTACAAGAAGCTGGTTTCAGGACACCTACAGTTCTTCTACAAGCAGACAACTGGGCAAGGGAGAAATGAATGTGGAAAAGCCTCTCTTGAACTGACAAGAAACCACTAAGCAGGGCACTCTCTGAAAGGGCCGCACAGACAATGAATATACTTCCTTATGCTTTCAAAAAGCTCAAATTAGATGGACTTCACAGAGTGATATAATGTCCATCTCTTCATTGGAATCTCTAAACAGGGTAAGAAATTACTGAAGGCCAGGATAAAAGTTACAAATTAATATCTCAAAGCTGTATGTTTTTAAAAACTTTCACAGTTGCAATTTTAGGTCTTATTTGTGATATAGTTTTAAATTGCACTAGCAGCACCATGAGTATACGCAAAGGTAACTACTACATAAATAAAGAGCCACTAAATTTTCCACCTTAAGACAAATGCAAAACCTACTGATAAATGCTTTGACAGGTAATTTACATTCACAGTGTATCTGACAAAGCATAAATTTTTCATATTAAAGATGGTAAAATCCAAAGCACTTGTTAGGAAGTAGGGAATGAAGATTGATTGGAAGGATGAAAGCAAACAAAATTTCCCCCAAATCAAAGATGAAATCACCAGCTGCTTAAAATCAGTCTAGAAGGAACTTTTGCCCATCTCACTCATGACTTTATTTCCACTTCTTGAGTCCTGCATTAGCACAGTGGACACAAAGCATAACTTTCTCTGCTGGAAGTAACCAACCAAGTTCCATAATGCAGCCATAACCATCAATCACACTGGAAGGCAGGCACAGGAGTTACTTATTTCACCACCATGTATGTGAGACAAGGAGTGCCTGAGTCAAAATGAGATCGCTGTTCTGCTTCAGTGGCTACGCACTCTTTTTACGGTGAAGATTAAAAAGGTACATAGCTCTTGCTTCACCATATAGTTACACACAGAATCTTTGAGCAAAGTAGTTGGTTAAACAAGTTCAAGGAAACAGTCAAAAGCCCAGGACAAATCAGAAACTGTAATAATAAAACATTATATTTAAACAGTAAGGAGTTATTACTTCATGATGAAATAAACATGGTTTGATAGTTTCAGGTTTTTGTGACTTCCTAGAGAACTTTATTCAAAGGCTGATGGCTTAGACAAAACAGTAAAGAGGTAGTGAATTGTATATTTAAAACCAAAATATTAAAGGACATTTTTCAAAGGAAAAAGGGAGGTTAATGATATCAACCAAACAAAAAAGAACTCAAAAGAAAGGAAAATATTCTGGAGGATTAATTTGATAAAAGCTAATAATGAAGACATTTCAAAGCAGATAGAAGAATCCTGACAGGTGACAAGGATGATAAATGAATGAGTGCCAAAAGGATTGATAAAGAAAAGCTATACTATGTAAGCTGGTTTTCTTTGGGTTTTTGATATTTTTATGTATTTTTTTTATTTTTTCTAAACTCAGTCTCTACAGAGATTTGGAAGTTCTCCAAGCTAAAGTTCTTGTTCAAATACATATCTAAGCAAGTTCCTCAAATTGATATTAAATATAAAAGGCCTTAGAAAAAATACAGCAGTGACAGCAAACCCCACTGGGATCAGCAAGTATTCACCTAATAGCTCTACAGGAGTCAAAATCCAGAACCGCTGACATGTTTTAAATGAACACCTCTACCAGAAGAATGGAAAACAATAAAACATCAGACATGGTGATCACATGAAATCCTAGGAGTTACACAGACCTTTATGAGCAAACTCATATGAGCTATAACAAAAACTAGAATTTGTAGCCTCATGGGAACCTTGTGAGTTTTAGGGGGAAGACAATATTTCTGGCAGATAGAAGATGGCCCACCCACAGCTATTAGACTTCTCTGAAAGATGAAAAAAATGAGTGAAGAGCAGAAGGATGCAAGGAGGAGGAGGTACAAAGACTTGTTGAAATAGCTTTGGCATGACCCTTCACCAAAGGTTCTTAAAGAAAATTAATTAAGGCACAAGAAGAAAGAAGAATCCTTTCTCACACACTAAAACATGGTAAGGGAAGGGTATGAACACAATGGTCTCTCTTCTAGAGGATTAGTTAACACTGGATATATTCCACTGGTTTGCACAGAATACCACAAATTTTAAGGCAAAGGACTGGACAGCAAGGTGGTAAGTGGTGATGATTATACAATTCTAGATGACACCAAAATCTATAGCTTATTGCTCACTGTGACAATAGGATTAAGTCATCAGGTGAATTTCAACATTGATAAACACAAAGCACTGCGCAATGAGACTAAAAAACCTCACACAATGTGCATAGTGCTGAGCTCTAATTTAGTTATCATTAATGAAAAATATGTAGTCATTCTGGACAGTAAGTCATGGCTCAGTAGCAGTCCAAATCAGAAAGAATATTAGGGTCTGTTTTGAAAACAATACAAGACACAACATTATAAAACAAAGCAAATCAAATGTTTACTAAGTAACAGTATTGCTGTATGTAACTTTCTGTTATAAAATTGCTTAATTTTTAACATAGACTTCCACCACAGGTCACACTGTGCAGCACAGATTCTCCTAACTAGTTGCAGAACCTCCACCCAGAGAGTTCTTGTAAGATACAGCTACACAAAGCTACAGCTGATCTAATCTAGAGTCCTTCTTGGAGCACAAGCTTTAATTAGGACAACTTTCAGAGACTTCTTAGAGTCAAACTTTCTGTTATTTCAAGAACTCGATGAAATTTGGAATTCTTGAACATACTGCTAATACTAATAAAATTAACAGATTATATTTTAATATGCAAAAACATAGGCTTAGTTTTAAAAACCCTTAAGTTATACTGCCCTTGGTTAACACACTTTGTTCTTACTTCCATGCTGGCTCTACATATGTACATTTCTTTTTATTTCCACTGGTTTAAAATCAACTGGAATTATGGCACAATTTCATAGATAATGTTGTTGGCCCTTCAAGTCAGTGTTTTGTTTGTATGCTTTTTCATACCTTAGATCAAAAGCTGTTTAGCTTCTATAAATTGATTTGACAATCCTTTAGCAAATAACTTAATTAACATATACATTCTACATTTAATTATGAGATAAATGTAAAGTCTGTTGCTAACACTGGTAAAGACAGACAAAGACACCAAATCCCAGTGCAGTATACATTTAACACTCTATGTGATAGGCTTTTCATCCTTCTGAGAGCATGAAGTGTTGTCGGCACTGCTGCTGCAGTATAGGTTCAATGTATATGCTTTCAAGTGTAACAATTCTTTTCTAGTGTAATGTCACAGCTCACCAACCTCTGTAAGACATACAGCAAACAGCTGATACCTGTGTGGCCTCTGTGTAACCAAGATGATTATATGACAGATTAGAGTCCTCAGCTTCTTATAAAAAGCCAGACAAGAATTAACTAAGGCCAGGTCTCAGCATACACAATAGAAAAAATAAAGTGGTGATTTACTGTACAGCAACTTGGGACATATTTTGATCAACTAATGAGTGAATTGGGAAGGCGTTGAAAATCAGTAAAGCCTCCAATATTAAACCAGATCTGCAAGAAACTATCACATAGATAAATGTAGGAAATTGAGTCTTTCTGTTACCAATATTGATTTGTTCTCCTCTCCCCAAAAAGAGTCCCAATTACAAGTTCTAAGTGTTATAAAAACCACTTTTAAGAATCCAAATGCAATTTTGCAATTGATATTTAGAGGTTTTAGTTGGCTGGATCTTTTAAGGTGACTTTCCTCAACACCTGGCAGGAACACAGCAATTCACTGCAGTCTACCAACACCATCAGTCATCCCAAGTTACGATCCCACTACCACTTAATTAACCAAATGATAGAAATCTGCAGTTTGATGACACACAGCACCCCGAACATCACCGTCTCTGATGTCTCTAATTAGATATCAGCACTGAAAAACTTGACCAGATACAAGTCCTTCATCCACAGAAATCATTCTCAAACTCAGGACAGGCACACAAAAAAGGCAAGATTAGAATTACAATGCAGAGAAAGATGGCAAAAAGGCTATCAAGTAATTAAGTATTACCAGCAGCAGCCTGATGACATAAAAATTACCAAAACCCCCTCTTCTATTGGGCATAAAGCCATACAATTAAGTCATTATCTTGCTGTCAGATTCTGGGTTGCATCTTCATAAGCACAGATTTGTTAATACATAGTTCCACCTTGGTTATTTAGTTTTTTAATGAATGTAGAACTGTTTCTCTTTTCCTCCTGCACTCAAACTGATGTTACTGCCTTCTAAATTCATATAATTTATAACTATGTTTTCCCAGCTTATAAAATGAAGGTAAATACAGCAATTATACTGTTTATGCTGAATTATTATTACAAGGTACAAAGTGAGGCTGTAATGCTTCTGGCATTCCACTGCATAGAAAAGCCAAGTCTACCATCAGACAACAATTAGTTCTCTGCCAAAACAAAAGGAAACATTTAAAAATTTGAAACATGAAAGCATGGCAGGAATAAGCAAATTCCATTAACCAAATCAAAATTCAGACAAAGGAAAAGCAGCTCCAGCATAAACACCTCCATGACTTAATCAGTGTATTTTATTTCTGTTTCTTTCCCTTTTCTATCTTCCTCTTCCCCATGGCTCTACACAGTTCTTATTCTTAAACTGCAACACTGCAGGAAAAAAAGAAGATTATCTTCTATAACAATATGCAAGAAGACATAGAAGATACCAGGGCTTATGACGAAGACATGACTTGACTTTCAAATGGGTAGTTCACAGAGAGAAGATCCGCAACATAAATACATTTCCCTGAAGGTACACCATTCTCCGTGTCACTGTAGTAATGTTACACTCTTAGATACAGAAGTTATGTTCTAGCCTTTAAGTCATATAGCAATTGATCTACACAATGCTATTTTTATTTTCAGAATTGGACACAGATTAATAATACACATTATTAAACACACATTAATAAATTTATCCAAAGGTATTTTGTAGAAGATGATGCAGAATTAGGTGCAGAAATCAGGTGTATGTTCCTGGCCCACACCTCAAACAATACTTCCCTTCAAGTATTACAGACATCTATGAGAGGAGATTATAGTTTTTTCATATTTGAAGACTTGAATTTCTTAGGCTTCTCTTTTTCAACTAAACTAGCCATATCTTTTACCCTTTCCCTAGAAGGTCATGTTGTTTTCTAGTTCTCTACTTAGTAGACTCCTTTTTCTCTCTTCCCTTCTCCCCACCCACACAGCTTTCATGCAGTGCTGTACCCAAACTAGACACCAACTCCAGCTAATGCCTTATGGCACTGACCAAGCTGAAAGAACCTTTTCAAGTATCTTACAAACACCATAATTAACAACCAAGACAGCTGCTTTTTATACCCTATTCAAAAGCATGATACTGCATCATACTTTCTATGGTATATAACAAAATATAAAAAAAGAACACTCAGAATATTTTCCTGCAGAACTGCTTCTCATGAACCCCTGTGATGTGCAGGTGACTACTCCTACCTACATCCACAAAAAAATCTGCATTAAGTCTACAGAAATACATTTGTTTCCCTTCTATTCTAGACTCTTTTCAAAGTTAATTTTAAATTCCAAAGACTTGCTGCTGAAGTGCTCGCAACCCTTCAGGTTAGACATTGTCTCATACTATAAGTAATCCCCCATCACACAAGCAACTGTGTCTGCTGTATATTAACTACATTTTCTCTTAAGTACCTAAAAAACCCCCCAAAGCTTCATTAAATAAACAAGACAGCATTGCTTTTTTCCTTGTCAAAACTTGTCATGCCTTGTTTCTTAAATTTGTTTGCAGTTGTTTGTCATCCTATTATGTTTGTCTATTAAAACACTGAAAATTATTAAACTGTTCACAGAACAGCATGTTAGCCTGAGTGTTTTAAGATTCTCATTTTTACAGGGAAAAAAACTAAAAGAGCAGAAACAATAGCTAAAGCCTATGAATCTTTTCTCAGTGTTCTTCTGCTTGCACATTTACAGAAGTGTGAAGTGTGATTCATTCAATTTTACATAAAGTAAAAAGCAGGCATTTTGGAAGTAATCATGTTACTCAACTACGGGCACATAATTTTAACCTAATCCTGGATGAAGATAATGCAGATGAATAGATCAAAGACACAAAATGAGAAAGGAAGAGTACTTCACAGACTAAGACCCCTTACCCTGTCTTAGCCTGCTCCCTGTGATGTTTCTTTAATATAAGGGGACATAAAGAATTATCTTTTGGAAAGAAAAGCGTATTTCTCACCCCTAATTAATGTAAGTTTACAGAAAGGAAAAACCAAAACCACAACACAAAATATTCACCAAGTTTTGCCTCAAAAGATTTGTCCTACTGTTTAAGATTTTGGAGAACACCAGTCATTTAAACTTTCCCTCTGTGCTAATTGCTAAGGGCTGGAACTTTATGTTAAGTGCTGGCATTCAAGAATGGCATGTCAAGTTCCAGTGATGTCAGCTTACAGTTCCAGCGTTTACAGTCCTGTCCTCGCATGATGTCCCAGATCACAGGTCACGACATCTTTCTCTTAGGTGTTACCACTCATGTCACATGCCAGATGAAAGTGAACAGACAGGAACTGTAACTTGCTCCTGCACATGACACTATTTCAGCGACAGGCACCTTACTGATACTTCCATATTCAATGACTCAGTCATGTGGAATCTTCAGGTGAAAAAAGGATTTACTTTCTACAAGGGTAGTTTCTCACAGACATTGCCTCACAGTGGGGAAGCCACTCAGCAACAACTGCTAGAGCCTTTAATTGCATAGTTTGCATGCAAGCTATCGAATACAGGCACAGTATTCCTATAAATAGACCAGATTTATTCCCCAGAGACAGCACGTGCTGATTTGAGATGGGTTACAAAGGTTAAGCTACACATGATTTGGAATCAGAACTTGGATGTGGTCTGTTCTTGTTGCAGGATGGCAGCCAAGTAGCTGCTGGCAGCATCTTACAACAAAATTTTTGCTATGACTAATTCAGGTGACTGTACCAGTACAATAGAGAAGAATGAATATATCTTTCCCAGGGAAAAAAAAAGGAAACTGTCTATCTGTAGTAGTGAAATTCAGGGCAAAGATTATGTGGATCCTCTCAGTGGCAGTCCCAATCCTTTCTATAGAGACGTGGTATGTTTTTGCCATCAAAAGAGCAGCTTGCAGGTAGTTCAAGCAGCTACAACCACCTTTAGCTACAAAAGGTAAATCCATTCCTTTCATTCATTGTACAAAGCAATATATTTGTGCAACAAAAATACCTTATCTTGTACAAACGCTTCTGTAAGCTTGTTAGGCAATTCAGCACCATTTCCCCAAACCTAGTCCCTGCAAACTCCCAGGAGGTGCCTGCTTTTAACTGCAAGTAGAGGGGCTTCACAACATTCTTAAAAACATTTGTCAAGCTTTTTAAACAAGATTTATGAAATATGTCGGTTCTAACCCACCCTCTTGCAACCCATGAAGAAAAATGCTCACTTGTTAGTCCAAGCTGTGTTAGAGCAAAGGTCTGTTCTGATTCTCATTCTACTAAAAGAGCAAGGGCATAAACTAAATATAAATTCATTTTCAGCATACTTCAACAGCTTTGCACTGCTGGAGATATGCAGCTGTATATTGCTCATCTCTTTTGCTAAGTAGAAAATAGCATCATGCTATGGCAAAGCAGAGTATCCCCATTTTACCCACAGATGCAGCATTCATGAAGATTTATCAATCTGTAAAGCCAAGACACACTAAGCATAGGAGTAGTCACATCTGAGAGGCTCAACATATAGAGAAAAACTTCCCAGACAGAACTAAGCTAGTACACCACAGAAGGAATTCAAACAATTAATAAAAAAACTCCCAGCACCAAGAAAAAACTTTTTCATAGATCAAATGCTACACCTCAAAAATCTCAGTCACTATCTTCAAGGAGTGTCCCTGATTCCATGTTTTCCTCCCTTTGCCTACTGTATGCTGAATTACCTTTCCCAATACCTCTCACACCCTCACCCGATTGAAGTCTAAAAGTTTAGCTACTGATTGAGAATACTTGCATCTGTGTTGATATGCGTCTACCTTAGAGAGCTATGTCTGTCATACATTCTCACTCCTCTCTCCAGCTGGTATTTGTCCTGGCACAGTAATTTTTCCCCCCTACTTAACTCTGATAATGCTGGTGCTGGCACTGTCACTGATGGGCCCGGCCTTGGCCAGCAGTGAGTGTGTCCTGGAGCTGGCTGGCATTGGCTCTGTGCACATGGGGGAAGCTTTTGGCAGCTGCTTACAGAAGCCACCCCTGAAGCCCCCTGCTACCAAAACCTTGCCACACAAACCCAATAAGCAAGCCGTCATGCTTTAAGTTTAAACACAAAAGAATGCTAACATCTTTTTCAGAAAAAAAAAGAGCCTATGTTTGCAAAAAATGTTATTTTCTTTGTATAAATAGCTGTAGTTTTCAAAGTTTTCTACTTTAAAAAGAAATTTATTTACCAGCTCATAGTAATCGACAAGTCGTGCAAAAAATTGCAGTTCAGACTGAAGATTTTAGCTTCCCCAGGGAACTGGAGTGCTCAGAAATTACAGAAACATGCCAAAAATTAAGGTATTCCAGGAACAAGGACCTTGAAATCTCCATGTGCTCAAGTTAAAGAGCTGTCCATGGAGGTACCTAGTAGTAGCATGTAAGACAGCACCAGCTCCCAGCTCAGATGCAGGCCAGGGTGTATGTGGCACTTGGCAGCTCTCAGCCTCACCCAGCATCAGGCACCTGCCCGTCAGGTAGCATGGCAGGACCTGGCACTCGGCTCACACGGGCACGCTGCCCGCTCCACTCACAATGGAAAAGCAAAGCCTCTGCCACAGCTACCATACATAAAACAGTGATAACAACACCTCTGCCTCACAAAAGTACTGCAGGGAAAACTGAATTTGAGGTGGGAAGCATTCAGAGACAAAAAGTAGATATTTTTATAGGCAAATTTGGAGTATTTTTAACCAACAACTAAACATTTGAAGCAACACAGTTATTATACCTCGCATTCAAAAATACTGCAAAGATCACATACACAAGACCACAATCCTTCCTCTGTTATCTTCCTCCACATCCTCCAATGAAATGCCACGCAGAAAAGCACATTTATTTTATATACAGTGATATATTGCATTTGATGCTATAATTAAAAATGTAATTGAAAAGCAAAACCAATTAATATTGTCCACTATGGTAAAAAAAAAATAAATCACTGGACTGTATTAGACATCCATCTTAACTATGGCTAACCAACCCAGAAAACAAATACTACTTTAAAAACAGCTCAGATGAAAAGTTCAAATTTTATGAACTACCACTGCCCCTCTGAATTGGGCCTCCAGAACCAAAAGGTGAAGCAAATAACAGGAACTCATCCAAAACTCCAGAGCTTCAAACGCACAAAGTGAGGCCTTACACTCCAGAAACAAATAAAAATTTATAGAATCATTTCAGTTGGAAAAGACTTTTAAGATCATTGAGTCTAACTGTAAACAAAACACTGCCAAATCCACTCCTAAAACATGTCCCTGAGTACCACATCTATGTATCTTTTAAAAACCTCCAGGGATGGAGACTCAACCTCTTCCCTGGGCAGCCTACTCCAAATCTTGGCCACTCTTTCTGTGAAGAAATTTTTCCTAATATCCTAAACCTCCCTCCCCTGGGAACAAAGTGAGGTTTTTCCTCTTGTCCTACAACTCACTACTTGGGAGACAAGGCTGACCCCCACCTTTCAGGCAGTTGAAGAGAGCAACAAGGTGTCTGTCCTCTGAGCCTCCTCCAGGCTACACAATCTCAGCTCTCTCAGCCACTCTTAAGATTTTTACCCCAGACCCTTCACCAGACTCCTTTCTCCTCTTTGGACACCTCCAGCATGTATACATAAATATGTAAATATATAAAAAATATAGAGAGAAAAATAAAATCTACATAGATAAAAACAGGAAAAAGCAATCTACAACTAACCACTGCCATCTGAACAGTTCTGATGAGATTCAGTGACCCTCTCTGCAGAGGGCAGGCTGGATATTTGAATCGGAATGAGTCACTGCCCCATTTGCTATCACCACAGCAATTTATCTTTCTTATCTTGGACACCTAGCTTAGAAAGAGATGAATGGCCTTCTGGAGGTAATTATTTCTGTAAATTTAATGGAGATATAAGAGTAACCAGCTCAACACAGGCATCTAAATTTTAGGCAATTAAATTTGGACAGAGAATTAAACTTGTGTCTATTGTTGGACCATAACTCCAAGACTACACATTCCTGAAAACAGGCATCAAGACAAAAGCACAAGAGCTACATTTTGAAATGCACAGGCTAATATTCATGTACTATTTGAATGCAGCTGCAAGAAAAGCTTTCAGTATTGCCAGAAAAGATAAAGCTTCTGCAAAATAGGCAGAATCATAACATTTGGGAAAACAAAATTCTGTCCTTATAAATACCAATTAAAAATATGGATAAACACATTCAAACTCTTCTTAGAATCCTAAGAAATCCCCTCGTTTCCCGAATGTCAAAGAAAAAGTCCTTCTTAGGAGGAGCGAAACCTGTCCTCTTTCCTCTGACAGAAAGATAGACAGAGTTACTACAGTCAGTCTTGTAGAGGACTTGCCCAAGAAGTTAACCCATCATTTGACCACCCTTCCCCAATGTCTGAACTTCTTAACTCAGGAATATGACACAAACTGATCTGGATGATTTCAAGGAAATGGCTACTTCCACCACTGAATTACTTTTATACCTAGAGCACCAATGGCTGCCATAGATTCCAGAAATATGCAGAAAGGAGAAAGTGTACGTGGGATGACTGAATGATGTCCTTCTGTGAGCCATCATCTCTGAGCATGTGCAGCACCACAACTCTCACAGCCAACAGCACAGCTATAGCCATAAATTGCTTGCGTAGTCCAGTCTAGAATATTTTTACTTCAAAAAGTAAACGACTCCCTCAACATAAAGAAAAGAAACCCCTGACAAGCAAATAATGCACATAACTGTAAAACTCTGAAAGTCTGCAAATTCAGGTGTCTGCTTTCAAAAAAACATTGCTGTTTATTTCTTCATTGAACAGACACCCCCATAAACTTCTATTTAGTGTGACTCAAACTTGCAACAAATTGTATGCAGACAGTTCACAGTAGCAATAAAGCAAAATCTTACAATTTCTACTCTGTTTCATCCTATGTGCACCACAAAAAAATTCTTCCATCTTGCACTGCCTCTAGCAGTTTCTGAAGTTGATTTTACAACTATAGTTTCACATGTAGATAGAAAATTCAGGAATAGGAAAATAAAGCTCTCAGTAATTTATCTAATAGGTTATACTGAAAAACTACATGTTGTTTTCAAAACCTATGTATTACTCCACAAAAATTACATTAAAGACACAGAAAGACAATACCAGAAGAGAGAGAAAATGCAATTATTAAATGTCAGACAGGTTTCATAAATGGTATTTTTATGTGTATTTACTACCACCACTTCAGGCATAGGCAATACCATAACATGCTGTAACTCTTATCTTCAATAGCTACTATTTGCAGTCCACACTAAATACAATATTATGCCACCCTTAAGACTTTTTCTCCTTCTACTGTTTTTTTGCTACCTTTTTTTGTAAGGATATGGTGATCATAGGATTCAAGTGAACAATATGAAATAATTAAACATGCCTTCAAGGGCTTCCATAAGGTGAGATGACATTACCTTTCACAAAAAGGAATTAAGCACAGTTAGATTTTAAAGTATCAAAAAGACAAGCATTAACTTTGAATGCCCTGCTGAAACACCTCCGTTTTTTTTGGCCTGAGTAATTATCATTTCTATAAGAATTTAGAGACGTGCACTGAATGTGCAACCCACACTTCTGAAAATCCTGACTCCAGCTTTCTCCATTGCTCTGCTTTAATTCCTAGTCAGAATTCCCACCCTTTCACTTCTTAACCTTCTCTATCTGATGGAAAACTGTCTTTTCTCAGACACTGTCCAAAAATGAGGACAGCATCAGTGAACTGTTACAGAGATACTCAGTAACACATACAGGGAGGCAGGCAAAGAGCACTTCACTAAGTGTGTTCAGACAAAGCACCCGGGAATCTGGTTTGCCATTTCCCTGTTCTGGCAATACCAAACTGAGCAGTGAGTTGACACACCTGAGGGACAAGATGCCATCCAGAGGGACAAGCTCAAAAAATGAGCCCATGAGAACCTCGTGAGGTTCAACATAGCTTAGTGCATTGTCCTGCACCTGGATTAGGGCAACCTCCACTATCAACATAGGCTGGGGGATGAAGCGATTGAGAGCAGCGCAGCCGAGAAAGACTTGGGGGTACTGCTGGATGAAAAGCGGGACATGAGCTGGCAATAAGTGCTCAGAGCCCAGAAAGCCAATGCTATCCCAGGCTGCATCAAATGAAGCAGAACCAGCAGGCTGAAGGAGGCAGTTGTGACCCTCTTTCTGTGAGACACCACCTTGGAGTGCTGCACCAAGCTCTGGGGTCCCAAGCACTGGACTTGATGGAACAAGTCCAGAGGAGGGACGGAACACCTCACCTGTGAGGAAAGGCTGAGAGTTGGGGTTGTTCAGAATGGAGAAGAGAAGGCTCCAGGGTGACTTTATTGCAGCCTTTCAATATGTGAAAGGGCTTATAAAAAGGATGGGTACAAACTTTTAAGCAAGCCCTACTGTGATAGGACAAGGGGTAATGGTTTTAAACTAAAAGAGAGTAGGACTACAACTAGATATAAGGAAGCAATTTTTTCACAATGACGGTGAGTAAACACCGGAACAGGTTGCTCAGAGAGGTTGGTAGAAGCCCCACCCCTGGAAATATTCAAGGTCATGAATGAGGCTCTGAGAAACCTGATCTAGTTGAAGACGTCCCAGCCCATGGCAGGGGGACTGGACTAGATGTCCTTTAAAGGTCCCTTCTGACCCAAACTATTCAATTATTTTATTAATGACATGAAGTTGAATATGCATGCTATAAAATTTGTTCCTGACCTTCATTACCAAAATTTGTTCAAAGCCTCAGAAATATTTTTCATACACCAGAGCTCTTTAATTCACACTGAACACAGGAAAATACTTCTAATATAATTCACAAGGAGATTCAATAGAAGGTACCCCACTCTATATTCCAAACTGTGAATGCCTAACTAAACGACTCAGTAAGGGCTTCTGTCTTGCTGTACACTCAGCCTCTGTTTACTCTTCATGACGAACTATTTATTTTGTCTTTACTGATTTAAGGATCTAGACACTGTCTGCTCAAAACTAAAATTTAAAAAAAGTGTTTCTCTTGAGACCATTTTCACATCCCTCTCCACAAACATGATTTGCTCCCTTTTTTTGATATTAACCATAACTCTTTGAAAGATCAAGTCACTGCCTACACTTTGGCAAGACTATTATTCTGTTTACTAGTGAGAAGTTAAGAGAAGTTAATGGTTTGACAACAGAAAATTTGGCTTTCATGCAAACTGGTCAAATAGCTATGAGTCACAGTGCTGATCATAAAATTGCTTTGCCCATACAAATTTGATCAGAGAACTCCCTCTTTACTCACAGACTTCTCCCTCAACTAGGCACCACCTGGTTCTTCACCAGCCTTTGCTATGCATTTTGCCTAACTGCACATATATCTGTATCTCCTCTGAGGTTTGGTTAATGGCCAGATGTAATTCCTGATCTCTGTGCTAATAGTTGCAATCACAAAATTTACTGTGACGAATCCCACCTCACAAAACTGCACAACAGCACACATCCAAGTATTCTTTACGTGAATTAAATTCATACATTCTGGCCCTAATTCTGAAAATCTTAATGGGTCTGAATTAACTCCAGCTCCATCTTCTATAGGTAAATGACAATATATCATCAAAACCTAATAACTACAAGTGTAGTCATAGCTTCACCTATTTTATCAGTGAGGTGAGATGGGATAATTTGTGAGGAAGCCTTGAGTGGTGTTCTACCGGCACTAAGGCTTGAGATGTTCACCTCTGGCCATGAACAGCACTTACACACTGCAGCATTCCCTTGACCAAAAACAATCTCTTCAAACTCCTAATACAACTGCGAGTTTTGGTACACAGGAATGCAAAGAACACTGAAAAAAACCAGTGACAGAAGAGAAAAAAGGGTGAAGAACAAAGATAGAAGAAAATTACAAAATAAGTAAACTTGTCTCTGCTTTTTTTTTTATTAACATTACTTCAACTAAGACCATTCATTTTTCTGCACTCTGATGTTCTTTCAGCAGTACTCAGAAAGAACATGCAGAAAAAATGGAGCAACATGAGGCCTGTCTTTATTGTCATGAACAGGTAACTAGTATGATAGCCATTTTGTCAGATAACTAGCTGCTTTTTAAAAATGCTTTTCCTTTTTCTCTTTTTGCTTTAGGGTTATTTGACTGAATCTAATATGTTAGCACATGTGAAAACATTGTAAGAGGAGACCCATGTTCTTGTTATCTGTTCCATGTACTGCTGATTGACTGAAAGTCCTAATTAGGGGCAATTCTGCCATCCTTCGTTAATACACACCCACCCCCGCTCAACTACTTCAGGTTCCGTTTTCCTTACAAGTTTTACAGACAGCTAAATTCCAGTCTACTTCCATCTGAAGCATTAAGAGATAAACACCTTAGTACACACCTGCTTTTGATTTCTGACAGCTGAGGGAGGTGTTAGAGAGCAAAAGTAATGCATCAGAATAAACAAAAGAAGTTAAATTCACAACTCCTGCATCCCGATTTCCAGGGAGAAGAGAATACAACTAACTTGGAGTTAGGACAAGTTACAGTGCCTCATCATGAGAATGAGGAAGAAGTAAAATTTTTAAAATAATGCTCAGGACCATCATCTTCCTTATTTTGAATAAATCAAGATATGTTCAGCTGGATCTATGAAGATAGTCCCCTTCAAAAATTATTCTCTCCTGTTCTGCAGGATAATTATCTGCCAATAACCATATATGTACTATAAAATAAATCATAAGAGAACATCATCCCTCTCAGCCATTTTTACTTTAGACAATTTCTGATAAAATCCTTCCCGCACCTGCTGAAATTTTATGTACCTCAATATTTCAAGAAACAGTCAGTTTCATCCTGTCTTGAATGAAAATCTTAGCTTCTGCTTCTGAAAGCATGAAGGGATTTTTTAAAAAAAAAAAACATTTTACCACACCTGCACATTGTCCTAGCAAAGAAAAACTGCAGTGGATAATTGTACAACAAATAAAACCGTGCACAAAAATTAGAATTCACCTTAGAGCTCTGCAAAAACACAGCATATCTCCCCAATTTCAGGGCTAGGTATCTGACCCTTCATCACTTCCTTCTGTTGAACTTGCTCTAAATGCTAAAATACACACAAAGGGAAAAAACCCTAATCAAACAAACCCACAGACTGACTTACTAAGCCTAAGGGGTAATTTGCCTGAGATTTTGAGGCAACTCTGAAGAAAGTTTGATGATATATAAAATGGGGAATGGCATCAAAGAGGAATGACTATTTGCAACAGTGTGTATTACAGATTCAGAAAGCACAGGAGGCAGAATACACGTCTCAAATCCCCAGGGCCTGAGCTGGTATCCATTTTACCTAGACTGAAACACTCCAGCTGCTAAACTAACAAGCATAAGGCAGAGACAGGCACTTTTGCCAAATTTCTCCCCCTCCTTTTGTATTCAGTATTTGGAAAGAAGCAAACACTTCAAAGATTAAACAGATAAACCATTTCACATGAAGTCTAGTTTCTTAATTTTTGTTTTAGTGACCAAATCCAAAAGTTTTTAAATGCAGTTCAATTCATCTTAGAAAAACAATGATTATATATTATGCAGTTTGTCCAGCAGCCATGAATTCTAATCACACAAGCCAATTTTAGCCAAATTTGACAAAGAAACAGAGGTCTCAAAGACACCTAAGTTTCCCCTAAGTTTCACAGAAATCAGCTGCCTGGTAGGAGCAAGACATACAAATTAGCAGTTGCATTGTGGAAAAAGGAAACAGAACTTGGCTGTCATCCATCTCCAGCAGCAGCAATCAACTGGTCAATTGAAGCACTCGCCTGGTTCCAAACCAGCCATAACACAGGCTGGTGCTTGCCAAATGCAGAGGGACGTGAGAGGAAGCCAAATGTGTTCTGGGGTAGGACAGGCCACATGAAAGAAATGAAGGCATGACAGTATACAGGTGCTGGGCAGTACCAAGGGCAGTGCAGCAGCCCCATCATGGGAGTCAAAGGGGAAAGTTTGCAATAATTAGTTTAGTATTAGGAGCTTGAAGGCAACCATATTTTCAGATTTCCGTAACTCTGTCTGAAAAGCTTCTTTTCAACTTGTTTTTCATTTCATCAATGGAGCCAAGTAATCATATGATGCTGTGACTCAAAACTGGACTATTTACTTCCTTTAATACCAGAGTTTTAATATTCTGATTAAGAAATAATGAAATCAAGTCTGTGCCACAAAATTTAGGAAGCAATATTAAGTTAAAAAGATATATAAAAATAATAACATAGTGAAATACACATCTGCGTCCTGTAGAAAAATTAATTCCCAGTATACGATGGGGGCAGTCAGGCAAGAAGCAGCAGACATAAGATATCTCAAGCAATAACCACCTCTCAGCTGAGAAGCAGGAATTTATGACACCTTCCATCTGCCAAACAGTAAAACAGGTATATCATCTTGACAGAGAAAGATGGCATGATAATGCTAAACCTTTTCATTCTGCATAGAAACATACCCACATCCAGTCACCAATTCTCACAGAACCGTGCAAGCCAAGTCCTACCTCTTGTAACTGCAAATGACTGTTGGCACTCCTGCACCCAACTCTTCTACCCAAAATCACAAGTACACAAGGGGCTAAAAAGCACCATGCAAAGGCCACACACTTGCAATTTTGAAACGTTCATGTAATTTCCATGCACTATATTTCACTTAATAAGCTGTTAATTAACTTTTTTTGAGGGATAGGAGGTTGAATAATACCATATCTGCATCACATCACATTTTCTCGGTCATGTGGTACTCTCCTCTATAATGACAAAGACTGAATATGTATCTCCCTTCACCTTCTTCTTTCTCCTTTTCCTCATCTGCTTTTTCTAAGCTCTCCCTCCTGTCCACCCTTCTCTACTTGACAGTAACAAAGCAGATCAAAAATACAGAACACCTTTCTTTTGAAGACTAACTAGAAAGATCAGGTTTCTTCACCATGAAAAAGACCAAAAAGAGGGTATTTAACATATCCATATCCATATGGCTGCAAGTGACATTAAGGAGATAAAAAGAGATTGGCTACTCATAGTCCCTAAGCTAGCAGGTGGGAAATAGAGCAAGCTTAGGAAAAGAGTGCTTCATACAGCATATGAAGTTGTTATTCACTATTCTGTGGCTGCTAGAATTTAACACAGGTTCAAGAAAGAACTGCACAGATCCATGCAAAAGAAGTTCATCAAAAGTTTACTAGAAAGAAAACACCTAGCTGAGGAAATTGCTGAAAAAAACCCAATAGTTAAAAGCTGGGGAGGCATTCTGAGACATCATCTCTGCACATTTGTCACACTCTCGGGCTTCTCTACAAACCTAAGTTATTGTACTTGATTAGAGACAGCTCTGGGACAGAAACTTTGATCAACACAGTAAAGGACAGCTGAAGACCACACCCCATGGAGACCTAACAAGGTAAGACGTGCATGAACAGGACCTGTAGCAAAGTCAACTCAAAATACCACTTCCACTTTAAATGAAGAGATCTTTTGTGCTGGTATCCACACACACCAGTTCAGAAATTAGAGAAATCAGATGTTTAGATAGCATCCAGACAAAAAAAGTCATTCTAGTAATGGTTAATATAAAGTAGTTACTTTCCATGTAATACATGTTCTATAATGAAGTAGTACATTACTTTTTTTTTTTTTCCTACATATCAGCATAGCTTGTGCTGGCATAAGCTTGTCAAAATTTTATTAACATAACCACACTAAAGTTTAAAAGAGATGCACAACTTTTCATTAAAAAAAATTAACAGAAATAATTTTCTTTTTTTCTTATTTTTGGGTGGGGGGAGAGTTTAGAGGATGACATGCTAGCAAAAATGGAACAATGTAAGATGTACCACCATAACCATTACTTGGCCAAAAGGAACACCACAGAGCTCAACAATAAGAGCCAAACCATACTCCTCCTTCCAACTACTGAGGCTAACAAGTAGCTGAACAGAAAGCAGCTCTGTGGGTTCGTGGTGTAGAACAATTTGAACACAAAGCAGTGTCCCCATACAGCGGTCAAGTCTAAGGACATGCTGGGCTGCAACAGCAAGACTCTAGTCAGCAAATCAAAAAATGTCATTAATTCCCTCCCTGCACATGCAGCACAAAGCCATGTCTAAAGTATTGTGTCCAGTTTCAGGGGTCCCCATTATGACACAACACCCCCAAACTGAAGACAGGCACTGAGGTGTTTTGGGGGCTGTAGCCCATGTTCATAGGAGGAGACACTGAGAGCACCATTGTTCATCCCAAACAAGAGCAGACCAAAGAAGGAAGCTATTGCCCTGCTCACCATCTGAACATGGATTTTAAGGAGACAAAGCCAGTTCTGAGTGCTGTGAAGTGAAATGAGAAAGTGCAACAAACATGAGCTGAAACATGGGAAATCTCCAATGGACATAAAAGAGAAAAATTTTCCCAAAGAGTGGCTAAGCACTAGAGCAGGCCACTTTGGAGATATTCAAAGCTCAACTAGACAAAACCTTGAGCAAGGTGAACTAGCTTGAGTTAGTCCTGCTCTGAGCAAGGCCTGGGACTAGGATGGACTCTTCAGAATCTGACCAAGTAAATATTTCTTTAAAATTATATATTGAGCAAAAAAAGCAAAACTTGGCATCTTTAGAAGAACTAATTCCCAAAAATACTTTCTCAGAGGAACCTTTTTTCCCAGCAAGGATACTTAAAAGTTGGTTTATTGAGACTGGACTATGTAACATAGTATTCTTATATATAAATAACAAAAGGCTTAATCTTTAGTAGACTAAGTATAAATTTGATCATTTTTAATCACCTTATTTAGCTTATCAACTGTACTCATGAAGGAGGCTATTAATATTTCTCAATTCAAGCTGTAAAGCTTACTTTATTACCATACAAAAGCAGCACTGAACCATAAAACTACAAAATGAAACTTGGAAACATTATTAATTGGTATTTTGTTATTAAAGGATGTCTTCCATACCAGTGTCAAAGACCTGGACTACTTCTGCTTCAAGACACTTTATATTAATTTCAGAAATAATAAAAGCTTAACATGCCCAGTGTTTGCTGACTCAAAAAGCAAGATGCTAAGCAAATATCTTCAGTTTTATATGAAACATTTAAAACAGAATTTTATCACCAACACAAAGACGCAAAGAATAGCTGCTATAGTGGGTACTGCTCTTAGAGAATCGATTCAAGTGCTCTAACTAAAAAACCTTAGCTTTTCAAGACCCCAAGGCACATCCCTCCTTCCTACATATCAAAACTGGCACAAGCAAAAAAAGAAGTTTCAATCTGCTCAGAAGACAAGGATGAAAGATGAGGATCACTACTGAAACAATGAAGTACATTAAAACTGAAATGCCAGGCAGAAAGTAATCTCTTTTACAGCTGCAGTCATCAATGCTTAAAACACACACATCCCTATTACTATTACTGCATAATTTTAACTCAGCACAGAAATTTTTTCTGGATACAGAGCAGACATTTTCAACCCTGCAAAAGTGTCCTGTTTATTTTTATTCCACTTTGTGTTAAAATAACCATTTCTATAGACCTTTAAAATTAGATTTATAGCATATTTACAAAATATCACTCAAAAGTAAACAGAATGAAGGCATGCACTCTTGCAATGTAAAAGAACACACAGAAAGACTTGTTTACAATTAATTTGAAAAGCTTCTACAGAGATTTATATATTCCTAAAACTAAAAAAATACCACTGCACCTATATGGCATTCCAAACAGCTTCCAATGATTATATCCAAGCAGCAGTTCACCAGTGTTGTGGTTTAACCCAGCAGGTAGATAGACACCACGCTCACCAAAAAACCAAACGCTCGCTCCCTGCACTTGTTTGGGGTGAAATAGCAAAATTTAGAGGTGACTACTGTACCAGGCACTTGGCTGAACTATCTCATACACCCTACTACCACTCATAGCTACCCGGACCCGGGGGCAGATCTCTGTGTCATATTCTTAAACAGTGTTTCGCCCTGAACAAGTCCTGAAACACATTCAGGAGACACAGCAATAGGAACATGCTGATTTAAACATGCCGAGGATACTAAAGCTCTCCAGAGCTACTGCAATTAGCCTGGAGGAGAGGGGGAAGATGGAGGAGTGTCTCCCCTGCAGACAAGACTGTCTGAGGAGGAAAGGTGCACAGTGCAATTATTGCTGGTTCCCGTAGATGGCTCCCAAAGCTCGGAGATGGTGGCAGTGCGAGCACACGCACCACAGCGCTCTTACAACCACAATGCTACAAAGTTCAACACAATGAAAACCTCAACTCAGCCCCCAGAGGTGATGAACAGCATAACATGGAACATATACAGCAAGTATTATTATTTACACAACGTATATACTCTTATACATGTATACACTTAGACATTTAAGGCAAGTATGGTCAATATACAACACAGCTCTGCGCACACAAATCAATACTGTAAACTAATAGAGGGCAGATGAAGATGAAATATTAGAAAGAATTTTTTACTGTGGTGAGGCACTGGAAGAGATTGCCCAGAGAAGCTGTGGATGCTTCATCCCTGGAAGTGTTCAAGGCCAGGTTGGATGTAGTTTTGAGCGATCCAGTCAAGTCGAATGTAAGGGGATCAGATGGAACTAGGTAATCATTAAGGTCCCTTCCAACCCAAGACATCGTATGACTCTACAATTACAAAAAATTCATTTCAACATGCTCCAGTCAGATCTTCTGCTCTTTCAAACCTTTATGTCCCATACTGGGTGCCAAAAAAGTACAGGTAGCTAAGCACCATACAGTCACTCACTCATTCCCTCATCCACAGTGGAATGGGTTAAAAACCTGGGGGGAAAAAAAAGGTAAAATTTGTGGGTTGAACTAAAGATACACAGGACACAAAAGGAAGAGAAAATAATAAAAATTATTGTCATAACGAATTAATATATACTTAACAAGTGATGCACAATGCAGTTGCTCACCACCCACAGGCCAAGGCCCAACCACTTCCCAAGCAGCAGACCCTGATCAGCTTTTCTCCCTAGTATATACATTGACCATCATGCCATATGGTACGGAATATCCCTTGGGACAACTGGGGTCAGCTGTCCCAGCTGTCCCATCCCAACTCCCTCTGACCACCAGCCTCCCTACTGGTAGGGTAGAGTGAGAAGCTGAAAAGTCCTTGACTATAAACACTGCTTGGCAACAACTAAAACATCAGTGTGTTATCAACAGTTTTCTCACCCTAAATCCACATACAGGTATGCAAAAAATGTGAAGGTGATCATCCAAACTACTGCAAAACCAAGTGCATCCATAAGTGCAGCCTAAATATGCAAACAGGAGCATACTTTTCTTAACTGGTAGTATTCTTTCATTAAAATGTTTCTAGTTATACCCACAGAGCTGTAATAGAGAAAACATTTTTTCAAAGTTACTAGAACTTTAAAGACCACAACAGAAAATATGCATTGCCCTTCACTACTACTGCTATAAATAAAGTATAAAAAAATCTGCCATGGTAAGACACTAAATGGTGTTCCCTTTCATGCTGTTGACTTAAATGTTCTTTGAAGTAACAGGTAAAAATCAGGTGCTGAAGTAGCCCTCGATTAAGATTTATTTTCATATCCTTTGATTTCATTAAGACTTTCAATTTAGTATTTTGGCAGTGCAGGCTCAAGAAAAGAAAGGATTTAAATTAAGGGCTCTAACACTCAAGAGATTCATCTAACCTCCAAGCCAGATGATGTGTAACCAGAGAACAACATATGGTCTTTATTCTCCTGCTTTTTTTTGAATGATCCTCTAATTCAAGCTTTCACTTCCCTTACTTCCCAAGTCAGTCACAGAAACATTTCATCTGACAGAAAATTACATTCTGTTCTGTCAGTAAGTCGGCGGGGAGAGGGGAGGGACAATCAGCTATTACTGTTATTAAAATATAAAAATTATGTTACTATTTTAAGAATCAAACAACATTGACACACAGTAATTATTCTGAACAGAGAAAAAGTACTGGAAGACATATAAAAGTAGAATTATGCAGTTACAAAGCATTCAGTTCATCTCTAGTGCAACAGCATGAGGAAAATATGACCACAGCTAAAGCATAATAGCAATTACTCTTCTAGACTAAATTAGGCTTTTTCCATTTCGTCATGTTATTGTAATATGGTGGCATGGTTTAGTTAGGAACTAAAACATAAATAAAGAAAACAGAACAGAGGCTACTGAAGTGTTCAGAAAGACATTCTCTTTCCTTCTCTTCCCCATTCCCAAACCTAGAGAAAATTACACACTGGTAAACCCTCAGCAACATTCTCCAAGGAAATCTTTTCCATCTCAAAACCACAAATAGAGAATCTTTTTGCCTAGGCGTCCAAAATCATAAATGATCATCAACTGCAAAATTCTGCAATAGTTATTTGATCAAGGCTGAAAATTTGGTGGATTTACAAAACTTAACACCTCAAGCATAAAAACACTTCCAAGTTCTCATTTCCTCATTTGTTGATTCCATAGTGATTCCCTCCATTTTAGACAATTCTTCAAAATGAAATTCTGAAACATATGCCAGAAATTTTTCAGACCAAACTCAGTGTGAGAGATTTCTTTGGCCATTAAGAAAGAGATTACCAAAAACTGTTACTTACTATTTAATGACATAAAAATTGATTGAAATAATTTTATGCTACATATTTGAGAATGATTTAATTATTAAACAAACCCAAACTTGTTTATCTTAAAATATTAAGTATAAGCCATGATGCATCCACTTCCTTCACTTACTCTGATCTTCATAATTACAAACAAATCTGATATTATTTGGCATCAAAAATTGTATATAGCACTCAAGTGAAAAGTTGCAGAGGTATTTGGCAAGTATTTGCTGAAAGGCAGAACTCCAGGCTGTTTCTTACACTGCAACTCTCTAATCTATCAAAACCTACCTGTGTACTGCACATGACTGTGTATTGTACCTTACATCTGAATTTAAAAACACAACCTGAAATAAGTTTTTAAAACCAAGAATCATGACTGTGCTCATTATACATTCTGTTTTCAATGAAATGCAGCTTGATGGATTATATTTTTACATAAGGACCCTCTCAGCATTCCTTAGCAGCTCATTACCTCAACACAAAGTGTGCCTCATTCAGAAATCACTACTCTGCACAGTCAGAACCAGACCCTTGAAAATCACCCACCTTCTCTTTGGCTCCTTCACTGATAATTTCCCCCCTTGCGCTCTTCTCCAAATAACAGTTAAATGAAAAACTTCACATTCACTAGTACTTCCAACTGTATAACAGAAAGTGTGCTAAGAAGATGAAAAATGTAATGTTCATTAGCATTGCAATTCTAAAAAGTAGTTTGAAGTTCACCTCTGCTTTGTATTTAAAACTGTCTTGGACACAGCATTACAGTTACAAAAGTAAAAAAAAGTATGTACTTGGAAACTCCGAGTAAACTTAACTGCCCTGATGCCTTTTAAAGTCTCATGCACTCCCACTGTACAATGAACCTAACAGAAATTATGGCAACATCAACCAAAAGAAGTGGAAATGTGCTTCCATAATAAATAGTAATTTCCATTTCTATTGTTCTAACAAGCAATATCATGAAACAAGATGATCCAGCTGCTGAAAGATGTATTTCATCCATTCAGTACACTGCCATCAATATCAGAGCTAAGTGATTTTATATCCTCATGAAATAGGAGAATAATATTATTAATGCCTTTCATAAGGGTATAGGATAATACACACTTCTAGCTTGTGATTTAATGCTCTTTCCTGACTTACATCGGTAAGTATTTAAACACTGAGATCACACATATTGTATTTTACAACAGTAAAAGAATATAACACAGTGAAACTTCAGCAGACTGAAAAAAACAAGTGAACATGAGTCTCTAATACCACTTAATAGAAGAGATTTAGTGATAACACAGGCACACTGTTATCTAACAGTAATAGCTGCGATGCAAAAATGTCAAACTTTTCCAGGTAACACACAGAGATGTGCCCGAGATAACCTCACTAACTCCAAACTTTGATAAGATAAGCTTCCAGCAAGCAGTGCTGCTGTAAAACAGCAGATGCTAGAAACAGCCCCTGCAGTCAGAAACTGCTGGACAAGAGCTCTTGCAAGCTTTCTGCTCCTTGAGAAGATTTGCTACTCCATGATTCATAACAGGCCAGCAGGCCACAGCAATCTGACATACAAAAGTCGCAACGCTGTGGAGGGTTTTCTTTGTCATTGTAACAAAATTCTTTTTTTTTTCTCCTCAGATACAAGCTGTGAACACTCTTTCTCACTCATATTTTCCCAAGAAAATGCTGGCAGCCACCCTAAAGCGTTAAATTGAACACAAATATTCTAAGGCTGGGGCTGTGCCAAAGACACAGCTGCCATGCCACTGAGAGTATCTTGAAGCTGTCTGAACACACATGGCTTTTTCTCCTCTGGCTTTCTTCAACAGCTTTTTTTCAGATATGACACAGCACTAGAAGCTGGAGCTGTTCCTGGAGCAACAGGAGACAAACAACAAGAAAGAAAAAGCCAGCCTTGACCACCACCCTCAGAGAGCTCTCCCTCACAAAGAAGCAAGTTCAGTAGTCTGTTCTCTAGTAAGTCTTCCCTTGCTGTCAGTTAATGCCATCACTCCCATTTCCAAAAACTAGGCTACATTTCCTAAAGTGAAGGGTTCAAAATGATGCCATACAAGAATGCTGATCATGCTTCAATTACTTACCAGTGGTACAAAGATTATTTAAACAACTGTCTTCTGCCTTAAATGTGCAAAGAAGCTCAAAGGTTGTACATCAGTTCTAGAGCTGTCCAGTCCTCCTAAAATCTGACATCTCATGACTATGCATTGCTTTAAGTACATAAAAAGTGATTAGAAACATTCACATACTATTCATCCTCCAGAGAGCATTTCCTGCTTCCTGTCAGCTCTATTAGAATTACTCTTATTGAAATTAAATGTGCTCCTTTTGCTCTAAAGAAGTAGAAAATGTATTATTCCTGAAAGTATGAACAATATGTACAGCTTGGAGAATCAGTCTGAAATTTATTTTAATCTTATTGCTATGACAGTCACAGAAAAAAAAAACTAAAAAAAACCCAGTGTGTAGGATATTTAATATCCAATGTTTCCATGTGTAATTACGTCTAAGTAAAACTTCAGGATAGCTTCTTTTTCTTATGTACTCCTACATACATTGTTTACATAAAGCTGTATTTTAACCATCAGTAACACACGAAACATACACCTAAAAAGTCCTAATGAATATCACTCTTTTATGAGTGTGAATGATAACAGTACCCTACTCCAAAATCACCAGCTACCCTCCCACCAGCTTGCTGCTCAAGTACTCAGTGTCTGGGGAGTGTGAGCACACAGAAATTGAAGAGATAAAAAACTATCTGTCTAAAGAGTCTTATAACATGATTTCAGAATGCAAAGTCTTTGCAAAGGTTTTTCTCCTGAGACCCAGTACACCTATATGCAACATCTACTCCAAATGCCTCAAATTTCTGCCTTCTAGATGACACAGGCTTTCTGACCAATCATTTCAATTACCAGGAACATACAGGTTTAGAAGAACCTACTTTTGCTCAAATGATGATACTGACCTTCAGAAAACTTTAGACTTCTTAAACATACTGCTGCTTTTATTAATTCACCCTTCCATTGGGAAGTTCATTTGGGTTTGCTGGAAAAGGCAAATAATAATCAAGCATGCTGCTATTCTATCCTTCCCTCAAATCCCTACCAAAATCCCATGTTTACATGCTTTGCTTACACTACACTGAGAAACAAAATTTCTCTGAGGGAAGAGGTAAATCAACCCAAAACAGTAAATCTCAATTATGTAACAAGCTCCACCCCATCACCTTGCTTATGTGATGATATAATTTAGTTAAACAAAAAAAATCATAGAAAGTCTTATGAAACTCAGCGGACAGGAGATAATGTGCAGTGTTTAATATGAGTTCTTCAAACAGCACCAGCACAAAAAGAGGTAGAAAGAAGGAAATTAGAATGTCACTGAGTCAAACTCATTAACTGACACTTCTGCTAACGAAGTATTTGCATCCCATAAAGAAGGCAACGTCTAAGAATTACACAGTAAATAACTTCTGAAACAAGACTCGTTACATTCAGAATTCCAAGGACTCCAAAAAGAAGCCTAGCTATGGGAAACGTACACGTTCCCAGAGAACTCATTGATTGGAAAGAATCAAGCTGAGACACACTACACTAAAAAAAGTAAGGACACTGAAAAGGTGGGTGTTAAAAAGAGGTCTGCAGCAATTTAAAGGTCTTTAACTTTAGCTGTGTTGCAAGTAGAGTAAGCTTTTTTCTTTCTTCCTTCTTTTTTTCTTTCACAGTAGCAACAGCTTCACTCTAAGTTGCAACAATTCTATAAATCAAGGACATCTTATATTAGTGCTTTAGCTTCCCAGCAGAGAAACCAGCAGGTGAAGTCTGTGTCCCCCAAGATGATGCATAAATCGATTTGAGATCTCACATAAAAAGATGCAGGGAGAGTCTCTCTCAGCAACTAATGAAAACCAGAAGGGCAAGCTGCAGCAAGGCAGTGAAAATCACACCTGAGATGGAGTGCATAGTGGACTGTCACACTTGGTTTGCCTTTTCTCTCTGTTCTCAACAGTCTGGTTCATTTCTCTCCATGTCCTCACGCCCTCTTCCCTCATCTCCAATCAAGAGGAGAAAATCCTTTCTTCAGAACTATGGTGTGAGGACACTTACCTAACAATATAAAAATAAGAACATAAATGGTGTTTTAACTTATGCAGTCCAGGTCTATCTAACATGGTTCTATTCTTGTCAAGAGTGGCCAGAGGCAGATGATCCAGGTCAAGAATGCAAACCACAGCAAAAATCTAGACGTAAGTGTCCAGAGTAATTCCTGGCTACCAGTCATTTTAGAGCTGGTAGTCCAACTTCACAGTAGAGTTCAGTATCCAGTGCAACTATCCCTACCTGGCTTTGCCTAATTACCATTTTAACTCACATTTTTTCTGCTCCACAATATCATGTGGCAAATAAAGTCCACAATTTAATTACACATTGCTTGACAAGCTACTTCAATTTTCATCAGGTAGCAAGTTTAATTCACCATGTGGCCTAATTCTTCGCCTAAGAAGAACAGCTACTCTTGCTTTCTATTCATCATTTCTTTATGATCTATGGATTTTATAGATCTTTATTGTCTCTCCTCCTATTGTTCTGTTTCTCAGAGTAAAGATCTTCATCTTCCAAGCACCGAGTATCTTCCACACCTCATCCACTTTTTCACTGTCTATGAAACCCTTGCTGTGCCGGGACAATTACATAAATGCTCACTGTTAATGATTTTGACACACCACTGATGAACATAATGAGCTAACAATGATTTAATTCTTTGTGAACAAATCCCAACAGCTGTCTGACCACTGCCCTTCTCTGAGTAAGTAACAGGAGCAAATTTAGAGCTCATCACTGTACAGATAGGTTTGCATTATTTTCCCCTGTACGAGAATCATTTGGCATTCACCAGAACTGAACCGCACTTGCATGTGAAAGAACTGGACAAGGGCTTTGGAAGTTTTCTGCAAGTACACAATTAGTTCAATTTTTACCAATCCCCATAGACCAACGAACTGCTATGGTACCACACTACTGTCATTCCTTAAAAATATTTTTTAATATAATGAACCTCTTAATCTTAGCAGAAACATACTGCTAACATTGTTCCAATATTAAGCAATCATTTATCTATTCAGTTTCTCATCTTCTAACCAGCCCTACTAACCCACAGGAAAACCATTTGTCTTTGGAAAATGTTTTGGTTGAGGTCCCAAGCCAAAATTTTACCCACTTTAAAACCAATATGCTACTGACTTCAGTAAGTGCTTTCCAATTCTAGAGTGTAGCATTCAGTGAGCAATAATTCTGTGAGGATTTGGTGAGTTAGAGATCTACTTTTATGTCCTGCCTGCAGGTTATATAAACCTCACCAAGTTCATCCCCTTCAGTTTTCTCTTCTGCAAACTGAGATGTTCCAAACATGTTAGTCCCCTACCTCCTTCCATCTCCTTATTTTACCCAACCTTTTTTCCATCTTTTAATTATAGCCCCAAATTTGTTTCTTGTAGTTGCAACAACTCCAGCCAGTATGAGTTATTTTCAAAGACCTAGTATCTTCTTTAAAAAGAAGAAAAAAAACAATACCATCTGAATTAGTTTATTGGGGTTGCTTCCCTTAACAGAATGCAAAATGCTGAACCTTTTGCACTCCTCCAAAGTGAAAATGACATGATGAATTCAGATTCTAACTACTCATTACTTGTGACCCAGCAGGAATGCAAACCAATCAGATCAGCCAGTAAGGGATACACCTGAACAAATAAAAAACGCAATACTGTGACGTTTTGTACTGGCATTTTGAGATTTCATGGTACCAACTCAACTTCACAAGATTTTGCACATCACAAAAGAAGTTTCAAGAATCACAAAACAGATGCATCTGTCCTGTGAAACACTGTATAATGCTTGTGTCAAAGGAAAATCTTGTATTCTGTCTGGGCTTGCTCAATATGCAGGAACCAATTTCAGCTGTGATTTCCAAAACCTTTTTATTGGAATAGCAAAAAACATGAGGTAGCAGCTCATCTTGCAGAATTCTGAAACTGACTACTTTGCCAAATGCCTGCTGTGCTCTTAGAAACTGGTGTCAAATTCATCCCTGAGAGAACTTCCTTGTGCATACACCTACTTTTGCTTTAGAGCTTGGATCATATCAGATCATTAGTCCTTCACGAGGACACATGCGAACAAACCAAATTTAAACCCAGAGTTACCCAGTATGCAGCACATCACTTGCTGAAATACCAAAAACTCAGTTTAAAAGTTTCTTGTACATCAACTCTACATTTTTCACTTACAAAGAATATAAAACCACGATGACATTAATATAAGGGTTTTCTCAGGGACTATTAAGCAGCATTCTTTCATTTCCAAACAACTAGTACCATTCGATTCCCTCTTCATCTCTGGGAGTAACTTTTCATAGTCACAGCATTGTTTACATCATCTTCAAAATACATTATGTTTTACAAGACTATCTTTTTGTCATAGAGTTACTAATTTTTATGGCATCACACACTGCAATAAAAAAAATCTGTACTAGTTGTACTAGTTGACCAGGAACTTGCAAGTACATTTAGCTGTACTAAAAAAATCTTTACTTATCCAGTTTGCACCTCTTGCTTTCCCACAGAGATCAATCACTTGACCTGAGATCTGTGAACCACAGGCTAAACCTGCTGTAGGCCACGGCATATTGTTCATTTTTGACAGTATGTTGGCATTTCTATGTAATAAATTCCCAAGTTCTGTAAAGATCTAAGAACACTGTAGAGGTCTTGGCTTGTCATATTCTCTTGTGAAATGCCACCCAAGAAATTAAAACAAAACACCATAAAACACCATAAAAAATTCTGTTGCAAGCCAGTAAGAAGTCCTTTGCAACTCACTGTTTACATAAGGGGATGTATTCTGCAGTTCTTCTGGACTTCACTTGTAGTAATAAAACTGGATTCACTACTTCATGCTCCATTAAGGTCCATATTTTAATAAGAACACTGGAAAACTGGTTCCAAAATTCATTAATGTAACTATAACAACACAAAAAAGTAATTCTGTCACTTGGCCTTCCTCCTCATGTTTGATAATTAAATAAAAAGTTAATACAGAACTTCTGTTCCAAGACAGAATATCTTTTTCACTGACATGTAATACAAACACCTTATCCCTCTCCTAGCTGGAGCCAATATCTCATTCCAAGGAACAGTGTAGTGCATAACAAAAAGAACTAGCATCAAAAAATGCAGGCTTTCAATGAGAGCTGCAGGGATCTGTCTTCAGAAGAGCTACAATTCTGCACACAAACTACAGGGGTCTTTTACTCATTTTCATAAAACACCACCACCACAAAAAAAAAAGGGGGGCTCCCAGCTTTACCTACCACTGTTGCATTTACTAGGTAGGGCTACTTTACCTTTCAGCAGCTGACAAAAATATAATTGATATGCTGAGGGCAAATATTACAAATTCCCAGACAATTTTATAACAGATTACTCTGACAATACCTGGTTGGGGGAGGAGAATAGCTATATAATTATTGTTCAGTATTAACTACACTGTATTACTGTTTTACTTGAAAAATAACTTTCATTTTAATTCAGAATCATAAAATGTAAACACTAGTTGCAGAAACTGACATAAACAAGTATCTACCTTAACTCTTCTAACTTTGTATGATTTAAGAAACTTACTGTAAAATCCAATCAGCACAGGGACTATTTTACAAGCTAGCAGATTTTCAGCTAGGCAAGGACAACTTTTTTTTAACTTGCTGTGCCGTGTAGTTTAAGTGGGGACAGATTTTAATATATAAATTCAGTTTTGGTTTTGAACTAGAAGACTTATCATTCTGACATCAGGTGACAGCAACAGTAATAACCAATTTGGTACAAAACATTATTTAATCACCAGTGTAGTCAGATACATAATACTACATTAAACACCACTGAGGGCTCACTCACAGATGTGTTAAATAACTCTATGATCTAATAATATCAGAAAAATCATAAGAGCGACAGCAAAGCAGTTAGAAGCAGTGATATTCAAGTTACTATTCTTTTTCAAAGTGCATGAATGCAGCTAAGCAAGATTTCTGAATCATTATTTTTTTTCCACTCCACCTCACATTCGTCAAAGGTATATGCATTAATTCCTCCCTCTTTCATATTACCCTTCCCAATGCAACTAGGTCAAGGCATAATTCCAGTGGACGTGATAATCAGCCCATTACTTGCCCGATCAACTTTCAGCCTCAGGCTCCCACCCTACAGGACTGCAAGAATAACAAGTGTTTGCAGCCATTCAAGAGTCTACACCCCCAAGAAGGGCAGCAAACACTGCAGAGGGACAGATTGTTTCAGAGGCACCTCATATTTGTACTGCCAAAACCTGAAAGCCATTTACCAATGGCACTCATTCAGCTGAAAAGGCAGTAAAACAACACAAGAGTTGAAAACTGTGAAAAAAATTTGAATAGGCAATAGAAAGCAAGAAAAGCAAACTAAGAAGATAAAACTACTTTTATGGAAAACTTTTGCATTTTTGGAGGGGTTGAAGTACAGGAGAGGAGAGGGGCAAGTTTTGAGTCACAGTCCAAAATTCCCGTTAAACAAGCGAATGTTATAAAAAGTAGCAGAAATAGTTACAATAATTTCAATTCAGCAACAGACAGGAGGCACAGGTTTGTGCAGTCTAGAACCACTTAGAACATCATTTTTGAAACTTGATACACTTATCTAAGAAGCATACCTAGGGACCTAATTACCTAATTACTCTACTTGGCTACTATTAACACAAAGTAGCACTCCAAAAGCTGGGCCAACAAACCTAGCATCACCAGCTGCTTAAAGGGGGTGATTATCCCACTGTACTCAGCACTGGTGCAGCCTTACCTGGACTACTGTGCCCACAATGGAAAACTATGTGAAGGTCCTTAAATATGTCCAGAGAAGGGCACCAAAACTGATGGTATGTCCAGTGAGGAGCAGCTGAAGACTTTGGCTTGTCTAGATGGGAGAACAGGAGCCTAAAGGGCAAACCTCATTGCTCTCTTTCTACAGCCTCCCCAGTGGGGGAGGTGGAGAAGGAGGTGCTGATCTTTTCTACCTGGGATCCAGTGATAGGATGAACAGGGATGGTTCAAAGCTGTGTCAGGGAGGGTTCATACTGGACATAAGGAAGTATTTCTTTACTGAGGGCACAGTCAAACACCAGAGCATTGGTCAATGTCCCAAGCGAGTAAAATGCTTAAGAGGCATTTGGCCAGCACCCTTAATAACGTACCAAGATTTGGTCAGCCCTGAAGTCGTCAAGCGACTTGACTAAGTGATTGTTGTAGGTCCCTTCCAAGTAAATTATCCTTTTTTATTCTAAATCACATGATACCCACTTCAGCTTTTTCCATCTCAGACATATGTGAAACCACAATCCGGGACAACCAGTAACGTAAAGAGTAAAACAGAAATATCCCCAAAAAGCCATTGGAAATAACTTTGTGTATGTTGCTTTGTGCTTTAGCAGTTCAGGTTTGGTGAAAGACTTTCTGGGTGGTTAAGGAAAAAAGTCAGCATTGACTAATAAGTGAATCACTTCAATGAAACTATCAAACAAACAAACAAGCCCCAAACCAAAACAAAACTTCCTACTGTGCAAACTCACCTCTAGGCTAGCAAATAAGCATTTGCAGCAGGTATTTGAAAAGCACAACTCGTTGAAACACGTTGTTCCAAAGTGGATAGTGTGTCCAACGAGTGGGACTAAGTAGAAAATACAAGTACCCGAGTTCAAGCCTCACGTGTGCCTCATTTACCCTACCCTAACCCCACATTTTTCATCTTGGCTTCCTTACTGAAGGGGCGCACAGTGCAACTAACAACCCCGGCACTACGGGCAGGCGCCAGGCCTCCGGGTGAGGCCGGCCCCGGGCAGCNGGCTCGGGGCCTGCCGCCGCGTAGTGTCGGGAAGGGTTTGTTTAACGCAATTAACGCAAACATTGCGTTTCATCTATAAATAATACTATTGAGAGTAGCGTTGTGCTGGAAAAGCCTCTCCTCCGTACTTTCGGAACGGGTGTTGCGGGCGAGGAGNGCCCTCCCTCCCCGCAGGGCCACCGCGACGGGCCGGGCAGGGAGCTGCTCTCCAGGGCAAGCAAGCGCCAGGCCCCGAGCGCACCGGGGGCGGCACGACCCCCTACCCGGCGCCGCCGGGCTCNGAGGAGCAGCTGCGGGAGCTGGGGCTGTCTAGACTGGAAAAGAGCAGGCTCAGGAAGGACGGCTTCCTGAAAGGAGCTCGTGGCCAGGTGGGAGTCTGCCTCTTCTACCAAGTAACAAATGGTAGGACGAGGGGAAATGGCTAGGAAACGGGCTCAAGTTGTGCCACAGGAGGTTTAGGTGGGATATCAGGAAAAACTGCTTCACAGAAAGGGTGAAGCATTGCAACAGGCTGCCCAGGGAAGTGGTGGAATCACTGTCCCTGCAAGCGTTCAGAAAAGCTGTAATGTAGTGCTTAGGGACATGGTTTAGTGGTAGATTTGGCAGTGCTCGGTTAATTGTTGGGCTCATTGTTAATGGTCTTTTCCAACATTAATGATTCTTTGTGAAAGACCATCCTGTGTTTCTTTTACTTTTGGTGGTTTGTTGTTTGGGTTTTTTTCTTTAATGATTCGCCCAAAATGCTGGGCACCGATATGAANGGGGGAGGGAGGGAGCGGAGGGAAGGAAAGAGGAAGGAAGGGGCGGAGGCGGCGCAGGCAGAGACGAACAAAGCCCGCGACCGGCGGCTGCCTGGNGTTTTGGTTTTGGTTTTTTTTTATCTGCCTTTTTAATGGGAATTATACTTTAACAAAATAGCACTATTTCATTATTGCTGTTATAAGTGCCCAGTGCCCTCTGGTGCCAGTGATGGGCGAGGTGGGAGCACTGTCCCCCTGTTTACTCTGTGTTCCAGCATTCAGAGAAAGAGCCAGAAGGTGAAGGTGAACATGAGCAGATCAGGAATTTGAAAAGTGCTTGCCAAGGACTTGGTGCTCAGGGTTTCTGCCTGCGGGTGAGGTCAGCTGTCCAGCTGCACTGTAGCACATCAATGCCAAATGTTAATACTTTCTTTTCAGCACTGAGGTTTTGAAACTTGTCTACCTGCTACGTTCATGTATTAAAGATGGACTTCTCTTCATGGGTCATTCTCATCCTTAAAATACTGCAGTTTTTAGGTGGCATCTTCAAGTCAAAGCTTACAATTGTGGTTTTTTGAGGGTTTTTTTTGTTGTTGGTTTTTTTTTTCATTTGGTTTGGTTATTTTGATCCACCTGAAAACCTCTCTTTGCTATACTGAGTACAAATCACTCAGGATTTTTGCACATGACACTCTGTGCTGCTCATTAATGGTATTTTCTTTTGTGTCTATAGGTTATATAGGACAAAGATTTTTGCACCAGTAGGTATGGTGTCCTGTGTGGTTGCTGTTTTTAAGAAGGCACATGTATCTTTAAGTTGATAATTACTAAAAGCTTGATACTGATGAAGGAAAAAAACCTTCATTATTCAGATTCAGCTGAACAATGTATATTGCTACACATGTCCTTGAAGCTTTCCTGGTCATGAGCCTTAATGTAAACCTAAAAAAAAAAAAAAAAAAAAAGCAGCTTACAAAAGGGCAACTTAAAGTCTTCACACAGAAAGACTGACCTGTGTGATTTCTGCCAACAAAATCTCAAAACAATGAATATAGCAACAGGAAAGTGTTAATCCTCATAGTGGTCATTAAAGAACAACAAAAAAAGTAAGCAGAGGGAGCATTATTACTTGGGAAAGTGGATTTTCAGAGGTTGTGCAGTCCCGTGTCACGACAAGGCTTCAGGTGAACATGAGCTTCCAAAGGAATAATGTCAAAGAGAGCTAACTAACCCAAGAACCTTGAAACAGACCTGTACCAAAGAAACTCTTGAATTAGTGATGAGGAATACCATAAAGCAGAAGAGACACTGCAATGTCAGTGGCCAAGTCACACCCGTGTTGCAACAGTAGCAGCCACTGACATGGAAAAGCACTAGTAGATAGGTGGAAGTGTGGTTCCAGTTCAGAACTTATTATGCAAAAGAAATGAGAATAAAAACACCTTGCATTTGGAGTCTGACCCATCTGCACATTAGATTATCAAGAAAAGGTTGTAAACTCAAAATGGGATGCCCATAGAGCCAATTAGTAAGGGATGGAGCGTGACCTAGGAGAAGATAATGAGAATTACAGACTTTATGCATTGCCTCATGTTAGTTTAAGACATGGAGGCTTTTGCTTACTTAAATCTTCATTGAAATCACCAGGCAATTATACCAGCAGTTTGTGCCAGCATAGGGCTAGCTGTTGCACCTCATGGCACTAAACACCATCTATATAAAGAAAAGGTAGGTGTTGTCCTTCTTAGGGGTCTGCATATACCTGCTCTAACAAATTTATTATATGCAAGCTGAGAGGTGTGTATATACATATATATATTTACATGTGCCTCCTTTGGTACAGGAGAAGTCTCCATTAGTGGGTGTTTCTCTGCTCATGGAGGGCACTGCCTGAGCTTTGCAGTTTGTAGTTGCTGTTGGCAAGGTGAACAATTAGTTCCACTGTAAAACAGAAGGTGAGACATGCCTGCCAGGCAGTCAGAGACCCGCAGATAAGACCCTCTGTACCAACTGTTTGTGATAAAACATTCTTAGAGCATATTCTCT
This sequence comes from Drymodes brunneopygia, assembly GCA_013400955.1. Classification (NCBI taxonomy): domain Eukaryota; kingdom Metazoa; phylum Chordata; class Aves; order Passeriformes; family Petroicidae; genus Drymodes; species Drymodes brunneopygia. Next base: position 61,292 of record VZTZ01022483.1, on the reverse strand, counting down.
ACATCGATCACCTTTAGAGTAAATGACATTGCTGAAGGTAATGAGCACCAGAGTACCTGGGGCTGTACAGGGACTGACCTAAACCCCCACATGCCTGTAAGGGGCTCTGTGCCTCCTGAGCTTTCTCTGAAAAGTGCTTGTTGCTCCAGATGAATCAGTGCATCACTGTCCACAAAATTCTCATGGACTACTTCTGTCCAAACTGCCTAAAATGCAGTTCTGTTTGACTGCTGCCCATGTGCAGTGGGACAACTTAATATATGCCAAAGAGGTTATTTCACAATGTTCTGTAATTTTAAATATCTGAGAGGGTTGGTCTGCTCGAGCACCTCTGGGGAGATAGAGCTCTAACAGACAGAACTAGCACACAGCATAAGACAGCAAGAGCCAGTTTTTGAAGCAGCCCTGCAAGTTCCACTGGATTGATTCATCCTTACTCCCTTCATCTCCTGCCAGTTCGAGGCCCAATCCTCTTGGTTAGCAACAGGCTCACAGAACTGGGCAGCTGAAACTTTTGACTGCACTTTCCAGAAACAGGCAAGAGCAGAAACCTGTCACACGCATGAGTTATGGCATTGTTCACCCCAACCTGATGTGCTGAAAGCAACAACAGTGGGATAAAAACCTTGAACACCAGGCCCAATTGGAGGTCCCCACAACAGCAGAAATGCTATTTTGTTCTCGATTTTTGTCTTCTATAGAGTACCTATTCTTCATGACATCATCTGGAGGTAACAGGTCTGCTTACTGAACTTAAAAACAGATGATTCTTATCCTGGATCTGTAGCTGAAAGTAACTGGGCACTGAATATAAAGGGCCTTTCCTTCTGGTTACTGTATTTCTAGGAGTGTGCTGGAGTACCAACAAAAGTGGTTATCTCTCCACATCCTGTGATGGGCTGGGTCCTGAACCGATTTGACTGCAGTCACAAGGATTAGCCTTTCTACATGTATTGTTGCATGTCAGCCAAAATATTGTCTATGTTTTATCTGAAGGAGGAAGACAGTACTCAGCACTCAGTCTTTCTTATATGGCAGCTGGAGAAGGGATTGACTTTTCACAGACTAAAGAGAAGAAGGGAATATTACAGAAGTAAATACTTTCTTCATGGGGGAAGAGGAAGGAGAGGGGCTTGGAAAGGAGCAGGATGAAGGAAAGACAAACAGCAAGTACATATCCTGTGGAAATGGTAAAGGATTATGAGGTCTTGAACATAATGCCACCAACTGTAGTTAAGGTGGTGTTGCAAGAAGCAACAATTTCCAATAAAGGCCAAGGCTAACATTTTTGTCTGGCTGATCTAATTGATTTTGTCACCTGACTGTCCTCTTCTGGAGCCCTTCAGTTTGACCCCACTCCCCACTTTCTCCTGCAAATCACTAAGCATATGTCAGGCCATGGGCATCTTAAAGGTCTAGTTCACACTGGCGTTATGTCGGTCAAAAAGAGAATCATGCTCAGCGAGGCTCTGTGGCTGTCAGGATGGGGGCATTTATACATGGCACAATGATGCTCTTGTCAGGTCTGTGCATGGCTGCTTATCAAAATCTTAACAGTTCAGACCTGAAAGTGCAGATGAACCACTGCAATGATCACCAGGGTATGATGGATCACTAAGTACTGCAGAATGTAATTCCATATAATTATGATGCTTTCAGGGCCCCTTGTGGGCCAGCAGAAGGGCTGGTGTTTGTCAGCCATTCTGGCACAGCTCAACCTATTGCCCCTCTGGACACTGACTTGGTAAATAGCCAGGGAGCAGAGGATCAAACAGCATATGGCTTTGCAGACTTTACTGGGCTGCAGTAAACATCCCAGCCCTGAACAGCTGTGCCTTGTCTCTAACAAGATTACTTTTAAGAGACTGATACCTTCTGGACTGGATAAAAATCTGGAAATAAGCATGTTGTTGTCAGGGCTTTGAGTGCACCAGGAGGCTCTGCAGCCTCTTCCCCACCCATTGGGGCCTGGTTGCCCATCCTCCATTGCAGTTTTGATATGGTGCAGCAATATCCTTGGATCAGGGTGGTGGGGCAGAGCTGTGTGAGGAGGAGCTGTGGGAAGCCTCGTGGGGGCCTCCTGCTCTTTGCTTGGGAGCTTCACTGAAGCTCAGGCTTCCATCCCTGAGACTTGTCTTAGGTATGCCTGTGCCTGTCCATGTGCCTTGAACCACTGGCTTGATTTGCTGACTTGACCTTGCACCTGTTTCATCACTGCAGACATGTCTGGTAAGGAATACTGCCTCACCCTGCTCCCCACTGTGGCATCTGCTCAGGTACTGTGGGATTGTGCCCTCCTGGGTGGGATCATTGCCCTACCTGCCTTGCTATTGCCCTCAGCTCCTGGCTTCCTTCTCTTATGGGGCAGCCTCTGCTTGCTGCACCCTGAGAGTTCCTATCCCAGAGCCGTGAACATGGAGAAGTTGTGTCCCACTGACTGTCACCTGGTGTCTGAAATCAGTACACATGATGCAACTGAACAAAGCTCAGTGACAGTGGAGACACTGCTGGAGGCCAGCTGCTATCCATGCAGTCCCTCAATGTACAGGACAGAACAGTGCCCTCAAATAGAGGAGAGCAGGTAGGGAATGCCTGGTCCTCTGCAGGCTTCTGCTTCCCTCATGCTTCCCCAGCCTTCAAGCTGAAAGCTTGTCTCAGTAAAATTAAGGTCAATACTTATGAGCACTTCTGGGCAGAGCTGCTCATGAAGGGCTGCATGCTGAGAAATTGTGGCCTACATATGAGCAGATGAGTTAGGGACAGCACTTTTACAGCCTTCACAGATGTGCTAAAGGCCTTGTGGAGTAAGTGCCATGCAAGAGTCACCTCACACTGTCAGGGAGCTTTCAGCGGGATGTAAAGAACCTGCAGGGTAGGGGTGGATAGAACACTGCAGAGTTGCCTGTCCAGCCACATGGACATCCCTGTTAAAACTAGGCCAAATTTTCTAGGGTAGGACAGCAACACCCCAAACACCAAGGTAATGGAAGCCTGTAGATCAGCCTGTCAGAGCCACATAGGCACAGACACCATTATCCTGCATAGTTCACAGAGGATGTCCTTAACTATAAACACAGATTAGTTTGGAGAGCACAGCTGTGCAGCAAAATAGTGATTACATGCACTGTCTGTTACCTATACAGCACGTATATGTGGCTGTGTAGTAATTCTGTGTAATTGGTTTGCTATTATTACTATTAAAAGCCATAAAGGTTTCATTTTGTATATGCACAATACCAGAAGACATCTCTGTTGAACCGTTTGGGGCATAAATGACCCAGTAATCTGTGTCAGCACTGGACTTAATTGCAAGGTGAGAGAAGACTGAATAAATAAGTGCTGTTTTCTCATGGAAAGCTAAAAAGATTATTTTTGGATTATAAAAGATTCACTCTGTGCTTTTCCTCAAGTGCTGTTGTATGTTTGTGCTTGAGGAAAAGCAAGTTATTGGAAATCTATGCCAGGCTCTAGATAAGCAGTTGACTTTCTATCCGTGATTTAATACCTACTAAACAGGCAAGAATGTTTCTTTGTTATTTCCTGGCAGTGAAAATACACTGTGTTAGGCATCTTTCCTATTCAGATGTGGCAGCTTTTGCCTAGCACTGCTCTTCCCCTGTAGTCTGCAGGCCCAAAGCAGTACAGTCTGGAAAAATAACTAAATTTCTTAAGAACTTTCAAGAAGCAGCAAAATCAATGCTTCTAACAATCAAGTGCAATAACTGGGCATGCTGTTTGCTGACCTTCACTTATGAGTGATTCAATTCCTTTCTTTTCTAATTCTGCTTTTATTTATGTATCTGTTCTGTCTCTGTTGATTTTAGTTGTTCTGTCCTCTGTGCTCCTTCTTTCCTGCCTGTTAGCAAAACACAACAAACCAAAAGAATGTGAATCATCTGATCTTCATAGTAGGTATTCAATCTTCTTTCAAGAGAGAGCTGGGCCCTATTTTCTGAGTAACTGCAGTATTATGAAGGGAATTAAAAATTATAGAATCATCCTTAAAGCAGCCTTACATATTTTAAGTTATCAAAAGCAACATATTCTTATTCCAACTATGTTTCAGCTAACTTTTTGCTTAAATTTTGCTGTTTTCAAAGATGAAGGATGAAAAGAAACAGAAATGCTAGAGCCCTGAACAATTCCTCACTGTTTGCAAGGATACACTTGGAACTTCCCTGACTTGGATATTTATCCTGATGAGCTAAGACATTTCAAATGAAGTCCATACAGCAGCGGGACATAAAAGCAAAGTGAAGGGCTTCAGGGACTAAAACAGATTCATAGCCCCGCATTCTCAAGTGGGCTCCTGTTGCCACAGTTGTTTTAAAAGTTTTCATTCCTTTATTTCAGAACAAAATCATAATTTCACTTTTTCACAGCCTACAAAAAATCGTGATTTAGTACAAAAGCCAATATATGTGTTAATGCAGCAACTATTCTGCAGAGAGTCCAACAGTTGCCAGTGGGGGGGACACAAATATACTCCAGAAAGCACAGTACTGTTTGGCAAATTAGCGAACCACTGAAAACTGGCACTCACCATGAAAAATTACCAAAAGGGGAAAAAATGGAGGAATAAGAGATTAGAACTCCCTTTTTCTTCTCTTGAAAATGAGGCTTTTGGCTTGGAGAGTGAATACAGATTTTATGAGTTTATCTTTTTCCCTCATCTGGCCACAAAATCAGAAATAATCAGTACTCTGTTCCACCCTCTATAAAATTCACTGAGGCATTCCTTTAATCATGTTTGCATATGCTTATGATTGTGAGGCTACTGTATGAACCAGGCCCCTGGCTGCAAAAAGGGAAGTTGGAGAGAAGGGATACTGAAGTTTTTACTCTGAAGTGGATCCCATTTCTGGTCTGGTTCACATTACAGTCCTGCACCTTGTTGACATAGGGGGTAGAAATTAATTACGTCAGCACTGATGCTGGAAACAGTATATCATCAGATCATTGAGTCTCTGGAAAAAAACAAACCCATTACTTGTGGAGCAGTGTAGCTAGAAATTAAAGGTGTGAGGAAAACTCATAACTGAGGGGCAAATGAAAGGCAAATGTGAGAGGGACGGGAAATGTGTGTGTGTGGGAAAAGCGTTTGGAAAACTACCGAGGGATAGGAAGAACAGGTATAATTTGTGGTAGCAACACTTTGACCAACTCTCTGACCATCTTTATAGAACCTAATTAAAACATTCAAATTTTGTTGGGCTTGTCTTATTTTCAGATTTTCTGCAATTACTGCTGTAAGTTGCCAGTTTACCTCAGCAGAGCACTGGGCTAACACTTCCTGCTAAAAATGAAGCAGTTGTTTCCCATCAAAGCACAAAAAGCAAAGCAGCAGAGGAGTATCAACCAGCAGTTATTTACCAGCAGTTTGTTATCTATTTCAGTGCTCACAACCATATTCTCTTAGCCTGATAAACAGGGTGGCCTGCTGTTAACAAATATTGCCTGAAGCAAAGCACTAAACAATCTAAAAGAACCTTTTATTCCTATTTTACATATTTATTTCCAAACAGTTTCTAACAGCTCCAGTTAATGCATTAAGGTGCCCAGTCCTTACTGGCTGCACAAATCAGTTCTTCATGCTGACGCCAGCAGTATTGCCATGGTTACATGATTAGAGTGGCTTAACCTGGCAGGTGGCTTAGCAAAATGCCAAGTGCCAAAGCAATGCTAGCACGCAATCTATACTTTTCCCTCAAACAAATTAGTATATCACATGCTCTGTGGTCCAGATCATGGTAGGGTCGGTTGTTTTTTGTTTGTAGTTTGGTTTTTTTTCCTGGATAACAATGCTGTTCTCAAAATTTTTCCACTTTTCAGCTATAACATTGCAAACAAACTATTTTCTAAAAAACTCACCCTGTTTCCTCTTCTCACAGTTTTGTCGATCTAACAATCTCAGTAAAGTCAACAACCAAGGAATAAAAAAATTGCATAAATCAAAAAAATTCAAAGTTTATATTTATAACTACATTTAAGGTTGGACTAAAAATCTGGAAAGATCCCATACTAGCTGAAGGCTGGCCAGCTATAATTTGTTTGAGGGATTTCTTTGGGAAATGCAAAAGTCTGTATTATTTTATTTTTAACTGATGATTTCAAAGCTGAGATCCAAAAGCTTTGGAGATAGATTCAGCTGTAAACAGTTGAGGTTAACACTACCAGAACTGCTCCATCATGGTATTAGAATATTTGCCTACCAAATATCCAGATCAAGGAATCCGCATACAAATAGAAAAATGACTTAAAGCAATGTGCCTTCTTGAGAGGAGAAAGTATCAGAGAAATATAGAAAGTGAAAATATAATGGACAGACCAAACTTTGGCAAGAAAGGTACTGGTAGCATATTCTTAGGTGGAAGCTACTAGACTTTGCAAATTGCAAATTAATACAAAGCCTTAATACATCAGTTGGTATTATTTTAGCTTTAGTTATAAAGATGTTATAATTATTACATGTGCTACATGCAAAAACTTCTTTTTGTTTCCTTCTGTTGAGTGGGATACAATGCTAAAAGAGCAGAGAGGGAATTTTTATTCTTAACATTTTCACACTGCTTGTGAAGATTCATCTTCTGATCTGAATATAGGACAGTGGCTTATATAATACTTAAGTTATAAAAACACCTTGGAGTGTGTAGAAGTTTTATAGCTGTTTCATAGATTCATTCATACTATTGCCCAGCATATTTTCTGTCTCACCTCCAAAAAAACTGACGTCTTGTTTTTCACAGCTTGTTTGCCATCTCCCCTTTCTCATGCTGATTTCATTGCTGTGTTGATGAAGCTCCAGTCCTCTGGTCTTTATACTGCAGCATTCAAGTTTAGAGATTCTGAAGCCTTCCTTAGAAGTGACTCAAGTAATTTTTCGCATTTGGAGGAGAAAGCTGAAAAGTCTTCAATATTTAAATAGAAACATAAGTTTCAAGTGTAGTATAAAGGCTTCAGATCTCTTAACTTTATTCATCAATTAACATATCTGCAACAGCTGGGGTTTGATCCATATTTTCAGAGAACAGTAATGGTGCTGATACAGCATTTCCAGTTCAGTCACAGGAATACTGAAGTGGTTTTCAGAAGATAATTTAAAAAGCACTCAGTTGACAGGATGTTTCTTCAGGGAACCATTGATCGCATTTTCAAATTGCAACAGAGCCAGAGATTGTCTTCATTTTAATTTCAATATCAGAAATGCCTTAAGTGACGATCACAGCTAACCCATTTTAATGACAACCCTGAACATTTAGAAACTCTTATCTATTCAATATACTTCTGTGCAGAGAAACAAGAACAGATGGATACTTCCTTAACACCTGCTGCTGTGGGAGTCTTCTGAAACACTTGCAAGTAAGAAATTATTACTGCTATAAAGTGTCTCTCAGTTTTATTTGTTAAGCAGATTTCTATAGAACATGCATACAATTTATTTTAGGTTTCTGAACTTAGGTGTTGCTTTTGGAAAGCTGAAGAAGGATCACTTACTGAAGGAAAGCTTATTTCTATGCTTCATTAAAAAAAGGGTTTCGGATAATAGACTGGAGATATACTGCAACCTGTTGTGTAAGGTGGTAGAAGAATACATATGGTGTGGTCCTTCAGCAGTGATGGCACAGCTCCAGGAACAAAGAGCCCAGTCCTGCAAAGCAGGAGGAGTTCCATTGGAGAAGAGAGGGCTTTCTAGAGAAAACCATGGCAAATTGAAACCTAATGCTTTTATGACTAGAAACTGAAAGATGAAATGCAGGAGTTTTAGCTCATAATTGCCCTAAGAGCTTTCTATGGGTGATTTAAATGTTTCTCTGCTTCCACATGTCTCCAAAAGTAGACAGAAAAATTATTGCCTAGATTTGGAACACTGTTCTCTTCTGATGTTATATGCATTGATATTGTTTGTTTTGTAGACTTTAATATATAGTAGATTCAAGAAATAATATGTAAGTTCAAGGGATCCGAAAGTGAATTATTAAGGATTCTAATCCACCTAGCTTATTTAATGGGTTTTCATTATGCTTAGTGATCAGAAACTGCCCTAAAATAAATCTAGTCAATTGCAATAGAAGATAGAACCCAAGTAGAAATACCAAAAGAAGATATCCATCTTTTGGAACAGATGTTGCAATAATGAATGCAGGTGATAAGAAATTCATAAAATGGAGAGGATGGCAATATCTAACACAGAAGGAAAGTGTTTCTTCCAGTCTAGGAAGCCACTGAGGATTGACCTTGTAGCACTTTACTTTGATTCCATTTTATAGGTCCACAGACTTAAAACTTGAAATAACTATGCAGACAGTTTACTCTGAGCTTTTGCATAATAGAGGTTACAATATTTCACTTGGTAATTCTTGACCCATAATTTCTGACTGGGCTGGAGGACATCTCTTAGAAAGACATACAGTCATAATTTAAAGGCTTCACATTGTGATAAATTCCTTAATTCCCAAGGTAAGTTGTTTCAATTGTAAATTGCCATCATGCTAAAATTATGTACATTATTTGAGCTTGAACTGATATATTTGTCTTCCAACTACAGAACTTTTTTATGTTGTCTTACTGATTCCACAGTTCTCTGATCTGTCTCATCTCACTGTACAAACAATTCAAATAACCACTGACTTTCCTGTTGCCTAAGCTTATTAAATGAAACTCATTAACGTCTTCTGGCTTTAAGGTATGGATTTCCAAACCTTAAAAAAAATTGGAAAATATTCTGAAGAAAGCTAAAAGTATTTGGTGTATATTTTTAAAGACTAGACAGAAGAAAATGTTATTCTTTACCCATCTCTGAAGTAATGGCATATATAAGAATAGAAATGCGCCTTTGTTAATTTATCTAAGGATCACAGCAATTAATTCAGACACTTTAGATATTAGGTTATCCTGCCAATTTATATGCATCTAAGATAAATCTTGTAATTTGTTTTGGCTCCTCTGTCTCCTGAACACAAAGATAAATTTACTATTTGTCTAGGACTTGAATTCCAAGGTCTGAGCTCTATACGATGTTCAGTGCACAAGTTTAGATAAACCATTTATCTACTCTGAGTGATTAAAACCTGAAGTACATGACTTATGAGGAGAAGCTTAAAAGAACTGAGTTTGTTTAGCCTGGAAAAGGATTGGGAAGCTGTTGTCGACAAATGCCCACTGGGGGTGTGGGGAAGAGGAAGCTGAACTCTCCTTGAAGGTACAGAGTGAAAGTGTGCAGCAGAGTGAGAGCAAACTGCTACAAAGGAATTTCTGGTAAAATATTAAGAGGGAAAAAAAATTGCTCCTATTGAGGTTAGGCAGCCACAGGTATCTCCACCGTTAGGAACCACCACTCTTAGAAATACTCAAAGCTCAACTGAGTGATCTGATCAATCTTCCAGACCTACTCTTAAGGGTGGATCAGAGAAGATCTGTTTCAGAGAAACATTCTTTCTGGTTTACATGACTCTGACCCTATGACTAATAAATTAGGTCTGCTGGCCTAACTCAGTGGTGTAACTGAAGCTATACTATAATTTAGGCTTGAAATGCAGACCTTTCTCTGCACAAGACCTTACATGATATTTGACAGGAACAGATTTTTATCAGGATGCTGGTTCATACAAAAAAAAAGCTACTCAGCAGACAGCAGCTGAATGTCCACCTCATCAGCCATCCATTGTGCTTGTCTTGGCCATCCCTCTCTCTCCTGCATGAACTAAACTACTTCACTTAACACCACAACCTGATGTGATAAACTAGCATAAATTTCAGTTCTACACAATAAACAAGTTTTAGTTCCTCATGCTAGACCACGCCATATTTTCCAGCAATGTAGTAGTAGCTCCTGCATAAAACACTGACTTTCCCCCAAGGCAGATGGAGAGCAGATGATTGAGAAGAAGCAGAACCATGGGCAAAACCAATTTCTGAATCAGCAGCCTTCTTTTTTTTGCTATCATTGCAACTAAAAATTGATCCAAAGAGTTATGTTCTTGATGAAGCTACATGCTGTACCAAAGCTAAATGTTATTGAGCTTGCTTATCAGACATGATAAGCAATGCAAGGTATATAATGTGGTTAACAACTTAATTTGTACCTGTTGTGTTCAAAAGAATCATCCTATTATCTTTCCTTAACATTATTTTACACCCAGTTAAACTAATCCAGTGAAATACACATACATAAGAATTGGGCTTTTGATACGATCAGTAAATTAAATTAACTTGACTCCAAGAAGAAAAAGATAAGAAAATGCCTGTCCTTATGAGAAAGGTCACAAAGAAAGAATAAGAAGAATGCCCACTTAAAACCAAAATTTAAAGAAATAATGACCAGAGGGATAAGTGACCTGCCTTTTCTGTAGGTTTCTGTCTGTTTGAAAGAAATCTTTTTCCTTGACACTTTATTGCATTCCAGATTAAGGACACTTTCTAGTTATATGTTCTGATTTGATATGCCTTATGTGGAAAGATGACTGGGGGTAAAATTAGAGGCAACAGAGAGGTTATATTCACATCCTAAGAGAAGTTATAACAGTATGGAAATTATATGATAAAATGCAGCTGTTACTCCTTAGATGGAATGTGATCAGTGTGCTCCAAACCTATTCCATGAAGATTAGACACATACACAATCTGCAACCTTAAGCACCTGCTGAGGGGGATGGAATGGAGGGCAGAACAGAGTGGAAACCCTGTGGCCAAGGCTCTGTTGAAACCCTTGCAGGGAAGGGAACTCGATGGGACTTTGCAGCTGACAAAGCCCACAGCAGCTGTCCGCCAGGGGAGAGAGGAGAAGGTGTCTTGCGCCCAAGCCAGCAACTCTGGTGAAATCGCTCTCCTCGGGTGAACTTGGTTCATTGCAGCCTAATTATAATACAACACACACCTCCATCCCAAAGTGACCCACCCCCAAGGTGTGGCCACCCCTCACTCAGCGTCTATATTTTATTGACTGTATCTTCAAGAGTAAAGTGAGAGAATTTTACATCAATCAGTAACAAAGGTGTTTATGAATAGAGTCATTCAAGCTCCACCTAAACATAAAGAAATACTATAAAAATAAATGGGGAATGGGGAAAAGTTAGGGAAGACTCCATAGTAACTGCTGTGATAAGTAGATGGACTGAACCTGTCCTCTCCCTCATAGGGATGGGTAAGAACCACACTCTGTGTCNAGTTATAACAGTATGGAAATTATATGATAAAATGCAGCTGTTACTCCTTAGATGGAATGTGATCAGTGTGCTCCAAACCTATTCCATGAAGATTAGACACATACACAATCTGCAACCTTAAGCACCTGCTGAGGGGGATGGAATGGAGGGCAGAACAGAGTGGAAACCCTGTGGCCAAGGCTCTGTTGAAACCCTTGCAGGGAAGGGAACTCGATGGGACTTTGCAGCTGACAAAGCCCACAGCAGCTGTCCGCCAGGGGAGAGAGGAGAAGGTGTCTTGCGCCCAAGCCAGCAACTCTGGTGAAATCGCTCTCCTCGGGTGAACTTGGTTCATTGCAGCCTAATTATAATACAACACACACCTCCATCCCAAAGTGACCCACCCCCAAGGTGTGGCCACCCCTCACTCAGCGTCTATATTTTATTGACTGTATCTTCAAGAGTAAAGTGAGAGAATTTTACATCAATCAGTAACAAAGGTGTTTATGAATAGAGTCATTCAAGCTCCACCTAAACATAAAGAAATACTATAAAAATAAATGGGGAATGGGGAAAAGTTAGGGAAGACTCCATAGTAACTGCTGTGATAAGTAGATGGACTGAACCTGTCCTCTCCCTCATAGGGATGGGTAAGAACCACACTCTGTGTCCACTGAATACTTTTATTGGGGATTAGAGTTTGTCTGTGTATTGCTTTGAATACATTTCTGCAATCTTCAGATACCATTACAGCAATCCTCAAACCTTAACCTATCACAATTTTATGTTAACGAAGAGTGTTTTTCTGTAAACTGTTGGTGTGAGTCCTTCATGGGAGCTTGCAACCACTGGCAGAGGGGAAATACTGGAATAGAGGGGTCTCCCTTATGCCATCCGTTTGTGTCCCTGAGTAAGTCAGTCAAAGCACCCTCCAAATCCAGCAGGATTGCTCAGTGAAGGGTCCCCATAACAGGATGCTGACAGACTGGTTGGGCACAAGGGTCTTGGATTTCTTAGGGCACTGACAGACAAATCAAACACTAAGGGTTAAGGAAATCTCCCCTTTTCAAGTGCTTCTAAAATGCTACACTTTTATTGGAAGAACCAAACATACTCTATTGCAGCAAAAAGTGAGAAATAAATGTGTTAATGGTTTAAACAACAGCTACATTGGCCAGTAGCTTACAGTAGCTTACAAATGTATACGGTAAATGTATACATTTTCTTTGCTTTTTTCCTCTCCAGTTTGAGGGTCACGTCAAAGCTGTGTCCCTGTACTGACAGGAGAAGTCAATACTTCAAATAATGGGGAAAACAGAAAGTATGAATGTTTGTGCAGTGTGGGTTGCTCAGCTAAGGCTGTGGATATAGAAGAAATGTCTTTCAACAGGAATGACACCCTGGGAAAAAGGTGTTTTCTGAAATATACTTTTTATCTTAAAGAATATGTCTCCTGCTAATTACTCCAATATCAATTCTAGAGAGGAGATGGATGTGTAAAACTAATTTCAGAACTTTTTACTCCTCTTTTCAAAAGCTATTGTTTTGCCTGAGCTGTCAAAAGGTCCAGTCTATAGGATCATCTGCTCACACAGAAGTTTTAAGTGATATGAATATGCCCTGGAAAGGGCAGCTAAGTCAAAGTTGGGCAACTTGACTGGAAAAACAAACATTTTCTGCAGGAGATGAAATATTCACTAGTCTTAATGACTGTAGTGGCTGCAGTGAGGTTTGTCCAGTTAATTTCTTTAGAATATATTGGCTTCAAAAATAAGGCAAACAAAAAGTCTTTCTTCCACTTTTTGAATGGATGAGTCAGTCATCTGCTGGAATCCAGCCTGAGCAAAAGAAGACATAAACTTACTTAAACTCTGTCTTTTCAAGTGTCTTTGTAGACTGTATGAGGTGTTTCAGATTGTAGGTTTGTTTTTTGTTAACTGTGTATAAGGGTTTGGTTTTCATTCTTAGCAGGTGATAAAGTGATCACACCCAAATAGCACTACCAGGAACCTTCTTTTGCAAGGACAGCTCACCCACACTTTCTAACAGTCTTGTTGAGTGACTCACTCACTCACTCTGCTGCTACACAGTTTCTCCCTTTCTCCTGAGAGCAGGGAACAGCAGTGGCTTCATCTTTGGCTATTCGTCTCAGAGCCTTTTGCAATTCTATTCCTACTCATCTGGTTCATCTCCATTTTCTTAATTGAAAACTGAGATTTTTTTCCATACAATGCAAAATAGTGTGTGGGCTTGCCTTTCAAATCTACTGATATGATAAAAAATGTGTTTGCAAGTAGTTTTATCAGATTCTCAGCCATAACAAGACTTGCAATTGCATTACAACTGAAGGTGTGAAATGTGTGTATGTGTGTGTGCATGTACTTGTCCCTGTCTTCTCACACAATAACTTAATGTAAAACTTTGAGTGTTATTTATGCATCTACTTAAAGCTCTGGAGTAATTACTGTAGAGTAAATTAAAAAAAAAGAGCGATGCAAAAATTATAAATCTTGCTTTATGTTTGGGGGTTGTGCTACACATAATTTACCACAAAGCTGCATCTTGTGTTTGCAGAGTGTTTATCAGCTTTCACTATTTATAACAGATGGAACTAGAGCATTCTGAATGTTTCTATTAAACAGAAAATGGCACTGCAACATAAACACAATATTGCGGAAGTTTGGTCTTGCAAATTAAATTCTACAACCTGGCAGATAGCTTACAAAATCATCTTATCCTCTCTTTTGTAGAATATAACTACAGGAGATATCCCTTGCCACATGCCCAGTGAGGGCAACATTATGGCTGCATACTCTGAAACAGGAAAGAGAGGATAACACTGATATTCCATGAGGGCTATTGCATGGATTTCATGAGACACTATCATGTATGAAAATAAATGAATGGACAAGCGTCCCAGTTTGGGACAAATTTAGGAGGAAACAAGCAAACGACAGGGGACACAAGGATACAGCATCATACACTCACCCCAGGACAAGAAGCAACAAAGAAAATCTCTCCTTGTAGCTAAAGAAATCTCAGTCTGATTCTGATCTTTAGACACTGGTTACTTTAGATTACTGGTTAAAATACTTTTCCAAACAGATGTTTTCTAAGTCAATAGACAAAATAGCAGTGTAATCACAACCATCCCACACTGAAAAAATGGCTATTGCTGATCTTGCAGAAACATCCTCTTCCAATGAGCAACATTCCAAACCTCTCACTTTGGCCATCTTCAGAGGCTGTGAATAATTGTTTACTTATGGGCATTTACGTAAATCCTTCAGCTGGTAAGCATCTCCTTTTCCAATTTCCAACATATTTTCTTTTCTCAGAGGCTGAAGTGTCTTTCTTCCTGGGTTTCCATAATACCCTTCCTTGTTACAGGTCCACTCAAGACTAGAGGTAGACAGCCATTTATTGCCTATAATTTCTGTCTTCATTTATTTAAAATAAGCAAACAAACAAACAAATAAACTTCATGTGTGCAAATAAAACCATAGCACCATAAGGAGTGCCAACTATGCCAGTGAGTCAACATGTTAAAATTCTCCCACCGCCATTACTTTATAACCCTCTTGAAAACTAGACCCACAGAGATGGCCCCAAAATGGCACCATCATCTGTAGCTTTGCTCACATAAAAAAAGTTGTATCAGAGTTTTTAGGTTCAAACCCTTGCAGAAGTATTAAAGTCAGACCCTATTCCCTTTAGAGTCTGCAGCTCCTGAAGGGTCCATGCAGAAGCAGGTTTACCCTGAAGGACTGCAGTCAATGGAAGGGTGCATACTGGAGCAGAGGAAAAGTAAGTGTAGAAAGAGTGAGAAAGAGGAGCTCTTATGGACTGGCTGCAATCCCCATTCTGTCTGCACCAGGCTGGGGGCAGGAGCGAGCTGGGAATGAAAGAATGATGTGGAGCCTGGGAAAAAGGGGGATGAGGGTGGTGGGAAAGTTCTTTAGTTTTTGCTTATTTTTCTTATCATCCTACTCTATTTCAATTGTTAATATTAACTAATTCTCCTCCAATCAAGTCTGTTTTGCCCACAACAGTCGTCAGTGAGCAATCTCCTTGCCCTCATCTTAATCCATGACTTCTTTTCTTCTTATTTTTTCATCCTGTCCCACTGAGGAAGAGAAGTGTATCGTCTTTGTAGCATCCCTAATTTGATCTGTATCAAATGAGAGTATTCAGAAAGTCACAATTCTAAAAAAATATGTGCGTGTAACTTCATGTTCTCAAGCCAAGCACATGAAAGGTTTCACTTGCCACCTTGTGGGTAAAACTGGACATTCTAGCAAAAGACACGTATATACGCCTTATAACTTTTTAATTTCAGAAAAGTTATTCTTAGTAGTTTTCCTCATTTCTCATTTTTAATTACAAAGTAGGGGTGGAAATGAATTCAAATTACCCTGAATAACTTTTGAAAAATAATTCCTGTTCTTCCTACACACAGTGTTCTTCCTACGTGTTCAATCGGTAAGATGTATGCACAAAGTAGCATTTGTCAAGATATGACAAATGATATTAATGTCTTATACTGGAGTTCCTGCTGGATAAACACTGCTGGGGCATCACACTTGCCAAGCAGAGCCAAGGCAGTCTTCTGTACCTTCCTGTTGCTTTCTACAGCTCAGGCTCTCTGCCATTGTAATCAAGCATGATTTCATACATGGCTTCAGCTGGCATTCTGACAATTCAAGACATCAGATACTGAAAAATACAAACAGTGCTCTTAAATCTGGAAATCAGTATGTAAGAGGTTGTATGGTTGAGTTTTGGAACCAATATAGGCTGTATCACTATAATACAAAGACTACTGCAAATGGTATTAGACATTTCAACATCTGTATTACGGACCTTTAAACATTCCAAAATATATGTACACTATCTGGAAGTGATTCTAATGGATCTGATGCACATGCAGTGTTTAGTCAAGTAGATTGCACCAGTAGAGGTTATGAACACATCTGATCCATAAAACTCAGCTTCCTCACTGACTTGTGTTTTGCCTTGTGACACCTAATTATTTGAGCTAGCAAATCTAAAATGTGCTTAATAGATTTGTAATTTTATCCTGAGTGAAGAATCAACTCAATCAAACTTCTATCCAATTTCAGAATAGCATTTAAAAATTTTGGCAACTGAAAGTCTGCTAAGATGTTTTTATCAAAACAGTTGGGAATTATACTTCTGAAATTGCCTGTGGCTGTTTATAAGATTTTTTTTAAAAAAAAACAGTTAGTCTATATTTATGACAGTGGATCATCTATTGCTACAAACCAAAGCAAAAAATTTCAACATAATGTTGAAAATTAAGTTAAATTTTGTAGCTGAAGTTCTTAGAAAAGGTTCTGAATTTGGGGTTAGAGTAGTCTCTTGCCTTTTTATTTCATGTTTAATAATTCATTTTTGCCTGTGAGAATCTTTTCTTTCTGAAACTTGTCATGACAGAACATGTTACTAATCAGCACTGTACACACTCAAGTCTCAATCTTTTCCATTGTCCCAAGTGCCATGAAATGCAAGGTAGGCAAATATCTCAACTGAAAAGCTTAAATTTAATGTTTGCCACAATTCAGCTGTTGTGCTGGAAGCCGAGTGGTTTATAATTGTTAAGTCTTTAGCTGGTATGGGACCATGGATTTTAGAAAGCTGATGTGGTTAGCAAGGCCAGCTATTTCATTTAAGCCAAATAAGGGAGCAGTTTCTGATTGTTTTACTAATGGCAGAGAGCAATGAAACCTTAGAATAGGATAGTTCAGTTGGAAGGGACCTAAGACAATCATCTAGTCTAGCTGACTGACCAGTTCAGGACTGATCAAAAGACAAGCATGCTATTAAGGGCATTGTCCAGATGCCTGTTAAACGCTGACAGGCTTGGGACATTGACCACTTCTCTAGGAAGCCTGTTCCAGTGTTTGACCATCCTCTCATGAAGAAATGCTTCCTAATCCAGTCTGAACCTCCTGTGGTGCAGGCTGAAATAATTCCTTTCTGTCCTATCACTGGGTCTGAGGGAGAAGCAATCAGAACATCCCTCTCCACTTCCCCTTCTCAGGAAGCTGCTCCAGGTAGCAATAAGGTCACCCCTCAGCCTCCTTCACTCCAAGCTAGACAAACCCAAATTCCTCAGCTGCTCCTCATAGGACTTGTGTTCTAAATTCAGTTCAAGTATTAATAGATGACCAGAGTTGAAATTACTAGGTGTGCATGTGTGTACACCAGAAGGAAAACATAGGAAACAGCAAGAAAATTAAGTCAGAGAGCAATCCAAATGAGAGATTTCAGAGTAAAATGTTATCAGTGAAATATGTGTCTCCTGTTTCTTATTTTCCACCATATTCAGGAAAATAGGATTTCATGTACATTTTTCAAAAATAAACAAGATTACAACAAAGACATTTCTGATTGAAAATCAATTTCAGGGGAAAATAAAACAATCTGAAAGGTCTCAAACTGCTTAACTTCTCAAGCTATATCTCTGTGGAATTGTTTCTTGCTATTCTTCTTATTATAGACCTGTAAGAGAAAAGAAGGGTGTTATTTCCAAAATGTTATTGTTTTTGAGTTACAAATGGAAGGAAAAACAAAAATATATTTGTGAGGCAATGAAGAATGTGTATTTAAAGCCAAATCATAGTTTGTAATTTAAAAGTAAATCATTCTATATTTAAATGTTATATTTTTCTTATGAAGTGATTTACCCAAGCAAAACAGCAATGATGATTTGTCATAAGAAACCGATTTTGCCATACAAAAATGGAATATTTTTCAGTTAGAGTTATTTTGATCATTCTGTGATATAGCTATTTCTTCTTACATTATTATTTTTAACTGTTAAACATAATCCTGTCAGTGATAAAGGAATAGAACAACTTTTCAAAGTTTATGGTTCTGTTCTTACGAAGACAAGAAGTTCAAAAAGAATAAACACAAACTGCCCCATCTCCTAATGCTTAAACAGGAAGTGTTCTGGGCATTCTGCTAGAACATGGGGAGGAAGCTTTGGTCCTTGCTCTGAAGGTTGATGGTATTTTTAAACAAATATGGTTTAATTTAAAGTATTCCTGTTTGAAAAGCCTTGCCTGGAAATTGGTGTTCTCTCCCCTCTTGCGTGATTCCTTTATCCACAAACCTTTATTTAGGCTTTGCTTCTCTGCTTTTCCACATGGTCCTTGTATGCTGAGCTATACAATAGTGCATAAGTCATGACATGATGGTGTCTGAAAATCAGGGTATATTGAGGGGATTTGAGGTTGCCTGCCTGTGGAGAGGTTGCAGTGGAGGATGAAGTGACAGGCAGGAATGCACCACCACCAAATTAGAATGTATAAGGCATTAGACCAAGTTGGAATGAATGGCTGTGGGCAATAAAGCTGAATTTTAGCCTCATTTAGAAAGGGTTTAGCTAGACTGCATTCTTTCTGATCATGTCAGCATCCTTCAAATGTACCTATTGATGTAGATAGTCATTGCTGTCTTCCCACAGATAAAATCTTTTTACTATTTGTTGTACAATAACAGCAGCCAAAAAAGCAGGAGTGCCCCCAAAAGGCCAGGTGATGAGGTGTGTGGCTTAGAGGCATTTCCAAGGCAGATTAACACTCCTGGAGTAAAACTGGCCCAGTTTTGACAAAGATTTTTCCTATAGAGTGT
The DNA here is from genome assembly GCA_013400955.1 of Drymodes brunneopygia. Taxonomy (NCBI): domain Eukaryota; kingdom Metazoa; phylum Chordata; class Aves; order Passeriformes; family Petroicidae; genus Drymodes; species Drymodes brunneopygia. The sequence goes on along the minus strand of VZTZ01022483.1, from coordinate 42,489 downwards.
GGCTGTGGAGCAGCCACAGTGAACAAAGTGTTGCAATACAGGAAAATAACACTGAGAAATCATCATTCAAATGTCACCAAGACAAATATCCCCTGTTGTGGCAGCCAAAGACCACAGAGCTCTAGATATGCTTTAGCAATTCCTCAGGGCTTTTGACAGTGGTAGGAAACAGCTCTCACCTTTCCCTCAGGAAAAAAATTACTCCCAAGGCAACAGCTCCCAAGCATGCTGAGAGTGAGAATATCCCTGTCTCTTTGCATCTGCTCTTTCAACTTTGCTCATCAGAGGTTTCCTTTTGCACCAATGGTGAAAGGTAGGAATGACATTTAGGTGTTCTGAGGTCTATTTGGAGCCCCTCACCTCCTTCAGTATCACTCTGCTGTAAGTAAATGCTGGGAGTCTACTTTTCAAGCACCACAAAGATGTGAAAGAAAGAGCCTGAGTGTGGACCCGTGTTTCTTGATCAGTGGAACAGATCATAGCACTGCTTAGGAATGACAACACTCAGGCTCGAATTACTGTGCACTTTTGAAGAATCTTATAATCAAAATTAGCTGTATCCAACAAGCAAAAATTTGGTTTCTTTCCTATTGTACAGTAAATCACTACAAGCTTTTATTCAGCATCTAAAACTGAAATAGAGTTTGGTTTCAAAAGCAAGATAGTAATGAAAGTAAAACCCAGAGATATTCTTTGTGAAGACTGACAAATTTCAAAGAATGCAAAGTACAAACATTCCAAATACACAATTACATAAACTATTTCATTTTGCAATAAAACTCAGTAAAACATTAAATTTTTAATGCTCCTTTACCATAGAATATGCAAATCAGCTTTTACAAGTCTACATCTTCCAACAATAGATGGCACCACAAATTCCTACATTCACCACATTAAATAATGTTACCGCATTTTAACATTTGCAAAACTAATCATAACTGCCTAAGTAATATATGATGATCAACTTAGCTCTAAAACACTTACATAGATTTTTTTTGTCACAGCAAAATGGAAAGTTATGATAGGAGGAGCAACATCTGAAAAATATTTTACTACTTATACTGATTTATCTGAACTGAGAACTTGGAAAATATTCCGCTATCAATTACAATGGTGTAAATCACAATGTTCAGTGTCAAAGAATACGAGATTTCTGTTCATTCGCACCCATAAGCACAAAGCCTGTTGTTTACTTACAGGAGCAATAGGCTGAATTTTACGTTTCATTTAAAAATCAGCAAAGTAATTTTAGGCACAGGTCTTCCTTAGAAAATTGCAAAAGTCACTTTTAAATGGACAAAGGTTGTTGATGTTTCTTTGTGCAACAGAAACACACCTGCTACTTCAGGAGAGGAGCCACATGGGTTTTCCTTCACAGAATCTAGCCTCAGGAGCTGCCAATCGTGAGGAGTGCTGCAAAGACAGTGCAGTATCTGAGAATGCTGCTGAAGCAGAGGAAGGATCTGGACTGTGCTGTGCACACCTTAACACAGCCCCAGGTTAGATAACCAGGCTGTTATTTGGCAACCACAGAAGGTTATTAATCTTTGTATAAGATGATATATACACTACATTCCCTGTGCTCTTCAGCAAGGTGAAGGTAGGATTGAAATCAGCTGATTAGCAGTGGGTGGGAGAAGAATAGGCACAGATTTATAGGTCTCAAATAGTGAACAGAACAAAAAGGACAATTATGGCATATACGGATTCATGTATTAACAAATCACAAATCAGTCTTCTTGTGCCTGTGATTTCCACAACAGAACAACACCTCCTTACTTATACATAGGTCAGCAGACCAAAAGAAAAGACAGAGAGGGACAGGAATGTGAACTTCACATCAAAGTGGAATATGCAGGTGAAAGAGAGGGGTAAGAGGTATAAGGAAAACATGGGGATGACAGACCTCTGTCTAAACTGGAATAGCCCACTCTACTTGCCATCAAACTTCCTTACTGTAGACTAGCATTGGCTCAGATCATCACCATCATTACAGAGCACCATAAGGAAAAAATCTTAAATATGGGAAAAGGAGTGAGGTAGCAGTGTCTGCTTTGGCATTTGTGGTAGGTACAGCTTCAAGATACTTCTGCCATTATGCCCTCATTCACCCATTACCAAAACACACTGTTGTGCATCATTAGTTAACAACAGTTGAATCTCAGGGGCAGTCCCTGGGAGGGAAATGCTGTCAGGTAAGTCAGGGAGCCTGGCATGCACCTGAAATGTAGTCCTCCTTCTCCAAGTAATAAGAATAGTCTATTCCATGTACTGTGGCAAATCTCCAAGCATCACGCAGGGCTGAACTTTAGATGAAACTGGCATATCTGAAACAGCCAGGCTAAGTCAGTCTCATTGTTTGGATCAGCCGTCTCTAAACAGACCTTAGAAATAACCATTCAATTTCTCGTTTAATATCTTCATTTTTAATTGGCTTGTTGCATTCTTTATATGCATTGAAATTCTAGTACACTAGCTCCTGTGGGAAAATAGTACTCAGCAATTTGAATTTGTTAGCTGCTCTGAACATAGGGGACCTGATTTTCATTTATGTTACAGTCGCTTTATATTGCTCAGGCAGTAAATTGCATTTACACCCAGTAAATGAGCAACCGGAGTAGTGTAAAGTAACTTTAGCATGAATGAGAATTAGGCTCAAAGCCTTCCTAAGTTTTTATAGCAACTCTGTTATTCGTCTCAATTGGTGAGATAGGGATTGATTGACAAACAAATACCAGCACGGTGTTGCCTAGTTTAGAAGGAGAATTGAGCCAGGGATTAGAAAACCCCAATTCAGTGAAGGAAATCAGACTGGCTATTAAAAGCCTGAAGTCCAACAAAGCACTAAGGCCAGATGGTTTCAGCATACATTTTTACAATCAGCTAAGTATAAAAGATGAAATAGCTCCCCTGCTGGTTAAAGTATTTCAAAATTATTTACAGATGGGAATTAATGTTAATGAGTCGTGTAGCTAACTCCCTACATACCATGCTGAAAATTTACCACCCTCAAGTTTAGTCCCAGCCAATGCACCAGAAAGTTTCATCATTTGAAAATGAAAATAGATTTTCCTTGTTTTACCATGTACAACTAACCATTTCAGTCTCACATCTAAGAGGCTTAAACAGAAGTAGGATAATGAGGGACAGAGAAAATATCAGAAATGTCCTCAATGTGAAGATTATTTTAATTGTAAATTCCCATGGCTGGAAGATTTACTCATAAAATATTACATACAATATGAGTGTGCTATGGAGAGGATTGGTATTAAAGATACGTGCAAGAGTGGTTCAGGGGAATATGTAGCTCTTTCTCTCTCTGGGGGAGTGACTCAGAGCTGTGTTAGATCAAACTGCAGATTTCACCATTTGATGCTCCCATGGGGCAGCCACTCACATGATAAAAGTGCTAATGGGCCACCTAACTGCACGTGTCAGTGAAACACTGAGAATATTCTCTTTTTATCTGAATGTATGTGTTGATTGTTTGCGCAGACACAATTTACTAGATCTAACCCAATCAAAAATTTATAATAAACAATAAAGAATACAGAAAATTCCCCCACTGTGGACTTTAGTCAGCTTATATTAATGCAGATTTTCTCCTGTGTACAAATTTAAAGTCAAGCTTTTGCCTCACTAAGTGGCACAGGTGAAGTAGACTGGAATCTGAATGAGCAGTTTCAGATTTCTTTCCTCTCCACAGATAAAAATCTCCCTAATCATTGCACTCCCTTAACAGATTCATTTCTCTGAGGTACAGCTAGCTTACCGTTTGATCTCTCGTCTCTCATTAAAAAGCAAACAATTTAAAAATACTCCTTGATCAAGGTCCTTTCAATTGCTCATTTTACAAATAGGGATAATCCAAAATGAATGAGACCAAGAATAAATTTCTGCTATTAGTCAAATATAATTACAGCCAGACAAATGATACTTTTTAATTTTAAGACTGCATTCAGGATCTGGGCTAGCATGACAGGTTAAGGCAGGCACTCAACTTGCAGCTTTTCATTTGTTTCACTTTGACTTTTATTACATTTATGTGGTCTGTAGTAACAACCGACTAACCACTCTGTATACAAAGAAACTACTATCAGATATATTATTTCAATAGTTTGGGTATAGAGGAAGATGAAGACAGGTAAAGCTTCTGCAGAGATTATCAAATGACCGAACTTTAGCCCTGCTGAGAGAAAACAAACAAAAACACTCAACTACCAGAGAAACAGGTTTTAGAAACACATCATCAGAAAAGGTAAGAGGTTTCCTTGTGGTCATTCCTTGAATGACCCTCTCCTGACTTTCCCTTCACTTAGTTATTTTCCTTTTTAAATCATTCTTCAGCCTACTCAAATAGCCAATGCTGAAATATGTTTGATGCTCTCCAATACTGGACAGCTGTGGATTTTATTATTTTTTTAGCTCCAGCAATGCCTTAAGTGCAAAAACCATGCCCCCCCCCCAAAAAAAAAAAAAAAAAAACAAAAAAAACAACCAACCAACCAAAAACAACCCTACAGCAAAAAGCACAAAAAGCAACAACAAAACCCAAAACAAAAGCAAAGGGCCATTGCTGAAGGAACCAGGAGTTACTTTTGGAGAGAACCCCTCATGGTGAGGACCTGTGGCAGCTCTGCTCTGTAACAGGTTCCCACCATGTCTGGGGCTGCTCCATGACCAATGGCAGCGCTGTGGGAGGTGCCAGTGAGCGCTGAGCAGCACTGCCGGACCCATTGTGGTCCATATCAGCAAAGCTTGGCTAACAGCTGATTCACTTGTAGTACATTCACTTGTTAGTAGTAAGGACTATCACGGAAAAGCCTGGGGGTAATTCTCTAAAACCCAGTTTTTATCCAGGTCATGAGAGGTAATTCCTGACGGCACCAGCATGCACAGAGCTGGCACTAACTGCAAGTTAGTCATCTGGCACTAACTGCAAGGAATCACACGTGCCACACCTTGCACACAATGCATAAAGGCACATTTCTCAGAGATTTCCACTGTCAGTAATATGTACCCTAACTGTCATTAATACTTACTGCCTGAGGTAATGATTACAAACTCATACTAGCCATTGGGAAAAGTCCATTTCTACATCAATGTTTTCTCTGCAACTTAGCTTAAATATCTAGTCTACACTTGCAAGAAGTCCACTGGAATACTGTGTCCAAATCTGGAATCCTCAGTACATGAAAAGCATGGACATGTTAGAGAATTCAGGGGAAGGCCACAATGGTTGTCAGAGGGCTGAAGTATCTCTACTATGAGTACAGGCTGAGAGAGCTGAGGCTGTTCAGCCTGGAGAAGAGAATGCTCTGAGGAGACCTTCTAGTACCTGAAGAGTATTCTGAAAAAGAGGGGCAGTGAGTTTTTACATGGGCAGATACTGATGGCACAAGGGGAAACAGGTTTAATGGTTTTAAACAAAAAGAAGAGGGATTTAGATTAGATGTGAGGAAGAAATTCTCTACTGTGAGGGTGATGAGGCAGTGGAACAGGTTGGCCAGGGAAGCTGTGGATGCCTCGTCCCTGGAAGTGTTCAAGGCCCGGTCAGATTGGTCCCTGAGAAATCTGAATTAGTGGAAGGTGCCCCTACCCATGGAAGGGTGTTCGGTGTAGGTGGTCCTTAAGGTCCCTTCCAATCTAAACTGTCGTATCATTCTATGATTCTGGTTCTATGTAGCCTGTCAAAGCAAATACTGTCATCTCAGCAACTCCAATATATTGTCTATTTTCTGTGAGAGGGGATTTTCCCCAAAGCCATCTGAGTTAACTCTTTGTCTGCTGATACCTTATTTTTCACTGAAAACTTTTTCTCTTCTCCCCAGACTGAGAATTCCTTTCTCTCCGTTCCTTCCTTTTTGAACATTTTCATTATAAGGATGAGAAATAATGAGTACACAAATACTATAGCTGATATATTTCAGTCTTGACATGCTGAAACAGATACAGTTTGAAAGAACAAATGACTCTCTAGAGTTTTCTTTATTGCACACTAGAAGAAATTTAGATTGCAATATAAAGATTTAACAAACACATTAAGATGTAAAGACCATTACTTATTAAACTAAAACTGAGATAATGCAACAAACAAATTAAAAATACTGTTGCAAATAAATCAGCAAGTTGATGGTTATTTGATTTAGATTATCAAATTATTGCAACTATGAGTCAAACCCTGTTGAGAGGTTGAGACAAGAAAAAAGTGGGATTTTTTTTTCTAGGCCTGTACTGGGAAAGAAATTTGGTTTGTGTCTCAGTTTAAAACAACTATTTTGTTCCCATTTTTTTTCACAGTAACGCGGATTTTCTGACAGCGATTCAACTGTCGTGACTGCTTTCACAGAATTATGCATAGACTGGATATTCTCTAACAAGTACAGCAACCAAATAAGCTTCCTTAGCTACATTTTCACTACTGTTTTCCCCTTTTCTTAAATGTCATAATTGTTCTAGTAGCTATTCGTTTGCTTTTCTTATTACCTTCCCTATTGCACATAACAACATAAAAACTAAGCAACAGAAATAAAAGAGTGTTTACTACGATAGGTTTCTACACAACAGTTGCTCCAGAAAGCACTTCTGTAACTTTGACAGCACTTACTCACATAAAAGACCAATTTGGGAGCTCATTTTAAGGTTTCAGAAAGTATTATCAGAAGTGTTTTTTTTCACAAGCACATAAATTCATTCTTTGTGCTTTCATGAGCTGGCAGGACACGAAAGAAGTAACACAAGGCAAGAAAAAAAAAAGCAATAGAAGGATACACTTTTACTTCTTGGCCTACAGATCTTTGATGTATGCAGGGGCTGCATAGAATAGCTGATACAGTACCTTGCTTAATTTTTTGACACCTGCATCCACCTAATGGAAAGCAGATTTGCCGTCTGTCATGCCCAGCTCAGACAGTTCTTGCCTCCTCTTGCAGAGTGCAGTATCCAAGAGGAGAGTGGGACACTTCTTTTACCTGTTCTGTGTCCACCTTAGGTGTGCCTTTGATCACTCCTGGTGGTGATTCTCATATGCAGTCTCTGATAATAGCAGCAGGCTTCTTAAATATCGGATTAAATAGCACAACCTTAATACTGGGCTGTATGTCCTACCTACAGTTAACATAATCCAGTCATATTTCCCACTTGATAGGCTTTAGGGCTGAGATCACTATAGGGTCACTAAGCCACCCAGCAACCACCCTTGGAAAAATTCTCTCTTCCATCTGCCAATTCTCCAAAAATATTACAGCTGAATTCTCTATTATCTGGGGTAAATCAAGACACACTAATGTCAATCCCCCAGAATATGATTAGTAGGAAATACAGTGCTGGGATACTGAGGCAGCACCACTGAAGTGAGCCAGCATTCAGCATGAGATGGAGCTGAGAACAGAGGAGACTCAGACTCCTTGCTGTGCCCTGTAGCACCCTCTGATCAATGGTTTCTGGCACACGGCCGCAGATCTGAGCTGGCTCTGTCTGCTCCCAAAGTGCTGCTGAGGGAGTTAATAAGCCTCCTGGAATTCACTGCCCTGGAAGGAATGATGCAAAGCCGTGAGGTTGGCTCTGTGGTGCTCAGCAGGGCGCTGGGACTGAGCCAGAGCAAATGAGCCCGGCTGGTTCTGCTGAGGGACAGTTAATTGCCTCTGAAACAGGCACCCCAGGACTCTCCGTTCACTCTAAGGAGCAGGCTCGGGCTTGTAGGAGTCATGAATTGATCAATCAGCCATGGAGAAGTAGCTAAAACTGCTTTTGACTCACTAGTGCTGACCCTGGAAGCAGTGCAGTTGTGATCATGCAATGCTCTGTCTGCAACGACAGCCTCTGCACAGAGCCAGCTCCTGTGCCCCGCTCTCCCTGTGGGAGTAACACACCAGCTGGACACTCGCCCACCTAACCCCCTGACAATTAAGTATATCAGTTGCATACAAACCCCAGGAAAAAGAGGTGGCATAAGGTGCCATACCTTCTCCTAATAAATAAACCATATTTGAATAATTCTTTAAAAATGACTAATGACCTTGTGAACACTCAACACTCACACTCATTCATCTTTTTGTCAAGAGATGCCAAGTCATATATCCTTGCATGAAGGGAAATTAGGGAAATGTGTTGTAAGATTTTATCAAGGAGCATTTTCCTGATCTGCTCAGCAGAAACTGCTTCTATACCTTCTCACACTAAATTCTATTTAACATCACTTAAATGCAAGGTATTTCTTAAACAGACAGTTCCCCCCCCACACCCCTCCCACTCCTCATGGTCTCTCTAGAACTTGCATTTGCTGCAACTACTGGCAGAAAATTTCATAGAACTGCTAGCAGCAGTTTTTGAACAGAAAGATATTTGCAGCAAGATTCCTCTTCCCTGTTTCCTTTCTACCTTTTTTCTTATTGAAGAGGATGGCAACTTAGTAGTTTCCCCCATGCCTCGCAGTTTCTTCTCCAGACCACCTGCTGGATGTTATTATACCACCATTACCTATATGATATTGATTTCTGATGAATCTGCCTTATAAACTGTGACTGTGGTTCTATTAGATGGGAGTAATTCCACACCTGCAGTCTCATTGACATGAAATTCAATTAATTTTGTATTATGATCAGAAACATGAAATAGATTTGATTTTGCAGAAAGTTGACATTTCAGCCAAGAGAGATGTATATTATACTGATTTATGTGATTAGGGGAAAACACGGTGAAATGTTTTTCCATTATGATACTCATCTTCAAGAGAGAGATTCCTTATTTATATGGGCAGAGGGAAAGTACTTTGACCGAGGAATGAAGAAAGTTGATTGTCCCCTCTTGCCATTGCTATGCTGTATATCTGTATATCTCAGAAAGCTCATTGTGTAGCTAAACCTCAGAGTTTCCCTTAGAAAGCTGCTGTCACCTTCCAATTCATCATAAAGTGGCACTGCACACTAACTCTTAGCTTTTTGTCAGAGCGCGACAAAATCACTTTCTTTCAGGTGCCTCACTTGCTTGGGCAGAGTCCTCCTGGAATGAAAGTGCAAACAGAATTTTGGATATTTGCTAGGAGGGTTAAAGAGCATTCAGACTCTGCTGATGGCCTGAGAAAATGGACCCTGTGGTCATATAATAGGGATTTTCCCCCTCCAGTTTTCCTTTAGAGAATATGTTATATACCTCTTGGTTAACTATTAATTTAAAAAGTAGAATCAGTTAGTGAGGGCATCACATACTAAGCACAGACACATTATTGTCATTGGGGGATATATTTTTGAATCTGCTTTATAAAGTCTTTTATTACTTTGTTATCATTTCACACTTTATTGATACATCTTATCACATAGTGACAATACTGGAAGTTGAGGAATATACATATAGGGCATTGGCATTTGAACAGCAAAGCAAATATTGTGAATATCTGTCTGCTTTTTATGCCACCTTCCATTCTAGTCTATTTTGTTTTCTTATAACACTTCCACAAGTTTTCATGGGATTACACAGGTATCACAGAAAAATGTGGTCTTTCATTACTTTCTATTTTGGTTTGGTCAGTTTGGTCAGTTGGGGTTGGCTGTTCCTGATCTCTATCCCCTCCCAACCTCCTGCCCAGCCTCAGCCTATTCCTCTTTGGGGGAATGGGGAGGAGGTGTGCAACAAGGAACAAGGGAGGGCCTTGCTGCTGCAGGAGCACTGCTCAGCCATAGCCAACAGCCTGGTGTGTGATCCATGCTGGTTTAGCAACAGATGCAAAGCACAGGGCCCTACAGGCTGCTGGAAGAACATTAACTCCATCCCAGTCAGACAAACTACAGTGAGCATCTTACTGACCTCTCTGCACGTGAAATCTCTTGTGGTGTGTCCTGGAAGATCTGATGTTTCCTCCTCTTTGTTACAACCTTCTTAGGGCTAACAAACATTAAATGTCTGCATCTGGATTTTCTTATTCCCCATGCTATGAGATGCAAATTACTTCACTTTAAAAATAATAGTATATATTTTAAGCAATTTAATCCAAAGATACAGATTTAAAAGTTTTCCCCAAGCCAGAATTATTAAAAAATGAATACTTTGAATCTAGAGTTCTTCATTCAATTTAGGACTTCAGTTTGTGCAATCACCTGTCAAAGATAACTGTTAAAAACTACAACATATTTAAAAAAAGAAGTTTGGAAGCAAATTTGTTTGATATGGCAAATAGTTCTTGGCAGTGAAAGAAAGAAGCTGTGATGTGAGCAGTCCTCTTATTTTTGCTTGTTGTAATAAATGCCAACCTACAGATGGAATTCAAGACTATTAAATTATCTACTTTAAAAAATGAATCAAGTGAGTCCTCCCTTTTTAAAAGCTGTGAAAAAGAAATCATCTTTTTTTAATCTTGCCAGCAGAAAAGGGGATAAGTGGGAAGTACAATTGATCTCATCTAAAATCTTATAGTTGAGAACATTTATTATGGCATAAGGCAGAAAGGGAGAGAGGCTTATAAATGAGATCCAACTGTCTCTCCAGATGCATTTTGCTGAAAGACTATTCAGAGTGAACCTTTAAAACTTGAATTTGGAAAGCATAAGCCATGCTAAAATAAATCTAAGCTGATATATTCATTTGTAACGAAATGAATGTGACACATCATAGCTATGACAATATGCAATTTCACCCTGAGAATTCAGTTTTGAGAGGTGATTTAATTTTCTTTAAAACATTATTGAAAACTACAAGACATGGATTAGAATAAATATCCTTGTCTCATATGGGTATTAATTTTGACAATGTTCACCCTACAACTAAGATACAATAGGCAAACTCACTATTTGCTAAGTTATCTGTGATGGAAAGGGTTGGTACATAATTATCTAAATGCTCAGTAGGATTATCACTGTAATGTTTAAAGACTCTGAGCAGGCGATAGAATAAAGGTTAGAAAAATTAGGTGATTTATAAATGCTTCATTAAATATTTTTTCAGGAATTAACATAACCCAGAAGAAGGACGCTAAGTCAACCTATCACTCTGTAAAGTTCGTACATACACTGTAAGACATGGTAGAGTCAGACTGCAGTAAGAGGTATGTCCATCGTATGGAGCTGTTTGATAAATGCTGTTGCAGTGTTTGTCTTAGTCCCTAAACTGTGCCTACTAATGTCAATGGGAATTTTCTACTGCGTCTACAGGCAATGAATAAGGCCTAGATTCTTTACATTTGATTTTACAATGTGTTTGATATTCTCAAAAACAGTGCTGTGCTCCCTGGAACTCTGTGTGTACTGACATGCTCTGTGTGTACCGACATGCTCGCTATTAAGACGTAGGTGTGGGATTGAATCCTCTGCCTCCACACCCACATATCTACCAGCATGAGTTACTGTGCACCTTTCGTGTCTCATGTCTCATGTCATGGACGTGCAGCCTTCATTACCCAAGATGCATTAAAATCACAGCTCCAACATTTTGATTTAGCAAAGCATTTAGTCCTGTGCCAGCTTTAAGCATGTAAATAGTCCTGGTGCTTCTCACATGATTGAACTTGAGCATGTGCTTAATTCCTTGATTTGGAGCCAGAGCACCAAGAATGCTGTGGTAAGGAGCTGCGAGCAGGAGAATGTGCCCTGCTAAGGCAGGCACCGCTCAGGTAGTAATGGCTTGGTTCAAAACTCTTTCTTTTCAACTGGCAAAAACTTTGAAGAAGCCAAAAGTTTTTGCGTCTGTTTGAAAAGCTCATCATAACTCAAAATTCGAGGCAATAGGGGGAGCAAGGCAGCAGTACAGACTGGATATAAACCAGAAAAAATAGGATCAGAAAGAACAAGACGATTATGAGATATAGAAAAATGTCAAAACTAATAAGAGGAGATTTCAGCTACCCAGACACACAGGAACAGAGACACAATGAGAGAAATAAATCAAGCAACAGTCATGTACTATATCCTCAATGTATTAAAAGGTGGCAAAAAAGACGAAAGTTCTGACTTTCAACAGTGCAGCTGTTAGGAGACAGAGGTGGAGGACTCACTAATGACCATAATCCAGTTGGATTCATTACTGCAGACTGAACCTACAAGAGGAATAAAACACCCCCAAGGACTTTGAACGTAGAAGAATGGGGAAGTGCTGGAGGCAATCCACTGGGTTAAGCGCCTAATGGGAGGTGTGGGAGGAGGGAAGGACACGGAGGAAATGGAAACTGTTCGGAAAGCAATTACAGCATATCCAAGGGTGATACGTATTATCCAACAATATGTGCACTAGGATGAGAAAAAGACCATAGCAAATAAAAACAGGATTGAAAAAGATATTGAGAGATAAATAAAAAGGATACATAAGCAGTGTAACATTTCAGGTGCAGAGGGAGAACAGAAAATTTATACAATTAATTTAAGAAAAATTACACAAGGATACAAAAAGTGCAAGCAGATAATGAAATTAAATTAGATAGGCTAATATCAGAGTATATACCTAGCAAATGTAACAAAAACTCTGCAAAGAAAGCAGAAGGTTTTCAGGGTGAAATCAAAGCAGCATGATACCATGCACTGGTTCAAGCCCCATTTGTCATGGCTGAGTATGCCATTCCTGAAAGGTTTAAAACAACAAAACAACTGGAAACACTTGTTTATAGACAAAGTTTTCTCCATTTACTACACTCTGGAAGAAAGACAATCTTGCTATCCCCATCTCACAGCCACCTTTCCCAGTTCACCCCAAGTGAGTGAAAGGTAACCACATAACATCCTTAGCAGACACTGCAAGATGCTTGGGCAGTTTCTTCTTTCACTTTCATTCCCCCTCCCTTTTCCACAAGCTGGAAATTAGAAATTATAGGAGGTAGTGGGTTTGAAGAGATATTTACAGTTCTAGTAGGACTCACTTGTACTTTCAGGCCGATTCAAGCAGTAAGAGGGGAAACATACCTTGAGTGTAATTTTGGGCGTAATTTTTGGGTAGACAGTTTGCCATCCCAAGAAGTATCCTGAAAAATGATAACTATCTACAGTTAAGCTGCCATGCCAGAGACTGTTCCTCTGTATTACTTCAGACTGTTGACATGGGCTCTTGTGAAGAAAATCCTTCTATGGACACTTTTTCTATTGTTTCACTAACAACTGAGGAAATATTTGCAGATGTTCCTCCCCAAGCCAGTCCTTGGCCTCTTCCCTTCTCCATCCCCCAGCTAACAATCTAAGCTTATACTACCAAAATAAGACAAGGTAGTGTGGTTCAGGTCAGAGGACTCGTACCTAGCTTGGCAGCATTACAGCTTACAGCATTAGCAACTACCATCTTTCACATACTTGGTAGCGTCTTACAGGACTTTATTAACTCATTTCCTAGGAATGGAGCAACTGGGTTTTGAGCTGCCTGAAGTGGTGTTCTTAGAGCTACCCCTTCCTATGTATTTTCTCCATGGCATAATGTTTCTGTCAGAACACTATGGTTGTAATTTAAAAACAACTGGAAGAAGAAACAAAACAAGATACAAATAGCCAGCAAAAGCACACTACCTCTAATATTAATCAGTGAAGTCCACAATAGAAAATCTTTTGCTAAAAGTGGGCTACATCTCCTAATTTACTCCTGTATTTGAACCACAGTAATAAACTGAATAGGACAGTGTTGTTACTTTAATTATTTCTGTTTAGATGTCTCATTTTATGAGCAAATTTTATAACTTTTTTTCATTCAAGACTCTATTGTTTTGGAAAGAAAAATACAATGCAGCCAAAGACAGTAACAACACTGTTAAATGACAGGTGGCCATTGGAGAAATGTTGTACCGTTTGAGGAACTGGTCCAGTCAATCAAATGTTGTATTTGGAAATAACAGATAGGAGGGCAGGTACTTCCTTATCACCATTTGTAGTGGGACTACAGCTGCAGCTCCAGTTCTGTTTGAGATGGCATAGCACACAGTGGGATGCAGAAATATAACAGTCAGAGAAGCTGCTTTAAGCCACAAGAGAATGTGGGGACTGGTTTGACAAAGATACAAAAAACTCTTGATATTCATGAGATTCAGTAAGCACTGATATAAAACTTCTTCTGAAACTCAACCCTTTTTAACTCTTAACCCTTTTTAATCCTTAACTCACTGTAGTATGTGCTCACACTCCTGTGAGCTATTGGGGAAAAAGATGAGAACCATATACACCAGATATCAAAAAGTACCACTTCCCCTGTATGGTGTAGTGCAGTTAATTCCCTCATGACAGCTCCTAAAATGAGGAAATATGTAAAATATACATAAAATATTTGGAGGTTTTTATTAGATTCATTTAGTATTTTTCACAATATCAAAGTTGCAACCACAGATTTCCTGTGCTCAGACTTCTCTGAGTTCACTCTGTTCCTTCAGAAAAACAAGCATTTATCTCAGATTGGAGTTTTCTGTAAGACAAAACACAACCTGAAAACAACACACTATCTTCATTTAAAATCCCAGGGTTAAGAAGAAATACAAACTTGTCCTTTACTGATGATTGTACTAAATTACTTTGTTCTTTTGGTTACACATAAAATGTTCACTGCAGTTGAACACATCAGGGCTATCTAATGCATAGAGAAGCTGTTGCTCTTTATACAACTTTCACATGAAAAATATACAGATTTAATGGTATAACTTAACTCTATTAATCTCACTTAATCAGCACAAAATACACTTGTCTAGAGATACCTCTGTCCCTTCTGATGTGAGTCTATAAACCAGGGTATGTATGGCTTGTCCTTTATAATTCCAGTCAGTAGCACATATACTGTATATAAATGTCTCTTGATTTTATTTGCTTTCAAGTTCTGCATCAGTGAGAATCTTCAATAATGGAAGTAAAGCACTTAAAACTTTCTGCTCCCCTCTGCACCTTTCAGCCATAAATAAATAAGACCCCAGTACCAAAGGTAAGGCTAAACCTTTGCTCTAGCAGGGAAACTTTATTTCAGTAGTTTCACACAGACCAAGTTAAAGGTTTAAATTACTAACTGCAATAACTTATCTTTTTTTTTTTTTTTCACAACTGTCTTTTTTTTCTACAAAATATTCTGAATTTCAGAACATGGAAAATCAGGACATTTGACATAAATCTGAGGGTTTTTTTTAAACAGCTGAATATACACTTCATTTCTTCAGAACAACAAAAAAGGCATTTGGAAAAAAAAATACTTTGCTAAAACTGTAATTAAAAAAAAAATCTTTCCTAAAAGCTTTTTTAGATGAACAAAATTATACTGGACATACATAAATACAAAAGAGCAAAGAAGAACATGAACATATATTACTACTGTAATTCATCAAAGAGAGTTGACACTTCAATCTAATCCAGAAATGAAAACACAGAAATTTATAGAGTTATAGGAAGTAAGCAATTTAAACGTACCATGGCACAAGGTCATCTAACAATGAAGACGGGAAGATGTTCTCTTTTTATTCACTCTCCTTCACTCCTTTAATCCTTCTGAATCTATCAAGTACAGATTAATATAAATCTTTTTAACAGCCAGAGGTGATCTTGAAATCAGATAATTAATAGGAGTGGTCCAAGTTTTGTATAACAAGTCTATCTTTCTATTTTAATATAAAATGAAATGATACTTTATGTAACTAAGCTATTACTCTGGGAAAGGTTTCTTTTTCCATAATAAAGTAATGTTGGTCTTAACTAATTATTTAATCATTTTAAAATGTAATTTTTTGGTAATAGTTCATCTTCCTTAAAAGGGTGCTGATGTGAAAAAAAACAATTCTCAGAATATACTCACTGCTGCACATTCAAAACACTCACTTGCCGAGTCATTCCCCACGTAGTTCAGAGCTAAATGTATGAAGCCGAGGAAATGCACTCAATTTGCTTTGAAAGTAAGCCTCCAAGGCAATTTCATAAGCAAAAATCATATTCATGTCATACAGATACTGTGGTTAAGTTTATGACTCCAATTTGGCCTGAAGAGCTTTCAATGCTCTAGAAAAAAATACTTCACCAATCTATATGTAAATATTTCAGTAAAACCACTGAACAGTGATCAAGTTCAGTATTAATATCACAAATTAAAGATGGCATCTGAAAACGTACTGTCTAGAAGAATGATCAGAGCTCATGCTGGAGAATAACCTATGTTTTCAGCAGCCTATAAGCATGGAAAAAACGGTGATGTTTCATTCATTAAGTCACAGTGTTACATATAAAGAAAACACTAAATACTGAAATACAGCTAGTGATTTGTTGGCAGCAGGGTGGGTAGCAGGCAATCACCTGGAAATGTCAGCGCGAAGAAACTCAGGAGTAGCAGACCTATGTTGTACAGTTCAAATTGGCAATTAAATACACTTCATGGGGTTGCATTTCTATTATATGTTGTTAAACATGAAAAAAATCAACCAAATAACCCAAATAACCTCTCAATTTCTAACTATTTGGTTGTCTTAGTGAAAGTGTGTTTATTTAAGCAGATGCAACAGCACATTTGTTTGCCCCTGGGGAGAGTGGGGAGAATTAGCCAAATACCCTTTTGAAGTCCTATTGAGAGGCCAAGATAGTTGTACTGGAGGAAGGCACAACCATTCCCATACTTTCCCATGGTTTAGGGTTTCTATAGCTCCAAGACACAGATACTGTCACTTAGTGACACCACTGCCCACCTTCATGTAGGTCAGCATTGCCCTGGGACTCAGCTTTCACACAGCTGCCTGGAAGGGAAGCCAGCTGGAATGGGCCAGTCCATGGTAAGATCTCTCAACTTGCTCCTGCTTCTCTCCCTCGGCTTCACTGTCTCACATTGAGTGTCCTGGATGTGGGACACAGATTCAGATAGTATAATTTCTCAAAGCAGTTACTGAGTTGAGGGGTAAATTAGCTACAAGGCATATGGATTCAGGTCCATATTCACGTCTATGCAAAGAAATGTATGAAGATCCTTGAACGTGTAGAAAGGAAATCTAAACTTGACGTGAAAGTCTAGTGTCAGGTATAACGATAATTAAGCAAACCCTCTTAGGGTTTATGACTGAAAATCTTCAGGAACCAACTTGCCTTGCTTGAGTACAGTCAGTGTAGGAGATCTCATTTGGATCAGGACCAGCTGCAACCTTATCTCTGCTTACTCCCTATTTCCCATGTGGCAAAGGAAAGGTAACAAAACACAGCTCAGAAGGTAAAACAGTTTTCACCCATGTTATGAATGGATGTGGGAGTTAAAATCAGCTCTTACCTTCTGCCCAGGCCTTGACAGTAGGTAGTTACCTTATTGAGGTAACCAGCACCCCAAAATCCACTCTCGTATATAAGTTCTTTTAATGATGACTGGTTCTGTCTACTATAAAATGAGTCATTTATTGATAGACGGGGAAACTAACAAACATAAGACTTAAAGTAAACCAATACTACACAGGGATAAAACAAAATAGAAGGACTACTAGTAGATAACATACAGTGCACGAAGAAATGGTACCTTTTTAGTTACAGCTAGCGAAGAAATAGTATAAACTTAGGATTCAATGTATCTTACCAATCAGTCGCTGGTGTAGCACATCGAATATCCTTTCCCTCAATTCTCGAGAAAGTAACCACAAAGCTTGCGTCCAAACTTTGGGGAGAAGCTTCGAACACTTTGGGGTGCAAGAGACTTCTGCCTCAGTGGTAGCTCGTGTATCTTTTATAGTGTAAAACCATGGCTCTTAGTCAATAATTTTCTTTCATCTCTGCTCCCATCAGCTGCAGACTAAGATGTTGATTAGGTCTGAGGTCCCCTGGCACCAGAGATGACCCCTGCTGGGCCTTTGTGCCCTTGGGCTATCTCTTTATGTGCCAGTTCTGGGAAACACAGGAGCAGGTGATGATGGGGCGAAGTTATCCTGCCACAACCCACAAACACAAAGAGACAGGAAGACTCTTGTAGTCATCCTGTGATGTGGGAGAAGAGGTCTCTCTTCTCTCAAAATTTGTATCTGTTAAACAAAACCAGAAGACATGGTGCCAGGAAGCACACTAAAAGTACTCACCACAAAGTACAAATTCTATTTACAATTATATTGTAACTGCTTTTAGCTGACTTTAGTCTTTTCCAACTGGAATTCACCCAAACAATACATTACAGTACAAAATATTTTAGAGATGTCATCTAGAATTGGAAATTGTGGCACCCACCCATGGCCAGTGTGCAAGGTATGTGCAATAGGGATGATCATTTGTCCTCACGAAAATTATTTTACCTCAGTATGTTACAATAGTGTATGATACTGCAAGTTCATAATACTTTAAATAATGGCCCAAATCTGCCTATGGTTTCAGATCTTCATTTTGAACTCACTCTTTTATAACAGCACAAAGGGAGTTTAACTTGTCAAGTGGTTGGCAAAGCTGAAAATGAAATATCATAAGAAAATATGTCAGAGGCAGACCTTTCTGACCCAAACTTCTCTTCGGCCAGCAGAACAATTTGTCTCACCAGTCACTGTATGGGCTGCATCAATCGTACAGCTGATGTTTTTTCTGGACTTGCATCAAACAATCTCAGCACATTGATCAGGACATTCTTAAATCTCTGTCCTTTCATGCTAAATCCAAAAGCTTCCTTTTCATGTGCACTCAATGAATAGACATTCATAACCTCAGAATATAAAAATATGATGGATTTTATCTTGAAGGACCTAGAATAATTAAATGCAACCAACCTTTTTATGAAAGGTTTCCCTTCAGCTTTGCCTCAAGGATGTGACATATTTGCTGTTTTTCTCAGTTTTCATTTCTTTTGCTTTGTCAGGGAAAGCAATGCTGTTATACATCACACAAAATAGTGATGCAGTAGGGAGAGATGAGTGACAAAATCCAGCAGAAAAAAGAGTTCAAATAAAAGTTTTCATATCTTAATCCCTACAGGATATTGCCAATAACACAAAAAATGTTAAGACTTGGCAGATACTATTAACCAGGATTTGTTTTCCTTAAAGAATAGAAAAAAATTTCTTACCTCAGAAAAGCATAAGCAGTCAACAAAAAACCTCATCACCCATTCGGAATGCAAATTCAGGGTAAATTTATCCAATGACTTTACTGACAAAAAACTGTGGAAGTTGAAGTCTGGAAGTGACAGATCCAAAATCCACACCGCTGTCCATTGTTCATTTTTTACATGCATTTTATTTCAACTTATGCATCTGTGTAATTCTGCCATCACTGTATCCAACAACCTCCTAAACACTTAAAATCCTTTCTTTTTTCTTACCCTGCTTATAGAAATAGTTTTACTGTTTTTTGCTCCTACACATATGAAAAATCAGAACAATTAGGTGAAGGGCTTCTTTTTAAATGTTCTGTTCTAAACACAGTAATCTGCATGGTTTGTCTTATGGAAGAGTGGCAAGTACAGGGTGCTATCAGGTAGCCTTGGCAGCACTAGGCCAGCATGGGTAGCAAGGGCCTGGCAGCAGAAGGCACAGCTAACACGAACACCACCATATTGGCTCATTCCCAATCCGTGCTTCCCAGTAATCCCAAATAATTTCAAACTGTGAATGCAAATGACTGCAGGAGAAGAAGCTATTTACACACACATATACACACCCCACAGGGAGAAAGGCTATAAGTTGTTATTGTTCTTTAGGAATTAATTATGACTATTTTCTTTTTCTCATCTCCATCAAATAGCAATATTTATTGTGTCATTTGATTCATGATTGTGCTTGTCAAGTCCAGGCAGATGTCCAAGCTAATAAAAATTCCAAATAACAAGTAGAATATAGGCAATACCAGTTTTTAAAAGCTAGACACTCTTCCTTCAGAATAATTGCTCTACCCGAGATCTCATTTTGATAAGCTATAATAGCTGAATAAACAAAACTAACAAGATTAAAATTTGATCATGCAGACACCAGTAGATCATTATTACAGTCTTTAGTGAAGGAAGGGTTGTTTTTAAGAAAATTATGAAGACTTACCAGATACAAAACCCCATACTAAGTAAACACTATCTGTAAATACAAAGTAAATACTTCCACAAAACAGCAAAGCGGTCCTTTTATCATTGGCATATAGCTGCCTCTGTAAATCCTGGGTAAGTTAAGATCATAAAATCAATTAAATTATATTACTGCTAATATCCCAGTTCCCATTGTTATTTCTGATATTCCAATTCCTAACTGTCAGCCACCTTGAAATTCAAGGATATATACATGGCACTCACACTTAGTTCTTATCATTGAATACTGGCATTTGAAGCCAGGTCCTTTTTGTCACCAGAAGATGGAAAAGCCTATGGAGACCAAAGATAAAGAGATACTGCAAAGAAGATAGAGCCTCTGGATAACTGAATGCAGGGACAAAAGCAGTGTAAAGATTATGTTGATAATAGATCTCAGCCAGATGTTCACTGACTTTTTCTGCCTTTTAAAAGCAGTGAAGCCTGCCTAAGTGAGACATTTTCAATAGTACTACTGTACCTTGGGGATTCTGAATAGAATTGCTGCTTGCAAATGTTGTGTACTTGAATTTTTTTCCCCTAAGAATGACAAATCTAGTAGTTACTCATTTTTATTTCTAGCCTGTACTTCATATTTTGCTAGGTTTCTTATAACTACTTCCCATCTACTACAGCAGTTTACATGTACAACCAATTGTCCCTTGCCAGGAGGAGAATGAAACACCTTCAACCCCATTTTTCTGCTTTTCTGGGATTCAGAGACACTGTCATGAATAAACATACTACCCTGATGGGAAGTATTGAGCTCAAAACTGTAAAGAAAATCTGGGTTTTATTTTAATGTCATCATGGTTCATAGAAAAAGAAAGTTGAGTGCAACGTTCACAGAACCCTATGTAGGGAACAGGGCAGAAATGGTGCTATTTAAAGAACAGGCTCTTCTACACTGCCAACATTTACCTGCTGATACTTGCTGTGACACACCACATTTTGTTTTTATTGACCATCTAGACATATAAAATGGCTTTCCTTGTGTGGAAGACAGGGCTTCCTGGGAGCATGGAGGCCTCTCTAGAAGCTTTGTTTGACACTCATTTCCTTCATTGTATGGGCATGTTCCTCCTATTTTGTTGCAGTGGTGTTTGGATGTGTCCTGCTTCCACCTGTTCAAAGCATTAACTTTCTTCTCTCAAAACAGCATTCAGATTTCCTCCCAAATCAGAGATGCTGTCCCCAGTTATCTGCAACACGTTGGAATTCATCAGATGAATCTGCCAGTGAATCTATTGTGCCTGCAACTCAGCACTGCTGAGGCCACATCTGGACCCTTGAGATCCCCAGTGCAAGACAGGGATTTGCTGGAATGAGTTCAGTGAGAAAAACCAAGTAAGTTTAAGGTACTGCAGCATCTTTCATAAGAGGATATGCTGGGAAAGACAGGACCATTCAGCCCAGAGAAGAGAAGGATCAGAGGGGTGTTACCAATGTATTTAAATACCTGATGGATAGGAATAAAGATGAGAGACAGGTTCTTCTAAGCAGTGACTAAGAAGAAGCAATGGCAGAGGATGAAACATGTGAAATTACATTAGAACACAAGACAACCCTTTTTTTACTGTAAAGGTGATCAAACACTGGCATAGGCAGGCAAGAGAAGTTCTGAGGTCTCTGTCTGAGCAGATGTTTACACTACGCCTGGACACAGACCTGGGCAACTTGCTGTAGATGTCCCTACCCTGAGCTGGTGATAGAACTGGATGATGTCCAGAGGTCCCTTCATACTCAAACTATTCTGTGACTCTGTGAATGAGTCAATATTCTTGTGTTACAGACTCAAAGGAGAACTAATTGAACTAAATTAAGAGTTTTACAAAAATATGGGAAAAGTTAATCTGAAATTCTAAATTTTCTAATTTTTTACATACAGTAAAGTGTAACTGATATCAACAGAAATGCAAATCTTGTGTGTAAAGGTGTATGCATGACAGATAAAACCAGCTAATCTAGATGTGAGTCCCCTTTTCCTATACAGGCACCAGTATTTTTGATAGATATCCTAAATTTTTTTTTAAAATTTGCTATTATCAAATAGAAGCAATTTATCTCTTTTGCAAGGTTAGGCAAATAATCCATTCAGAATTAACATGCAGCTTCTATCCCCAAGAACATTTTGTAGGAAATTATTTTAAAATAAGATTCAAATCTTTATAATTAAGAAGGGCAAATATATTAATAAGAATAAAGAGATAGATACATTTCTAATCTCCAAGTTATGCAAATTACTCTGTGATTTTTGTCATTTACTTCAGAAACAGCAGAACAATGCAATTTTTTCACATGGGTGACAATCCTTCTCATTTATGTGCTTGATACATTGCAACTGGATATTTATTCCTACATAGTAAACTTTAATGGTATTGAGACTAAGTGCATATCTTTCATTTAAATATATTCACACTTTTAAAACCACGATGTTTATAAATAGTTTTCTTCAGAAATAACCTTTATAGAACTCTCAAAACTCAGCCTATTATTATTCAAAATATTTATTAGATATATAATTACAGGTGATTAAGGGGATGACTTTGCTTTAGACAAAAATTCATATTCCCTTTTTGTCTTCACTGGTTTTTTTTTGTCCACATGCCAAATATCAAATACATTTGAACCCTGTAGTTAACAGACACATCAAATACATTTTTACATCTAGGAGAGAATTGTACAAATTCATAGAGTTTGTTATTGCCTCTCTTCACTCAGCTGGCATAAGGAAGAAGCACTTGATAATACCACAACTGTGCAAACATGGCTATTGCACAGTGCATGTCCAGCACATTGAGACTCTCCCTGTGCCCAACTGAGGGATTAGACAGGGCATGCCCAGACTACACTGTGCAGCAGCCAACAGAGAGTCCTAAGGTAGCTCAAAACAGGATGAGCGCAAGTGATGGTTGCTAACACAGCCTCACTGCTTTAAATAAGCAGCTTCTTTGTAGCAGATACGGGAGCTCTACAGGGTCCCTGTTTCCCTGCTTTTTTTCACACAGAACATGTTCCAGCACCTCTCATACTACCTACCTGATGCTGAGAGGCTTCCTGAAAAATGATTCATAGACTGAGAGACAGAAAAGAGGAATTTTCCCAGGGACCTGCAGGTGGCAGAGCAAGGAATTCTGTAGGGCTGAGGGCAGGGGAATTGAAGAGCAGTGGGGAGGGATAAGCTGTGCAAGCAGGTGATACAGAAGAAACACATGGTTGTTATGATTCCTTTCAGACTTAGGAGTGAAATTCTGACAGTAATGCAACTTGGGCTGCTTCAGCATTTTCTTTTTGCACTATGTCCCTAACTTCAACCACTGCCTTCTGAGCACCATCCTCTTCCCCATCTTTGTCATTTGTCTTTTGTGTCCCTTCTCTGTGTTTCTTTTACAAGTTCTCCAACAGCATGTCCTCCTCAAATGTACTATTTCAAAAACAAAAAAAAGGAAAAGAAGCACAGTTCCTTTGCCACTATTTCCTAAAACTTACCAAAAGCCCATGTCAATAAGCTCATATCAATTTCCATATTTGATGTCCACAATTCCTTTGGCTTCAGTAACTCTCCATTTTACATACCCAAGGCCACATCTATGTACTGAAGCAGCTAATTTGCACTATTATAAGGAAACATGATGTGAAACTTTTCAAATGTAACTGATCTTGTGTAAAGATAGAAATATTGGAAAGCTTCTTCCTGTGAGGACTCACAACATTGGAGACTACATTCTATCAGCAATATCACTTTCCTGTAGGCCGTGTCATAAACCTTTATTACAGTCAGAGCTAATAGGCAGCATTTCTTCACACTTAAGGAGTACACAATTCTGCTTCTTAAAAGTATAGGGTTCAAGGGATAGTGAAAAGAAGAAGAATAAAGGAATATTTTCTATATTCTTTGTCACAGAACTTCAGTGTGTGTGCCAGTGCCAAGACACACATCAGAACAGGACATGCCATATACGCTAGGTCCAGAAACACACACTGGAACAGGAAGTATGTTGCCCTAGCATAGCAGTCCTCATCTGTGCATGTTTTTTCCTATCACATGATTATAAGGGACTAGAGGAGCTTCTGCCTCCATTAAAATCTATCCTCAGTCTCTTTTCAGACAGTGTCAGTAGAACAGGTTGACCTGATACTAAACAAGCAGTGTCTTTGAAGTAGGCTGAGCTCTGTTTTGTTTCACTGAGGCTTTTAAGATAACACTGACCACTAACAGCTTTTGTCTCATTCTGGTTGCATAAAGAAAAGCAGCAAAGGTGACAATATTTATGTCACTCAAGACATCAGTGTTTGTGGGCTTACTTTACTCACCTTCTCCAAATCCTCATTGATCTTATGTCATTGTCTCAGAAAGTCAATAGGCTATTGCTAGTCAGAACAAATAGCAATTGCACCTAAAAACAATTAATCTTGTGAGTGTCTTAAAATGCCTTGGGAATCATGGCTAAGTTGAACATTAAAAAGGTAGAGGGGTCATCTGAATTGCAATGGCATCATTAATTAGTATCAATAGCTTGTATTAATTCTTATTAATAAAATAACTATACTGCTCCTAAGTGGCTAATTATTTTGTCAATAGTCAGATAAGAAACATTGACCAAGGGGAACATTCTGGAACATTTTTACTTGAAATATTTTCTTCCTTAAGTCTGTATTTGTGATATTCTGATTGTTTAATGAAATACCTTCAACTCACTACCTATCATACTCACTACTTATTATTTAGATTATTATGAAGAGTAACAAGGAGATGCCACTTTACAGGCTATAGATACTTAATGCTGTGGTCCTACTGCAAGGGAAGTATCTTTGCATCTCTTTTAGACAGAGGAAAAAGCTTCGGATAGCCAGTCAGTGACAGAACTAGAGACCTTGTCTAATTCTGTCTTGTGGGTGTGGTGGATCAGCAGTGCGAAACAGTCAAACCCACACCCATCTGCTCACTCAGAACCCCTGCTCAGCTGGACAGGGGAGAAAATATGATGAGAAAACTCATGGGTTGAGATGAGGGCAGGAAAACTGTCCCCCAGTTACTGTCACAGGCAAAACAGATTTGACTTGTGGAAAATTAATTTAATGTTTTAACAATTGAATACAATGGTACGAATACAAAAATAGAACAGTAAGAGGAAGGGTAAGGCCGATCTTTGTTCTCTCCTGGATGCGGGAGGGAACTTAGTAACTGCAGATGAGGAGAAGGCGGAAGTGCTTAACGCCTTCTTTGCCTCAGTCTTTAGTGGGAAGACAGCTTGTCCTCAGGACTGCTGTCCTCCTGGGTTGGTAGATGGTGTTAGGGAGCAAAGCGGTCCCCCTGTTAGCCAGGAGGAGGCAGTCAGAGAACTGCTGAGCCACTTGGTTGTTCATAAATCCATGGGAGCAGATGGGATCCATCCCAGGGTGATGAGTGAGCTTTCGAAGCCACTGTCCATCATTTACCAGCATTACTGGCTCACCTGTGAGGTTCCAGATGACTGGAAGCTGGCCAGTGTGACGCCTATCCACAAAAAGGGTAGGAAGGAGGAGCCTGGGAATTACAGGCCAGTTAGCCTGACCTGAGTACTTGGTAAGGTAATGGGACAGTTTGTACTGAGTGTCATTAGGCAGCACTAACAGGATGGCCAGGGTATCAGACCCAGTCAGCATGGATTTTGGAGGGGTAAGTCATGTTTTACCAACCTGGTCTCCTTTTATGACCAGGTGACCCGCCTAGTGGATGCAGGAAGGGCTGTGGGTGTTGTCTATGTGGACTTCAGCAAGGCCTTTGACACTGTCTCCCACAGCATACTTCTGGGAAAGCAGGCAGCCCACAGCTTGGACAGGAGCACTCTTTGCTGGGTCAAGAACTGGCTGGATGGCCAGGCCCAAAGAGTGGTGGTGAACAGTGCAGCATCCAGCTGGTGCCCAGTCACCAGTGGTGTCTCTCAGGGGTCTGTGCTGGAGCCAATTCTGTTCAGTATCTTCATTAATGACATGGATGAGGGTATTGAGTCTTTCATTAGTAAATTCGCAGACGACACTAAGCTGGGAGTGTGTGTTGATCTGTTGGAAAGTAGGAGGGCTCCACAAAGAGACCTGGAATCATTGGATGGACAGGCAGAGTCCCNCCATATTTAAAAAAAGATTGGACATGGCACTCGGTGCCATGGTTTAGTGGAGGTGTTAGGGCATGGGTTGGACTCAATGATCTTGAAGGTCTCTTCCAACCCAGTGATTCTGTGAAATTCTGTGAAAAACACTCTTAAAAAGTAAAAACCCCCCTCCTAAACTTGCCTTTGTCACAGGCTCCACATAACTCCTTAATTCCCAGCTCCTCTCCCTCCTCCTTCTCCTTGAGTGATGCAGAGGATGGGGAGCAGGGGTTGGAGTCAGTCCATAAGAGCTCCACTGCATCACTCCTTCCTCCTCACACTTTTCCCGTGCCCCACCATAGTCTCCTCCAGGTGTTGCAGGAGAACCTCTGCTCCTGCCCTGGGGTATCTCTTTCTCTCCTTCTCTCATTTTGGAGTCTTCAGGGTTGTTTCTCTCATGTTTTCCCCTCAATCCTCACTGCCTGTGCAGCATTTGGCCCATTTAAAAATATCTTTTCCCCAAGATGCCACTCCCGTGGCTGCAGGGCCCAGAACCAGCTGTGTCCACCATGGGGCAATTGAAAATGCAAACCCTGTCTCACATAGATTCAGAGCCCAGTCCTCAAAATACCCTTCCTGGAGGGACATCCTAGCTCTACCTCTTTTTCTTGAGCATCAAAACTTTTAGGAGAGTTGAATTTATCTTCTTGTTTCAACACTTCTAGCTAAACTGGGGTAGAAACACAGCTTTGGTTCACACAAATTGAAGAGCAGCAGATGCTCCAGGCTGATTCCAAAGGTCCACATGTAGCAAGAGTCAACTTGGAACCATATATGGACCAGATGAGTTCGACCCCGTGGAGAGCAACACTCCCTCTGACACTTTTCAGCCAGTGAGGATGGCTCTGCCTCCACAGAGACCCACGGTGTAGACCCACACTTCTCTCCAAGTGTGTGCTCTCTGCTACTGCCATGCTTTGCCAGGGTTGGTGCTAGCCTCTTTGCTACCACACTTACTGTGGCAGAAAATCAAGACTTAGAAAGTTTTTACTAGCTATAAACTTCTGATGGAAATGAACCCTAGCAGACCAAAGGTAGGAGCTCCATCTGATGGAGACCACCGTACCACAAAGACCACCTTGCCATGTTTTTCTGCTGAACCTGAACACTTTTATACCTGGGACTACAGGAAATAGCTTTTCAATCTCTGTGGCTCAGGTCCTTCTTCAGGTTATTCCTCCTTCAATTAATTCTCCACATTTTGAATTTCTTAGTTCTGCCCTTCACCCCACACCTGATTCTTACCAACTACTCTACTACTGAACTTTTGTAATTAATTTTACAGTATGAAAAACGGCAGAAACCAGCTCAGAATCAGGAGATTTGCAGCAACTGACTATGCTTATTACCTACAGAAATATAAATGCCCAAGGAAGATAAAATTCTTATCATAATAATGAAGAAAATGTGAGAGAATGTAATTTTAAAATTCCAGCACTTATTAACTAAACAATTCAAATGGGGGAACTGAAATTTACATGAAATAATTAGAAATACTAAGTATTCTTGAAACTCTCAAAATACATTTTAAGTGTGAAAAGTTCATGCATCCCCATGCAATATTATTATGAGAAATTGATTTCAATATTAAAATCCTATCACTGCAATGCATATGTCTTTTTTGTTGCTGTAATATAGATTTTTACAATGATCAATTCCCAATTATTAGCCTGAAAAGCATCTCAACAGACAGAAATAGAGATGAATACCTCATTGCTATAGAGCCAACATCAAGTACTTTAGTCATTTTTTTCCTTTTCTTTCAAAAGAGGAAATTAAACCTCTGCTTATAAGATTTAGTGGTCCTTCAAAAAACAAAGTCATTAGAATGAGTGACACATGATCAAAAAAAGTGTATTCTGAGTGTCAGAGTAGTTAATAAGCTGTTGGACTTTGAGATATTAAAACAATAAATTTAAGATACAAATTCATGAACAAGAAAAGCTGTGAAATGGTAAGCAAGTGCTCTATTGCATTCCATTTATTTGCTTTATGACAGTGAGTCCATGTATATTACAGTTCAAATCAAAATCCACAATGGAGACAGAGAGAAAAAAGGTGGGAGAGTGGGACACTGTTTTAGGGGACATGTTATAAGAGGCACGAGACAAAGTGAGGAAGAAGAAAAAATGGAATTAAGGTGTCAGACTTCACCTCTGTCATTTTACTTCTGTCTTCCTTCATCTTATTGACTTGTATTTAACTGCTGGGGTAAGGATTAATTTTTGAACTTTGAAAACATAAAATCCACCTTTTTTTTTTTTTTTTTTTTTATTTATTCTTCCATGTAAAAATCATGTAAACAGAACAAGATTAGCCAGGTCTGCGCTTTACATTATAAAAAACAGCCACATGGCATTGTGTTTTCCCAATTGCTATTACACAGAGTCAGAGATTATCACACTGGGAGAAGCAGCACTGAAAAACATTAAACCAAAAAAATCCAGAGGAAATTGTCACATAAAGCTTTAAGAGACATGGATTTCTGGTGGATAAAAAGCTGGCCAGCAGTCAGCAATGTGCATTTAAAGCCCAGAAAGCCAACCACACCCTGGACCTCACCAAAAGGAGCATGGCCAGCAGGTTAAAGGAGGTGATTCTTCCCCTCTGCTATATCCTCATGAAGCCCCACCTGGAGAAGCATGTTGAAGTTTGGGGCAGAGGAAAGACACAGAAGCAGAACCAGAAGAGGGTCTTGAAGGATTTCTCCTATGAAGACAGGCTGAGTGAGTTCAGTTGAGGCTGTTCAATCTGGAGAAGACCCTGGAAAGACCTCTTTGCAGCTTTTCAGTACTTTAAGGGGCTTATAAAAAGTGGAGAGCAACTTTTCACACA
Organism: Drymodes brunneopygia; assembly: GCA_013400955.1. Taxonomy (NCBI): domain Eukaryota; kingdom Metazoa; phylum Chordata; class Aves; order Passeriformes; family Petroicidae; genus Drymodes; species Drymodes brunneopygia. The sequence continues at coordinate 13,615 of VZTZ01022483.1, read as the reverse complement.
GGCAGACAGCGAGAGCACAAGGGGAACCTCTTTTAAACTAAAAGAGGAGAAATTTAGATTAAATATGGGGAGAAAATTCTTTACTGCAACGGTGCTGAGGCACAGGAACAGATACCCAGATACCCAGAGAAGCTGTGGATGCCCCAGGTTGATAGGACTATGAACAACCTGGTCTAGTGGTTGGTATCCCTGTCCATGGCTGGGGAGTTGAAACTAGATGATCTTTAAGGTCCCTTCCAACCCAAACCGCTTTATGACACTATGATATGGGCAGTTTGTTGCATGAAAACTTTGAAACTATTGAAACAATTTTCATCAATCAAACCAGCAAGGTTCTAAAATACAAGCTGTTCAGCAGTTTTTATAAATTTTTAGATTTCACAGTAAAAGAAATAAGTCTTTGGACGAATTTAGGAATGTTAGTGAGCTGAATTTGCAAGAGCTACCTAGAAGAGTCCCTTCTAGGGGGGTTGAGATAATGAAAGAAAACAGAAGGTGCTTTTTTGAAAACTTTTCAAGTAAATAATGAATCTACATATCATTACAGATTAGAAGAAATCTCTGAGGAAGAATAGCTAAGGTGATAGAAAAGAAGATGCAGCAAAAAGTTAAATATGCTTGCTGAAAAAAACTAGTAAACTCCAAACTCTTTCTTTTATGCAACTACATCTTTAATGCCAGAGATCCTTCCAGCAACACAGCAGGATGAAGAAGGCTCTAAGATCTGTGTTGACCATGTGAAATTTATATTGCTTTAAAACTTAGACGGGGAGTAAGATCAATTAGTGGGTGACAACCACACCTCAGCAATGAAGATCACAGAACTCAATTGTGCAACACTGCCTTGGAAAAGGACTTCAAATTTTCTTCTTTGTCTTTGGGATTACAAGTGCAGGCTATCTGCAGTCTTTACTTTCTAATAAATAAAGCATCAAACAGAACACAATGAAAAATAAATGGGTCAATTGCTGTGTCAGGTCAAAAAACCAGCCTTACCCTTTGACTTGAATAGTATTGCACTGGGTGCAAATTAGGATTAGTATTTGAATAATTCTGTACCAGGCAATTTGTATGATGAAAATAGAACTTGCCTACTCAATACTCTATTTACAATTGCAAATGAAGGATGAGATGGATAAATCATCCAATTTCTGCCAACTTCTACACAAATAAGTTACCTATAGGCCAGAATTAATTTGTTGCAATGATATTGCAAGGTCAGGTTTTCTAAGGAAGCATTGTGCCAACCTCTCCAAAAAGGGATGATGGCAGTCATCTTTGTCCTCTTTGGGTTTAGAACTGATGTATTTAGCAACTTTTCTTGACATGAAGAGGTGATGGCAGGTAAGATGAGGAGGTTCTGAACCAGCAATTTTATAGTGACCTGCATACTGAACAGAGAAAAGCAGTAATTGCATCCCCAGTATTACTGCTGGTTCAAAGACTGTGAAAATGGAATTTAGAGAGCAAATTTGCACCCCTGCATAATCTCACATGCCAGGCTGTTGTAGGGAAAAGGTGAATATAAAATTCCTATCTGCATTCTTCACGTGTAATTTTAAGATACACTTTTCACCTGGGAAGTCTGACTCAATGAATCACTTGTCTTATCTAGATTCTTCTGTCTTAAAGGTTTGATGGAGGAGTCTGAAAAACTACAAAATCTCTCTGTGGGAAGAGGAAAAGCAAAACAAAAAATTAAAGAAGAAACAAGCTCTTCCTTAGCTACTGCCAAGTATCAAATTAGTTTCTGTTCATTTGAAGACTCACTTTGTATTAACTTTTCTTCTGACACTATAGGAAACAGAACTTGCCTGAGGCTTCATCCTTTAAAGACTGTTTCTGAGATCTTCTGCCTGTAATTGTTGGTTGTCATGAGGTCGCCTTGCTCTTGGATCACAGTTTGCAAAGAGAAAAATCCGAACAAACATATTATTTTTAAAACCACGATGATACAGGATAGCAAAATGTCATTCATGTCCCATTTCTGCGTAGTGATCTTTTCTCTGCATTCGTGAGATATATACATAATGGTATGCTTAAAGGGAAAAACATGTGTTTGAAAGTAAAAGACCCCATTCAACAGTTTAAAATGCAAAACAAATCCTATTTACCAGAAAAAGAAATCCATATCAATGCCTATGATTCTCCTTGCCTCCAGATTGTAATGGAAAAAGTGAGGCAATTAAAACAAAACCAGAAAGTTTTAAAGTTTGCTTGGAGCACTGAGATTGAAGGACACTAGAGTGGTAAAACAATTAATCCTGATTCTGTTCCTTATTGGACCACTGGCAAAGCAGTGAGGATCGGTACATACAGCTCTTAACTGAATTTATGTCTGGATAATGAAATTGTTGACCCTGAATGCAAGTGTTTCTAAACAGTGCAGAGGAGCAGCTGTTAGTTACCATGAAGAGTAATCTTAGAAAACCATATTTCACACTGTTAGAAATAAAAACAAAGTATGAAATTTACTTTGTACCTGTCACAAATGCAGAAGTTAGAATGAAGCAATATTAAAGTGCTCAAGTTCTCTATTCAATGGTGAGAAGTGTGGCCTTCAAAAAACTTCTAAAGGGAAATTTCAGGCACCTAATTCTGGTGTCTAAATGCAGATACCCTGATCCTTCTTTATCTTGGCTATTTTTTTTCCTTTCTTGCTATTTGGGTGAGAAAGGAAGCCCTTTGTCATTACATCCCTGGGGACTCTGCTGGGAGTATAAAGGCCAAGGATGTGGTGGAATTCCCATCCCTTGAGGTCTTTAAAAGCCATGTAGATGCTTAGGGACATGATTGAGCGGAGGACTTGGCAGTGCTGGGTGGGACTCGATCTTTAGGATCTTTTCCAGTACAAACGATTCTATGATTACAATGGTATTAATGGTAGGATCTTGTAACCCATTTGCATAGTTTGAGAGATGTAAGAAGAAAAAGAATGGCTTGCTTGCTTTCCTTTTTCTGCAGGAGGACATCCTAAGACAAACTGACCCATATGCTTATTTACCATCCTTCTAGGAACATTTTCTCCAGAAACAGATTGGCTGGTGAGCACCTATGAAATGGCATGAAAGAATATTAATAAAACCACAAACAAATAGTTTTCAGCTGCAAATACAAAACTTTTGCACTCTTGAATAAAACTTTTATCTTCCCACTGCAACAACCAACTGAATAACCAGATGTGCAGATACAAGATAAGTCATGTCACTCTTTGGGCTTCGAACCACAACAAACTCACAGCTGTATTACTGACTCCTTTAGGCAACTAGGGAACAATATTTTTGTGAGTAGTGCCAGAGTTTCCTCGCTTAGAAGATGGGTGTATTACAATGTATCAGGTACCTGACATAACTGATGAAATATTTAGCTATGGCTTTAACTATCTTGTAAAATTAAGACCAATAGCTGAAAGTCATTCCTTTATGACAGCTGTTAGGTCAGTGAATATTATGAAATATATGATTTGTTTTTATAAAAGCAGACCTCTATGACTGAAAAAAAAATAACTCTAAGTCTTGTATTTTTAAAATCTTAAATAAATTAGCTAGGAAAGCACATTTGAGAATGCAAGGACTTGTGCAATATCATGTCACTTTTCAAATTGCAAGTTATGAATTTATGCTGCACTGTTAAACACTTTTTGTAGCTTTTCAGCCTGACAGTACAAAGTGCTGGTTATACATGACATAATGAAGTCATACAAGACAGAAATGAATTATTCATGAAACACGTTACACTTATTCTGAAAAATTTTGCATTTATTATTTTTCACATTTTATTCTATATAGCTGGAAAGAAAACCTGGGAACAAAATGGGTGGGAGGTCTTCACAGACAAAGAACCCCAGACAAACTTTTCTAACTGTTACTATTTCTCAAACTGTTGCAGCTTCAATCTCACCTTGTTAAATCCAGGTCTAATAATCTGCTGCTATTTGGGGTGGATATAATGACAAAGTAGTCTCTTAGCATGTTTGAGATGGATATAATAGCAAAATACACTCAGAACCTGCTGCAAGAACTTGAAAAAAGGAACACAATAGATTTTTTCTTAGACCTACTGTACTGTTGGATAAAGAGCACCTACTGAATCTAACCTTCACTCTTGAACCTTATAATCACATTTTCTTCAGCGTTAAAATGACACATAATTAGGTTTGTCTCTGTCTTTAAATTATTATAAAAGTAAAAGAATATTAAATAAGTTACTCCTAAATTACTTTGCTTGGTGAAATGATATTTTTAAGGTGAGCAAACAACAAATTTACCCTTTTCAGATAATGTCAAAATTTATTATTTTTCATTATTGAAAATAAGAAGTTATTTTTCAATACAGATGATTTCTGTGCACACATTCTTGCTCTCTTCCTGAAGAGTGTTCCATTTATAAAACAAAACAAAAAAAAAAAGAACTGTTTTGTGAACTCCATTATGACAATGGAGGAAAGAACGTGTGAAGCAGAATGTTAAAAGTAGAAAAAATTTCCTTGCAATTGGCAAGGCACTACAAATACACCTAGTGCACTTGAAAGTATGGGGATTGTTCTCTGTGATGAACAAAAATGCATAAAGCAATTCAGTCCTTCAGAGGTCTGGATTTTGTCTTCTTTGATATGAACACTGAGACAAGTGTTTGGAGTGCTGTTCCTGATAAGAAATAAAATGAAGTAGGAGAAGGCATTTGAACAGTGCAGGGATAGTCACACTTGTAATGATTAAACACAGTTTCACACAGAGTAATTTCAAAAGCAAAATCATTACAAAGGGAAGAAAATAAACTTTTAAAAGAGTTTTATCTGACATGGCAGCACTATTCTAATGTTAGTAACATATGCTAGTTTCATAGTCTCTGTTTTGATTGTTTATACAATCTATTATGTGTGCCAGGGTCCTAATAATTGCAAAGCTAGGAATCCCATATTTCTGCTTTGTCCTTTTCTTATCTCATCTATATTCTCAACTTTTAAAAGTTTTGTTGTTACTATGTTTACTCTTAACTTCCAAAGACAAGGATCATGGATGTGTAGAAAGCAAGTGTGGCAAGTTTAACCTTAGCAGACTGAGAGCAAGGTACGGAAAGACAAGAAACTGCAGATTTTTGGGGACCTCAAAAGACTAGGACACCATTCTAGGAAACAGGAAATTCAATGTGGCCTTGTTTCAAAGTTTTCTGGATCACTTTGCTACTTTTATCCAACATAATCACATGCTAGAGATCCGCAAAGTAAGAGAAAAAACTCCATGCAAGAGGACAGAGAGGGCTGGAAAGCACTTCTGCAGAGAAGGACCAGCAGGGAAGCTATCTTGGTGGCCCATAAGTTCAAGGTGAGACAGCCATGTACCCTGTTGTGACAAAGGTTAACCACATACTGAGCTGCACTAGCAAAAGCTTAGCCAGCAGGTCAACAAAGTCAATTATTTCTCTTTAGTCAGCACTATGGAGGCTGCATTTGAAATATAGCGATTGGGCCAGGGCTCCCTCAGACGAGGTAAGTTGTCAAAATAAACTCCAGTAAGGAAAAAATTATTTCCAAAGGTGGATTAAGAATTGGAAACAGCCTGTCCAAAGGGGTTGTGTCATTTCCACCACAGAAACATTCAAAACCCAACTGGGAAGGCTGTGAGCCACTTCAATGACCACTGAAGTGCTCTGCTATTATCAGGAGTAGGGACTAGGTAACCTTCAGAAGTTTTTTCTGAATTATGCTATGATGTACTAGAAAACCCATTTTCTTACTTATCCACAAAGCAATTACAATGTCATAATTCTGCAGTAATTTTCATGTAGCATAGGCCAGCTAAATAAAGCAATCCATAATGGTTCCCTTGCTCAGCCATTCATTCTCATCTTTATATTAACTCCTCACTTGTGCCAACATAAAAGTTTGTGTTTTGCAGGCAGAAAACTAGGCAGAAAAACTTGTCCAATTTAAAAATGAAATATATATTTTGCTTGCTCCTCTGCCATCACCTCTCTTCATCCAGCACAGCTGTTTGTGTCGGGACAGCAGCAGGAAAAGTAATCCAGGGAAGGCTGAATGCCTCTTTTGTCAGCTTCAGGAGTTTAAAGTGATGGTTAAACTACAGCATAAATTTCTCCAGCTTATTCACAGCCAATGCTCTTCAGCTCTCTTGTAATAAACTGTTTCTGTGGGTATAATCTCTCCTTGTGGTCTCTGCTCAGTTAGCTCACCTCAGGCAGTAAGCTGTGACCTCTGTGGCACGTTACATCTGCTATGTGATATTAACCACATCAGAAGCCAAATTTTTAAAAATGTCAAATAATTTTTCATCCCTCATTTTTTAAATTCCTTATTTACAGGGCACTAAGGCCCTCATGTGCCCTAGAGGGTCTCCAGCTTTATTAACTACAACATTATGACAAGATTCAAACCAACTGAAAGTAATTTATGATTAACTTTTTATTCCTTTAAGTGGAGGAACCTAAAAAGACTAGTCACTGAAAATACTCCTCTTAATCTTGGTGACCTGTCTCCATAATTATAATACCTTTGTAACTTTAAAGGACAGTGTAAGAAAAAGAAAGAATATTAGTTTTGGGGAGTGTCCAGCTAAAGCAGTGTTACGTAGGCATAATGTTAAGCTGTTACAAGTGTTCACCAGCTCCAGCAGCTCCAGGCCTGGGGATTCCTCCTGCCTGGCCACTGGAGCACAGGGAACCCGGGGTCTCTGTCCAGGCTGAGGGACACTTTCCCCTCTGCAGGTTCAACCAATAGCAAAGCTGACTACGCATCCCAGAGACACACAGACACACACACATGTGGACACACATTCACAGAGGACACCAACATAGCCAGTCACACAGAGAGCCACAGGCATGGCTGCCCGCAGCAGCCCCCACATTCAGGACTCACACAGGCACACATCCCCTCCTCCTCTTCGTCAGGCAGAGGCAGAATGTCACTAGTGCAGGACACACACAACACTGCCCAGGTCCTTGGAACCACAGAATAGTTAGGGTTAGAAGGGACATCTGGAGATCATCTAATCCAAAGGTGCTTTAGCAGGGGTACCTTACAGCAGGTTGCAGCAGGATCATGTCCAGGCAGTTTTCGAATCTCTGGGGAAGGAGAACTCCACAACCTCTCTGGGACCATGTTCCAGTGCTCTGTCACCCTTACAGTAAAGAAGCTTTTCCTCATATTGAGATGAAACTTTTTGTGTTTCAGATTCTTTCTGTTTCTCCTTGTTCTGTTGCTGGCAACCACTCAAAAGAGCTGGGTTCTTACATCCTCCTTACACCCTTCCTTAAAATATGTATATAAATTGCTAAGATCTGCTCCAGTCATCTCTTCTCCAGGCTAAACAGTGCCAGCTCCCTCAGCAGAGAGATGTTCCAATCTCTTAACCATGTTAATCAATCACCACTGGACCCTCCCCAGTCTCTCTTGTACTAAGGAGCCCGGATCCAGACACAGCTGGACACACTCCACATGTGGTCTCAGCAGGGCTGACTAGAGAGGCATGATCACCTCCCTTGACCTGCTGGTAATGCTCTTCCTAGTGCACCCCAGGATACCACTGGCCTTCTTGACCACAAGGACACACTGCTGACTCACGGACAGATTATTGCCTACCTGAACCCCCAGGTCCTTCTCCACAGAACTGCCTTCCACCACATCAGCCTCCAGCCCATACTGGGGCATGGAGTAATTCTTCCCCAGGTGCACCTGCACTTGCCTTTGTTGGACTTCATTGGATTCTTCTCTGCCCAACTCTCCAGCCTGCCCAGGTCCCACTGAATGGCAGAACAACTTTTTGGTGTTCCACTCCTCCCAGTTCTACAAACTTGCTAAGGGTGCGTTCTGTCCTTTCATCTAAGTCTTTGATGAATAAGTTGAACAACACTGGACCAAGTACTGACCACTGACATCCACTGCTAAGCTACAGACCTTCAACCAGACTCTGTGTTGCCGCTCACAACCCTCTGAGACCTACTATTCAGCCAGTTCTCAATCCCCCTCACTGTCCACTTGTCAAACCCACACTACCTTAGCCGTGCACAAGAACACACACTCACGGATCCCCTGAGCACTTGCAGGGCCCCTCAACCCACTCAGCACCCCTTCCCACATCTCATCCCCCCTACTCATCCCACAGGTCCCTGACTGATTGGCTGGTCCCGCTGGATGCTCACTGCACCCATGCAGCACGCACACACTTGTCCCACGGGTGTCCCACACTCACAGGTTCCCCCAAATACCAGCACAGACCTTCTGCCCACCTGATAATCCTGCCTGGACCCAGGGCCTCCTACTCCCTGGCTGGTTCAGCTTGGAGTTTGCTGGTGACGACACATGCATACCCCCTGCATGGTTTGGTATTAAATTTAAAAATAAAAATAAAAAAAATTTATCTCACGGGCCGATGGTGGTGGCCGCTCGAAGGGGATCTGGCAAGCAACCCGGGATGGGTTGCCTGTGGTCGAGGCCCTCCTGTGTCCCAGAGGCTAAGCCTAAGGTCGGCCACTGGGGAGGATTGATGTCCCCCAGGAGTCCCCGAGCCCAGGTAGAAGGGTAGAAGGGTCCTTTTTGGCTGCTTGGGATCCCGCAGTGAATGTCCGGCGAAGCACAAAAGGGAGAGACTCTCAGAGTGGCAGCAACAGGGTTTTAACCTGTTGGGTCCTCCTCATGAGAGCCCCCAATAAGGGCTGGACATGAGGTTTTATATCAAACACACAACCAATAGGAATCAAGGTAAGGGGAGGAGTTGGGGAGGAGCTGGGCTAGCTCGCCCAGTGAGGGATGAGGAGGGGAGGGAACAGGGGTACAGAACCAATTGGGAACCGTACTAAACAGTAGCTTCCAGAACAAGGGGAGGAGAGCAACTCGGACTGACATGAACTTAAACCAATGGCAAGACATGGGGGAGCAAGTCATTATGACTCAGCAAAACCAATCTAAACGAGATTGACAGGGTCAGGGGCAGGATCCTGGGGTGCTGGCTCTGCCCACCAGGGGGAGGAGTCGGGAACTTTGGGAGGTCTTTCTACTGGGAAGGCAACTCCCACAGTTTGGGGCAGGTATGGCACTTAGAACTGGAATCTTTACTCATCCACAGATTCAGTGTGTGGCTGCTGAGAAGACATTTGAGCTACTTTAGTCCGCAGTTCTTTTACTCCAAGGTGGTGGTAAGCCCTCCTACTTCACTGTGCTGTTCTAAAGATCAGAGCACTCAAGTTTAGGGTTGTCAGACATTTAAATAATAAGGCCTAAAAAAAAGAGAGAATACCTTGAATATACTGAACAAAAGCTCCATTCAAAGCAAAAGGAAGGAACAGGGAAGATTAACAAAGGCACCTCACTGAAGCAGTTCAAAGCACAAAAGAGGAGGAGGGAATTCCTTTCACCCAGCCTCAGTCAGGTACCCACATTAGCAGGACATTGCAGAGATAAAAGAGAATCAACCTTCGTGATGCTCAGAAGGCAATTTCTGTTATGTGTCATTACCTGTTAGAGACATTTCATCAGCTACATCCACGGTGAGAAGCCTTCCTTGGTCCAGGCATTCAATGACTACCATGGCTGGACTGCACACACAGACCAACCCTTCATCTACCACTGGGTATTCACAGAAAAAGAAAGCACATTTGGGGAGGACAGACACAGCACATTTCAGTTGTTCCCTTATCTAGAAAGCTAGGAATGATATTAAAATGAACCACACTAGAGAGGTGCAAATACAGCCTTTGTGAATGGTTTTTAATCTCCACTTAATTTTTTAGAGTCACCATGGATCTGTATCTGAGCAAAAACTGAACTGGGTCCTAATTCTCATTCCAGTAATGTATTCATATCCTTCACATTTAGAAAAACAAAGAAAACAAAGTACTTCTAGGAACTTCTGTTTTTAGTCTGTGTTGCCTTGGTCTATGCACACAGCTAAGCCTAAGTTAGGATCACTGAGAAAAGCACATAGACCACTTGCCTGTGAAGAATATGAGATCACACAAAATCAAAGAATCATAGAATGGTTAGGGTAGGAAAGGGCCTGCTGGAGGTCATCTAGTCTGACCTTCCTGCTCAGGCAGGGTCCCCTAGAGCTTGTTACTCAGGATTGTGTCTAGATGATTCTTGACTATCTCCATGAGGGAGACTCCCCAGCCTTTCTGGACAATCTGTTCCAGGGTTTGGTCACCTGCACAGTAAAAAAAGTTTTAACTCATATTCAGGTGGAACTTCCTGCTCATTACCTCTTGTCCTATTGCCTGGCACCACTGAGAGGAGCCTCTTGATGCCCTCCCTTCAGATACAGACCTGATAGGCCTAGCTCTTAACCCTTCTCTAGTTCCCTTCTTACATGACTGCTGTTGGCTGACTGTTCAGCCTGGCCTCTGCTTTTCAGTTTGTGAGTAGTCTAGGATTTCTCTTCCTCTTGAAAGAGATTTAAGAACTGCCTTATGAAAGGACAGGGGCCTTGGTGATTAACCTCCTTACTTAGCCAGTATGCCTCCCCAAGTAGGAAGACAACTGACAAATAAGATGTATAACACTACAGGACTCCCCACTGTGGCTGCTACATAATGATTACCTGTCATTAAAAGTGTCTCAGAAGCTTTTAATAAACTAAAAACAAACAAACAAAAAAAAAATCTTTGCAGTCGTTGATGTCCCAGAAGGCACAATGAGATTTATTAAGATTTTTTGCAGACTTTAGACACCTTGCTGTTCATGCAATACTCAGATATTTCCCATATTGATTTATGCTAATTTCTATTTAAATGTAGCTCTTTGTCAAGGAAAAAAAACCCTTTTTTTTCTTTGAGGAGTAAAGCATAAAGAAACTTCACATTGCCTTACTATATAATATAATTAATATTATTTCTTTATTAAGACTGTTAAGGTTGGACATGTCCTCCCAGGAGGTATCTCTGTTAAGATTATACACCTGCACTCAACACTAATTAGCTCCACAGACTTATAAAATGTGTCACTTGGCCAACATTGAAGGATGTAAAGGAGAACAAACCAACCAAAAAAACCACTTTATATTCTCAGCCACTGGAAAGTGCATAGACATAAAGATTTAAACATTTTAAGATTGTTCTTAGACTCTTTAAACTGTGTTGCTAGTCTTGACTTCCTCTTTTATTGCTGTCAGCTAATTTTCTGCTGAACGCTAAGAGTAAGCAGGTGTAATAAGAAGAAACAGAAGAGGACTCAAAATATATGGACTACATTTTACAAAATTAGGCATAATCTGGTGTGTATGTCTAAATTATGCATTCAGAAACTAATACAAGGTAACAGACTGTGTGCAACACTAATACCTGACTTGTACTGCACAGCAGGTATTTGATAAATGAATTGGTTGCATATTTCAAGTTTTGTGTGCCTAGTTTGGAAAATTTAGCCCATATTTCCATTTACTACAACATGTAACAATAATAAGTAAACCACTTTTACTCTTTTTGTCTGTTTAAATGGTACTTATCCAAGCAAAATACACATTTGGACAACAGGAAAATGGCTGTTTTAGCTCCTTTCCTCTCTATCTCGAGATATGTATTCCACAATGCAAGAACAGAAACTACAAAAACCTATTAATACACAGGAGTATGAAGTGCTCTCTGTAAGGAAAAGAAACAAAAAAAGAAAACTCATAGACAGCTTGTTAATGACTAGAAGAGTGTAAACACACATCTATTTTATTTAACTCGCTGATCCTCTGACACAACTTGTGATGTGTTTGATCAGCAAGCTTCTTGTTCATCTTCCACCGTAGAAGTATCTCGGCTTTCCTTAGGGGTATTGACAGTTGGCAGCAATCAAAGCCATATAACTGCCAGTATCTCATTTAAAGGGAATGAGAAACTGAAAATTACTTTAATTCACTGTATTGTACTGTGCATCTCAATGAAAAAAATGCAAACTCTCTTGGGAATAGAGACATTTAGACTCCTGTTTCTGGAAAGGGTTTTGTTCATTAATCAGTACTTCAGAGGTGAGCAGTGCAGGACATCACTTGTTCTTCAACAAGCCTCAGGCATGAGGCAGCTATGTCTATCATAATCCACCTTGGATATGTTATCTTCAAGTTAAACAATAGGAAGCAATAATCCTCAGAATTAGTGTAATTGGTTTATTTGTGGCCTTCCAAACAAAGACAGCATATTTTTCAGCAGATCACACTTTCAAAACAAAATCTGGCTTTTCAGCTCATTCATGGCAAATCAAGTTTAAGTTATCCTATAACGCGCTGGAGTGCTGGAGTAGAGTCTCACATAATTTCCTTCTGTCTTGTCTTCTCTGATTCTCAAGAGGGAAAGTCAAGCCAAAAAAGTTTTTAATGACAGAGATGGAAAGAACGGAAACGTGAAAGAACTTTTCGTAAAAATTTCAAGTGGTATCAAGCTTTCTCAGCATCTTGTCCTGACTTTGAAAAATGTTAGGGGCTTTGTCTCCTAACCCAGTGTATATTAAATATCTTGGAACTATCAAGTGGCTTTCCAGCAATTCCCAGCTTCTCACAGTGTCAGGTTTTGATATAGCACAACTCCCTAGAAAAGTGAAAAGGGCAAACTGAATGTCCCAGTACTCTAAAGAACTTTATATATTGATGGACTAATGGGAACCAGTGATGGGACTGGCACAATCTTTTTCTATGTCATCACTTGTAACTTCTGCAGAGTACTGGGGTCAATTCTGCATCTTGCTCAGTATGTTAGTTATTGTCCTGGTTACCATAGTATGAACAGGTCTGTATCAAAATTTCAATCCATGCATGTCTCTATCATATGCCTATTATCTTTCTTGTCCTTCAAGTCTGTAGTTTCCGAGAATTGTAGGCTCCTTAAGCATAAATTGGTCCTCCTGAATTCAGCTGTCATAAAATGCTAGCTATGTCATGCTTTTATACACGAATTCTGAATCTTCAGCTGTATATTCCAGTTTCCAATTTCAATCAGGATTTTTATCAGATGTCTCTTCTTTCCTGGCATTACACATTCGGCTTCTGCATCACTAACAGATTCTTACATACTTTCAGATTTTTTTTTTCTATTCATCCTTCATGCATTTCACATTTGTGTGGAAGGCCCCATCCTCAGTCCGGCTTCATAATGTATTGACATGATGAAGTTACTTAACAATTAGCTTGAGTTAATTAAAAACTATGAACCATAACAAGTGACAGAACCAGATATAGTTAGAAGTAAAGGACACCATGATTATCTTCCTCCTCATTCATTGCTTAGACGGCAAATATAAGTGTTACTTAAATTTTTTGCTTGTCTTTCACAACCCAGGTGAAAATTCTAGTGCTCTTTTACATGTCCTATTTTTGAAGTCAGATTATTTCCTCCACCATTTACTCACAATATTTGTGTTCAGCAGCCACATCAGTGCAAAGCACTTAGATGATATCTTATTTATTCAGTGACAAGTGCCAAATGTTTCTGCCTAATAGAACACACATATAGTTTGTTCTTTGGCTCTCTAATTCAAACCAAGTTATTATAAAAACAGATCTTAATTCCTCACATTTCTTTCTCTCTTTTAACATGACATGTTTTCTATAGTCCAAAACAATTTATTTAAAAAAAATTCAAAAAGTTGACTACATCCCCTATTTCATATTGTCTTGGTTTAAAAGAC